>JAXQQM020075363.1:0-135064 GCA_034641835.2 Pinus albicaulis
AGCAAAAGTCGTTTCCGCATCGAATTTTCGCAGTTTCGGCCTTCTTCTTTCGCATCTAAAACCTTATTTTCGTATCCTCGTACTCACCATAGTATGAATCCTTTGTCAAAGTGTACGAAAAAGGACCACTTTAGCTACGCATAACTAATAGCCCTAACAACAAAAGTGGCTGCCAATATCTTCAGATCTGCAATTAGTTAGACAAGAAAATAGCTGCAAAATACCAGATCTATGTATGGAAAGACATTAAGTAGTAAAATAAAGGGTTTGCTCCATGCATCCAACAGACAAGACAAGAACACGATTTTTTGAAAGAATTTTATATTACAGGGCACCTGGGAGGAAAACAAGAAGGTGTATCCAGCTCTCCTCAATGGGATGGGTTCTTTGTAGTCCTCAGCACTTTAGATCTAAGCTTTCTCTCTCTTGTAGGTGTAGAAAACCCAATGCAAAAAATGAAGCTCAATGGGAGCAAATGATGAAGAATGAGACCAAGTGTATAGATCCAGAGTGATCTAGTAGGCAACAAAAGGTGAGGAATGATGGGGAAAAACCCTCCTATTTATAACAAAATATTGGGTCATTCTAGATCTTGGTGCATGATTAAAATAATGTTAACCAAATCTAGATCCACCCTTTATGGAATATTTTATTATATTTGTTGGAGGGAAAAAGTATTTGACTTGGGTCAAATCCCTTTATTTGTTAATAATAAATAAATAAATGATTTATTTATCTTTTTTAAGGAAGTGGTTGAAGGATAATTAAATAAATAATGATTTATTTAATTATTTGTGGGTGATTTGGTCATATTTAACAAGGAATATTATCTAAATAATATTTAAATAATTATTCCTAGAAAATAATAAGATAAATAAAGGTTTATCTAATTAATTTCTTTGTTTTTGGGTTAAACATGACTGGGAATAATAATTAAATTATGGATTAATTAATTATTCCATGAGGAAAATCAAACAAATATAGGTTTGTTTAATATTTCCTTTTGGGGTTTCCTGTTTGGACCATAAACAACTTAATAAATGTGGTTTATTAAGTTATTTAACATAGTGAAGGCAATTTTACTTAGGGTAAAATGGGTCTTACATGGTGTACTTGGGTCCATCTAATGATGATAGGTTAGATGACCAAAAAATGGTGTAACAGATTGCCCCCCAGCGTGCGAGTGTCAGGAGCAAGTCGTATGACCGAAGTATGTTGTAAGAACTCAATCACTAGACAACAAAAGGGAAGTCAGAGAGAGAAAGGTGAGGTAGATAGTGCGCTGAAGGACTAGACCCTGAGGAGACGAGACTCGCAGGTGCAACAAGTCTCTTTTTATGAGAGGTGACCAGGCTGAGTGAAGTGGGGAGGCATACCTATGCCCGCCGAGACAAAGTACAAAAGAATAGTGTGTCCAGAACACAAGGGACCGAACCAGAGTACACCGGCATAATCAGGATCCAGATAAAAATACAATGAGGAATCTCACATACATGCTGTGCCTGGGATAAAAGCCAGGACTAGTACAATAATATCTGAGTACATGAGATAAATACAACCCAAATGCCCCCTGTAAATGGGGAAGGGCTCACAAAATCTGACTGATACATGCAAATTGAAAAGGTGCTACAAGTGGCTAAGGCCAACATCATCAAAATTTGGAGCGGCATCGAAGGATGCAAAGAAGAGGTCATCAGGGCATGTGGGGGGCTACCTGCAGGGCCACCCCTTCATGAGGGTTGAGACATCTAACACACACCCGTGAATCATCAAGAGCTGCTGCTGGGTCACTAGACCGTCAAGTATACGAATCTTGATCATGCTGAAAGGAGCTGGAGAAACAATCAAGTCAAAGGGAAATGAGATATCCCCTTGCCTGATCTGAGGCACCAAACAAGAGTGGAAGCTGGAACCAAGGTACACCGCCCTCTAGAGCTAGCTTCTGGAATGAATGTGTTGATGTCGACAGAAGGAGGTCCACCATAGGTGACGCAATGAGAGATCCTCAACTAAGGCACGAGAGAAAAGAGTAGAGTGACGGACAGACTGACACTAATGATGATAGTGAAGTGGAAAGGACTGAGTAGCGAATGGACGACTTCCCTTGTTAGAGCATAAAGAGCATGGATGACATGGCAGCGACTGACACACGATCATAAGGGATAGGGGACAGTGAGACTGAAGGTCATAATGTGCGACACAAGAGAGGGACCAAGCAATGAAGGATGGAGGGCTATAGTGGGGTGTAAAGGAACGTGGTATAGACTCCATGGATGCAATGATGACTCAACTTGGATGCTCTAAACAAGGGCGACTCGATGGTGCTGCCACACAGTAAAGGCCCCAATGGGGGACCATGGAAGCATGAGTACAATGTGGGAACTCATGACGAAAATCAACACGAACATAGACAAGTAAGGGGGCAATATGGTGCCCCAAGTACAAGTGTCGTAAGTGAGGAAATTCGATTTTAAGGAGCGGTGAAGTGACCCTTCTTGGACGAAATGTGTCGAGGTGAAGTATCAAATCACCAAAAACTAACAGAGACCCATTTGAGAGCTCAGTGAGAGCTTTCCAGCGGTGCTGACAGTTCGTCGAATGGGGCTACGGTGTGGTCGCAGTAGTCGAAAGAAGAAACAGGGGTTCTCTTTGAATAAGGCAGTTTTCCCTCCAAAATAATTCATTTGCTATTGTTGCTGTGGTGAAGGTGGAGAGGAGAGAAGGCCCTAAATCTTGCGGCAAACGTAGCGGACAAACCGACCGTTGGAATTGAGATCCGTCAGTTGGAGGTAAGAGGCCTAACCTTTCTCTTGCATTTTGATGGATTACATTTTCAGTTTAGGGCCCAGAATCCTAGAAACAACCCCTCCTTCATCTCTACGGCCGGGTCGCACTTTTTGGGGAAAAAAGTGCGACCTAGGACGCAGGTATTAGGGAAAAAAGTGTGACCTGGTCTAGAAAAGGGAAGAAAACTGCGACCTGGGAGATGAGGGGGTTTTGGTGCTGTTTTATGGCTGGAAGTTGGGTTTTGGTGTTTGGTTATGGTTTTCCCAATCTGTACGCTGACAAAAGTGATGTGTTTGTGCAGGTATGGTAGAGTTACGGGTCAACTGGAGAGAGAGAGATCTGGGGACACTTCAGACAGAGATCCAAGCGGATCAGGGCATCTGTTGTGTATTGGCCAGATTTGGGGTTCTCAAGTTTTTGGAGAACCCTTTGATGAGAGCAGGGGAACCGTTACTAGCCCGGATTATCAGTTACTGGGATCCAGATCAGGAGATCTTTGTAGTGCAGGGGCACAGGATCGAACTGACGGTCCAGGACGTGTACTTCCTGACTAGTCTCCCGCCACTGGGGATGGTGGGAAACACACAGCCAGTGTTGCCGCGGGGGCGGCATATCATGGAGTTCGTGGAACGCCATTGTCGACCGGGTCTCCAAGTCAAGGGGACTCGAATACCGATCGGGGATCTAGAGAGGCTAGAAACTCGTGCAGTGGCTGCAGCTGTGCTGCGAATCCTGGGCAGCCAGGCGTTCCATCACATCACTGGGGGGCAGATGATGATAGTGGAAAGTGTATTGGGTGGGACCTACTATGGGTGGGCCCAAATGCTGTTGGTGTCGCTAAAGCGACAGTTGTCACTATGCAGGCGGCAGGTGAACCATGACTGTGCATATGGGACTTTGTTGTGCGCCTTCTTCTTTGAGAAGATCCCGACCTTGAGGCCTCATGTACAACTTCCAGATGGGGGCCCGAGAGAGCCTAGGATGCGCCGTTGGGGACGGCTACTGTGCAGAGGAGGAGGAGGGGCGGTCGGGCGAGTATTTCGACCGGAGTTTTTTGCCCATTGGGATCAGATGCCTTTGTACATAGACGACTATCCCTATAGTGGGATGAGATATTGTGGAGATCCGGACCTGCCACTTCCACCTGGTCGAGTCTGGGGGCCCGATGGTAAGTGACAGATTGCTATTCTTGTATGGGCATGTTAAAGTATTTTGAATAGTAATGTAAGGTACTGATTCATGTACTTTTGGTATGCAGATATAGCACCGGTGAAACCGGCCGGATATATGGGACGACCGGCAGCAGCTAGAGCTACAGGATCGAGAGCAGCGCAGAATGAGGATGCAACTGCCCTGCTGGAGGATATCCGACGTAGATGCGACCGGTTGTTGACCGGAGTATCAGAGCGCGGGTTGCAAGACTTAGACGACCAGTTCATAGAGCCATGTATTGGTGTACCCTCGGAGTGGCGAGGTGTCATGCGGCACATGGCGATGGCCGGTCAGGCGATGCGCAATCTACAGGCTGCAGGGGCAGAGCCATTGGCTCGGGATCCTCCAGATAGTGATTAGGGGTGGGGCATGTGGTGCCCCCTATGATGTATGTAGGGGCAGATGGTGCCCCCAGTTTTGGGTTTTTGTAACATGCTATGGGCATGTCATATGTATCAGAGTAAATGGACTCTAAACACATGTTTTGCGACACATATTATGGATATGCATCGTTATTGTTTTGATGAATGTTATTGTCTTGTATGAAATGCGTGTGATAAATGCCAGTCTAGAAGTTGGTTTGCAATACTGTCTACATAGTGATTTTGTTCTCGAGGTACATGATTGAAAGTTATGGTTTCAAATGCACGTATCAAGAGTTTCACTCGTAAATAGCGTCTAAACAGGACGGGGTTATGCACATGATAAACACCATTTAGTTGCATTACAAGAATTAGGGAATCTAAATGAACGTGCAGATGGAGGATGCGATGAAAGTGGGCATCGGCTAAGAGACCACGCACTGCATCATATTCGGCCTGATTATTGGTGGCAGAACCAATGCAGACCCCGTCGGAGAGAACAAGGGCATGCAAGGGGGTAAAAATGGCCCAGCCTGCCGCGGCTAGATTCCGGGAGTAACGACTTGCACCATCGGCGTAACCGATAAAGGAAGTGGACTGGGGGCCCTGCGGAGTAGTGTGACAAGACAACAAATGAGGGGAAGAGGGAGAATGACAGCAGCGTGAGTGGTCAGAAGACATCAAGCGGCAGCTGCGGGAGGGAGTGCAAAAGGCAGGATGACGATGACTCTCATACAAGCTAGAGGGTTATATATGAGGGCTATCAGAAGTATGGCGGGAACTCGAGCTGCGGAGGTCAACAGAGAGACGAGTGGAGAGATCTCGGGTATGGGTGGAAAAGAGGGGATCCAGCGAAACGACAGGGGAGGATGTAGGGGGACTGGGTTCTAGGTGTCTCGCAGAGGAGGAAAGGTAAAGAATGGTCGAGGTGGACTCTGTCATCTGAACATCAGGGGGGGAAGGACGATGGGAGGAGGGGAATCCTGGGGTTGACCCGAGGCATACTGCGCAAGAATGGGAGAGGCGGATTGATTTTGTTCAACCTCATACTCTCGAATGACCTCTAAAGAGGCGCGGTAATGCGTCAGGTGAGGACAATGGTGGGAGTAATGGCCATGGACGCTGCACAAAGCGCAGGGTTTGTTGGTGCGGAGAGTCTTGGGGTTCTTGGTTACAGACGAAGAAGGAACGGAGGTTTCAGGGACCGTAGACTCGTGGAACATGACTTTAACCATGGGCTGGATACGGGGCAACTCGGGACAAGCATGGGTGGCATGACCTGCGACATCACACAAGGCACAGGGCTTGGCGGGTGGGGGAGGGGCCGGGTCAGTCGTGGTGGTCTTATCTTTGGGTGCCCCCTTACGGGCTTTGCTTTTCTTCCCCAGAGCCATCACGACAGGAGAAGGATCCTGTGGAGGTGCTGGAGGCACAGTGGCAACAGAGGAAGCGAGGGGGACCGGTTGGACCGGTGTCAAAGCCATGTAGGGTTTAGGGTGACCAGGGGGGGTGGTGGCTGGAGGGTCAAGGTACCAGACCGGAATGCCCAAGGTCAGGTTAGGGATAGACAGGGTGGCCATGACGGGGACAGAATATACTCCGGGAGGGGGAGCCAGGAAAGGGATCTGCCCAGCAGGGTAATGACCAAGAGGGACGGCTCCGAGATGGTTAAGGCCAGGGGGAACCGAGCCAGGAGGATAAAGGGGTTCGGGGATACCAGCTGTAGGAGGAGGGCCAGAAGGAAGAGGTCCGCCTGGCGGAGAAGTATGGCTAGGAGCGGGTTGCGGAGGGCGAAGGGGAGGTTGCGGACTAGCCGAAGCAGGCCGCTTAAGGGAAGCCTGAGACGATTGCATCATGCAAACATTTGATAAGCTGGGATCAGTGATAGGAGGAGGGGGGAGAGAAGGAAAAGTTCCAAGCAGGGAGGAGTCCTTGTAAACGCCGGGGGAGACACTAGTCAAGGAATCGACGGTTTGCTTGTTGGCTATAGAAGAGATGGTGGTTTCGGGTGAGGCCTGAGAGGGGGGCTCATGATATGTCAACTGGTCAATGGTGACTATCTTTCCATTATGGGGGAAAGACATCTTGCGAAAGACCGCGGATGGGACAGCAGACATAGCATAGGTGTAGCTTCGCCCCAAAAGAATGTTGTAGTCTAGCGGGGCGTCAATGACTTCGACGTCAACGCAAATAGTCTTACCGACGAGGGTAATAGGGCAATTACGAAACAAGCCAATGGGCTGGGAGGCATGACCGTCCCACGCTCTAAGGGTGATCGTGGAAGGGGCCAGCTCAGGGGATCCGAGTTGCTTCCAAACCGAAGCGGACATCACGTAGGTGGATGCCCCCTCATCAATTATACATCGGGAAACGATGGTGTTCCGTATTTTGACTGAGATGTGGAAGGCGACGGAAGGAGGAAGGGGAGGGTGGTCCGATTGAGTGGCGTCGAAAACAATCATTTGGTCGTCAGCAGGATCTACAACGCCCACAGCAGATAGTAGAGCCTTCTTTTGGGAAGGGCACGACTGGAGGAGTTCCAGTGTGGAAATGGCAGCAGGGGATTGTGCCAAATCATCTACTATGCTATACGACTGAGCGACTCGACCGAAAGTAGCATTTTGGCGTAATGGTCCCTTTGGAATCTTGGTATGAACCTCAACTTTGGGTTGAGGGATGTGTAAGGGGCCACTGGATGTCGAAAGAGGCTCTGTAGAACCTAAAGAGGGTGGCTCGGGAGCAGACTAAGCAAGAGGCTTGGGGTACTGGCGAGACCGAGTTTGAAGGTGTAGGTCGACGGTTAAGGATGGATCGGAGTTCATCATAAGGATCTGGTAATCAGAGGAACCAGGAAGGGAAGGGGGGGTGGCTACCTGATTGTCGGGTGGGTGGGTAGCCACGAATCCTTGCTGAGGGAAAGGATCAGTAAACACAGTTGGCTGGGTAGTGGCCACATTAGGAGGAGCATGAGGGGAGGCGTGCTGTCCGCACAATGTGGCTTGAGACTCCCACATCTACCGCATTTGGGGTAAGAGGGGACAATCGTGGGTGTAATGACCATAAACACCGCAACACGAACAAGGCTTATTTGTACGAAGCGGCCTGTCCGGCTTGGGCTGAGTGCCCTGTTGCTATTTGGGAGTGTTAGGGTCCACACCGGGATTGGGTCCACGGGTACCAGGGGAAGATTGATTTGGATTTCCTCTCTGCATTCTTTGAGAAGAAGGGGGGTTAGTCGCGCCCTGCTATGCAAATACTTGCCCTGGAGGGGGCTGTAGGTGCTGTTGCAGGGGTTGAAAAGGCAAGGGAGGTGGAAGCGCATATGCTGGAGGAGCTGGCATACCAGGCTGCAGATAAAGGTAATGGTTAGGTTGGGTAGCATTGAGGTAAGCAGGAGGTTGAGCAAAAGGAGGCATGCCGTATCTTGGATACATGCTACCGGGAGGGGGAAGAGTGCTAGAGGTGCTGGCCCCTCCAGGAGGAAGACCGTAGCCCATAGGAGGTTGAGCAGATGGATGTGAAAGGGCTCCAACGATACTGTCAGCGGAATGAGATGCCCTCGGGGCGTTAGCCCCACTGGGCCTGGGGAGTTCAGGGAGAACGGTATAAACATAACTTGATTGAGCATAGATCAGGTCATATTTCAAGGCTATTTAGAGGGCAGCTTCGTCAGTTTGAGGAAAGTGAGAGGCGACATCTTTGCCGATGGGAGCAGGAAGGGTGCGAAGGAACTAGTCCATGTAAACCCGATCTTTGAAGGGAGGGACTTGACATAAGCTCCGTCTTCTTCGCCATTCCTGAACATGAGCGGAAAGGCGTGTTGAAGAGGATTGCTTAAAGGAAGTCAAGAGCTCCGTGCCGGTATCGTATCGGAGAGGGAGCTGGAAGTACGACAAAAAGGCTTGGGCAAGAGTCTCAAAGGTGGTATGGGTAGAGGTGGCATGTTCGACATACCATTTAGAAGCTTCGCCGGTGAGCGTGCGTTGGAACAAACGAAGACGGATGGAGTCATCGGTAATGGAATTGGAGGAACACCGCATGTGGAAAGATCGGACATGATTGGTTGGATCTTCGCCATTAAGGCCCTCAAACTTAGGGATGTCGGAGGGGAGCTTGGTTGGCATAGCAGGCCAATTAGCATTGTGGTGAATGGGGTCATTGATCAACTGATGGAAATCGGGGAGGCTGAGGCCTGCAATGTACGGCAGCACAGGGGTGGCCGGGGTAGTTCCTGTGGTGGTTCCGCTAGTAGTAGGACCGGCATTAGGGCCAGGAGAACCACTAGCGTTAGGCCCTGGACCAAACATAGTGAAGGTGATAGGGGGAGAACCAGGAGGAGAAGGAGGACCCGATGAATCAGGAGAGGAGTCGGAGTGCGGACTCGAAGGTAGACTGGCTCGACGATGGCAGGGCGGAGCAGGTCGATCAACAAGAAACTGAGGATGAAGGCCAAGAAGTCTCCGGGAAAGGCGCCTTGGGGGCGCAATGATGACAGGAAGAAGGAAACCGACAGGGGCAGAAAGGGACAGAATCAAATAAGGTCAAGGGCAGATAAGGTGCAGTGACAATTGATTTTAGAGTCTTTGCCGGGCGGTGTTAACCAGGCGCTTCTTCGCTTAGGGTCAGTGTGTGGCGTGCGTTAATTTTAATTTTTAAACCCTTTCCATTTTGAGAGCAAGAAAAAAGTGTGCTGCGTAGCTGAAAATAAACCTACAGAGAACAGTATATAATGCTGAAATAACAGAAAAATAACAGCTACTTGTGCATCTATCTAACCCAAGAAGGTGGGTCTCTCAAAACTAATATGAAAAGAAAGGGAAAAATCTAGGTAAAACACACGGAAAAGAGGCCAATAGATCTAAGGTCAAAAGGGACAGGGATCTAAAGGATAAAGCTGCTGAAAAGAGGTGCAGATCACAGCCAAGAGACAGAGGCAAGGTGGCTGGAAAAAGGGGTGGAAATCAGCAAAAAGCGGCAAGGGCAGAGAGAGGTCCAGACAAAACAAGAAGAGGTGATTTGAAAGGAAAAGAGGCTGATTTCAATGGATCTGAAAGGGTGGTAACAGATCTGGAAAAGAGGAGGCTGAAGCTCTGAAAAACCGACGGCTGAAACAGCTAAAACTCTTCCACAAAAAGTGGAGGGTACTAAAGCCCTAAGGGGCTAGGTTCCCACTTAGATGAGTAAAAACAGATCATAACTTGGTCAAGGCGGTGCAAGGACGAGGAGGGTACGGAAGACACGACGAGCGCGACGAACCCGGAAAAAAATTGCGGGAAAAATCAACCTTTGAAAAAGGCGGCGGTGTTTGTTTCGGTGACTGTTTTCGGTGCGAGGAGTCGCGAAGGGGCGAGGAAAAGTGTGACACAGAGTCCGGAGTCGTAGTTTATGGGCCCAAAGTGTGACCCCCGTTCCGGTTGTCTCGGCGGCGAGATGTTCGAGAAAAGTTGTCGTCTCGAGTTGCGGGTGGTGGCAAGCACTGTGGCAATAGGGCCAGAAACACACGGAAGTTAGAAATTTTAATGTTTTAGGGTTTTATGTGAGAAAAATGACATAAAAAGAGGAAAACTAAGCAGCTGAAAAGAAGCCCTAGGGCCTGAAGTAGTTGGATATGAAGGAATATGAGAAACGACAGCGGTCGTAATTTAAAACCCGTGTGGAGTCGCCATTTGTTAGTATGAATCCTTCGTTGAAGTGTACGAAAAAGGACCACTTTAGCTACGCATAACTAATAGCCCTAACAACAATAGTGGCTGCCAATATCTTCAGATCTGTGGTTAGTTTGACAAGAAAATAGCTGCAAAAACCAGATCTATGCATGGAAAGACATTAAGCAGAAAAAAGTAAGGGTTTGCTCCATATACCAATAGACAAGACAAGAATAATTTTTGAAAGAATTTTTATATTAATCAGGCACCTGGGAGGAAAACAAGAAGGTGTATCCAATTCTCCTTAGTGGGATGGGTTCTTGGAAGTCCTCAGCACTTCAAATCTAAGCTTTCTCTCTCTTGTAGGTGTAGAAAACCCAATCCAAAAAAATGAAGCTCAATGGGAGCAAATGATGAAGAATGAGACCAACTGTATAGATCCAGAGTGATCTAGTAGGCAACAAAAGGTGAGGAACGATGGGGAAAAACCCTCCTCTTTATAACAAAATATTGGGTCATTCTAGATCTTGGTGCATGATTAAAATAATGTTAACCAAATCTAGATCCATCTTTTATGGAATATTTTATTATATTTGTTGGAGGGAAAGGGTGTTTGACTTGGGTCAAATCCCTTGATTAGTGAAAAAATAAATAAATAAATGATTTATTTATCTTTTTAAGGAAGTGGTTGGAAGATAATCAAATAAATAATGATTTATTTGATTATTGGTGGGTGATTTGGTCATATTTAACAAGGAATATTATCTAAATAAGATTTAAATAATTATTCCTAGAAAATAATAAGATAACTAAGGGTTTATCTCATTAATTTCTTTGTTTTTGGTTTAAACATGACTGGGAATAATAATTAAATTATGGTTTAATTAATTATTCCATGAGGAAAATCAAACAAATATAGGTTTGTTTAATATTTCCTTTTGGGATTTCCTGTTTGGACCATAAACAACCTAATAAATGTGGTTTATTAAGTTATTTAACATAGTAAAGGCAATTTTACTTAGGGTAAAACGGGTCTTACATGGTGTACTTGGGTCCATCTAATGATGATAGGTTAGATGACCAAAAAATGGTGTAACAATTGATATCATGCGTAATACAATGTGTACATACTTTTTGTAGGTGTGTTGAGTTTGTATGTAGTATGTGTTTTCAGAATTTCCCACGATTTCTGTTGATCATGTTTATGTTTTGTTTTCATATGTCGATATCTCTAGAACTGTTTATTGGTTATTCTGATGGTTCTAGTCTTAGTACTGAAAACCTATCTTCCACAGCATGGGCTATCTTTAATCAAAATGGCAAGCTAGTCAGTATGCAAGGGATTTTCATTTGTCTCTCTACTAACAAAATCACTAAGTATAGAGTAGTGGATGAGCTACTAATTGATGTTATTTCACATGGTATCTGTCGCTTATTTATCGAGCTTCAATGAAAACTCGTAGTTCTAAAACTTGCTAATGCATTTTGAGTTATATGTCCCACCATCATTGAAATGTTTTTGGGATTACGACTTCTAGGTATAAAATTCAATTTCATATGATATGAAAACATTTCTAGGAATATAACACATTGGAATATTCCCTAACTAATTACATTTTAGATAGACATTTGAAATGAATGTAAATAATTTTCAATACACATCACATCATATTGAAAGCGTAATAGGAACTACAAAATACTGAAAATAAGTATATATATTAAGTTTGGTTTTACAAAATTTGTTTCCCGAGACACATATGGCAACATTTCCCATATAAAAAACTACATGCCAATATATAAGTAGAAATATCAAAGGTTTAGATGATACAATTACACTACATGACCTATCTGCGCAGTAGTCTAAAAATATGGCTAGGCACTCCAATAGTGTTTTGTTGAAGTTGCTAGGCACTCCAAAGGTGTCAATTTTTTCCTTCACTGGACTCATTAAAACATCAAACAACGATGGACTTTCATGCACTACAAGGCCAAACCACTCCTTCTCGTGGTTCAGTAAATATACTCTGGAGGAATCATCTGAAGGATGAACTTACAAATCATGCGTATGTTATCCTCCTCAATATTGTTAAAAAATAAAGAGGTACTCACTAATATGGTTGGGGAAATTGGTAAAACAAGGTACTCCATTTTCGAATGGAAGAGAATCGCTCTTGAACACGTCGCTCTTCCACTTCATCTTTGTGTTTGTTAGTTTGGGTAGTATTCTTACCTTTCATTTCATCATACCTATTGAGAGCCTACATTTCATTTTTATATCAATGTTGCGAGCTACATTCAGTGTCGTTGGTGTCTTCAAGAGAATTCATTTAGTTGATATTTGTTACAGTACTCTTGAGGCTTCATTCCATGTTTGCCTTTCCTAATCCACTTTTTCATCAATGTCATTTTGTCTCAACCATGATACACATTTCATTATCTTGATGGGGGATACATCGAGGTAATCTTGTGACCGGTCACTTCCTATCGACATCAGCACATTATCCAAGAAGTTGACGTAGAAACACTACTCAGTACCTTGGTGCTTACATACATCAATGGTGAGTTTCCTCGCTATCGGAGATAGGTTTACATCATTAGCCTTCAACTGAAAGACTCTATGTGGTGTTTCAAATCAACTCCTTTAGTCACACCATACATATTTTACTACAACACCTTGAGATTCATTAACAACATCGGTGGTTTCTCTCGCATCAGTTAACAACTTACATCATTGATCATGCTCATTGATTCACATGCTTAGACTCGTACTTTGGACAATCGTGTGAACGCGATAGAAGACCATAGATCTAGTTTCATCCATCTCGACTGTGATTTTAGGAGTTGTACAGAGATCACAATGTAGGATAGCCATGATCATACAAACAATCATCCAGTCATGGGCCCATGAGTTTTCATCTGTGGATGTGTCCTTTGATAACTGTACATGTGATGTTATCTTATGTTCTTTTTATGGGTATGCCTCCCTCAGAAAAATATGTCATGATATAAATTTATTGTAACACATGAATCTCACTAGTTGGTATTTATCAAAACTTGTCACAAGGTAAATCACTTCACTCATTAGAAATAATTTCTAAGTTTTCGCTTTAGAGAGAAATATCTTATGGGCCATTTTTCCACATCTATTCAATAGCTCTCCTAATGATATCAATAAGCATCATTTTCTGAGGCTTGTCATCGTCATTGCATAAATCCCTAAGAATGCCTCTTTAATTCCTGCAAGCTTGTGCCTAAAACTGCATCATCTTAGCAGGTTTACATTCACCTAAACGTTGCTTCATTGTGGCCTATGTTGATCATGTGCACATGTGTTGGTTCAAAAAACTAGGGAAAGAGAAAGAGAATACCAAAGAAATGATTTATATAAGCTTTTAGGATCTGTTGTAACCATTTATCTCAGATAAAACATTCAAATTAGATCTTATAATTCCTTGGATTTTCCATTCCATATGCATAGATCATATCCTCCCATTTGTTAGAGTCGGTCCTTACAGCCCTCCGTCAGAGATCATTTCACTTTTTGCATAACATTTTTAGCTGTCTCGCTCACTTCACTTCATTGGATTTCACTAGGGGCATGCCATTGACTGACGGAAGGGTTTGGTCTTCTTGTATTCCCTCATGCTTGTACCTGCTGGGCTAATTAAAACTCTTCAAAGTTCATCAAAGTTTAGTTTACGTCTTTCATGGTCATAAATGAATATTTTGGTCAATAGGAGTCTTTTAGTTTTACAGTCTAGGTTTCAGTCTTTCGATATGTTTAATAAATGCTCGTAGGCCATGAGGATGGTTTTCGAAGCGGTTCTTAGTTCAAATTTTTATCATCAAACACATTTGAGGACATTTATTGTTCAAAACTCTGTTTTGAATAAGAAATTATCGAATTCATTTTTTGTAATAATCATGTATTTTTCCCACCATAAAAGTTTCAATGCAGCCTCTGATCTTTGCCGAAGTCCAAACGCCAACATCTCTGCAAAAATCAACTCATTTCATCAGTTCAAACTCAGAAATTCAGTGAAAAAGCCAAAGGACAGAGTTTCATTAAATGACAAAGTGCCAAAATTGCAAAACATTACAAATTGGGTTTTTGGAGGAAGAAAAATCAAATCCAAATCTTGTAAGATATTTTTCCAAGCTATATAAACCATTTGAACCAAGTTTCATTCATAAACACTCATAGCAAAGTTGTGTTTTCAAAGTGAAAGAGAAAACTATAGTTTGAAGGGCCGTGACTGTGTTGGAAGTTAGGGCGCGGCGCATAGAATGTGTGCGGCACACTGGAAATTTTTTTACAGTGTATTTTTGTGTGGGCACGATGCACCAAACCAACGCAGTGCACTGGGAGTGCGCACGGTGCGTTGAGCCATCAAGCTTGAAAATTCATCCAAACTTTACAATTTTTCAAATTCAAATAATCTCACAGCTTCAAGTAAGTTATCCACGCCTGCCAAATGTTTTTTGGATATGCTATGGTGTTTTAACGGTGGAGAAAACAAGTGTTTGTCATGGTGAAAGTTAAACCCTATATTCACTCCAAAATCCGCTCCATAGGGTTACAGGAAGAAGTGATGGTATTTTGAAATTGTATGTCAAAGCTGCAACTTGTCAAAACAATCTCATTTCGTTGTTATTGGAGTTTTTGTCAATGTTATTGGTCACTGTTATTATTATACCATTATCTCACTGCTATTATCATTGTGATTATAGCATACTTCCACAGTTCCACAGTCCCATATTTATTGTTCCCATATCCCTTTACCCTTTGTTCCCATGTGAAATCCCAAACCCTACTTGTTACCTCCTTCCCTTCCATTCATTAAATTTCAAGTTTTCATAAGGATCAATGGTTGTTTTCATGTTTTTGACTGCACTTTTTCCATTTGAATAACTCTTATATCTATCACATTGCAAGTCCCATTAATATCACCCATTCCCATACCATTTGTAAAGGTATGTAATCCCAACATTTTCCAAAGCAGTGAGTAAATTGTTTGTCTTTTCCAAAGCCACTTGACAGTCCATTGTGTTCATTGTGACATTTCCCACAGTCCCCATTCCATGTTAGAAACATTTCACATATTTTATATTGAAAGGCAAAGCACCAATTCTTCATTTTCAGACATACACCTAACCTTTGTTTTCACCATACCTATATCAGCATATATTTGTCATACATCTTGATTTCAGCGCCATGTCAGAGACAGATTCACCTTATGAGCAGGGGTATGAGTAGGACAGCGATTCATCTACAGAGGTTAATGTGCCAAGGAGGTCCCACAAAAGTGGCAGGCATGTTAGGGAGGAGCCCACTTCTTTGACCCAATTGCAAGGTTGCTCGCTTGCAATGGATTTTTTTTAGCGTCAGTCATGTTTCCATTATTGTGAGATGATTTCCCAAACTCAGCATCATCGTGAGTTAGCTCATCTATTTGTCTTACATTTGCATAATGGTCATAAACCTTGCTTGGGTGGATTTTACTTTGTCACCAGAGACCATTTCAGAGGCGACTGGAATACCAAACATCGGGGAAGAATGGAATAAGCGGCAACAGTTGGATAGAGCCTATTATGAGCCATATATTAGACCTAGATATATGAGGCAGCTGAGTAGGGTATTTCCATTCTGATTTCTGAAGGATGAGTATGCACCATTCATGAAACTCATCATTCGTTATTTCAGTTGTGAAGGGTGCTTTTCAGCTTGTATGCATATCACATCCGGCTGTTGATGCACTTCACGAGAGTGCGGTTGATGAGCATTCCATACTTCATGTACCGTAACATAGAGTGGATGAAATTTCTTGTATATAAGAAGACCCCAGCACAGCGGCATAACAGCATATATCATTACGCGCTGATCAAAATCATGGTGGTGCATCAGCTCGCACAGCAGGGCATTGCTTGGGAGGAGTTCATCTCCTGTGACTTCTTTGCAGCGCCACAGCCGCCTCCCGAGGTAGTTCATGATGAGGGAGAGCCTTCACACTAGTTTGATATTCATGAGACTGAGCATATCAGTGCTCCAGTGTATGTGACATATCCGCGAGGCCACAGAGCCTTATTTACAGCTACACGACGAGTACTATCTCCACCCGGGGTGGAAGGGGTCTCGTTGACTTCATCAGCAGCGTGAGTACTATCTCCACATGGTGTGGAAGGGGTCTCACCTTCGACATCAGCACAGGTATAGGTTCAAGACAGAGGCAAGAGGCCTATGCACGATGAGGGCCCTTCAGGAGGCCGAGACACTGATTTTATACTCATGGATGTTGATGCGAGCTCTCCTAGCTCGAAACTGAGGGAGGTCATCCAGGAGCAGAAAGCTGAGATTGGTACTTTGATGGAGAAATTTCAAAGAGCACAGTGGGTGATAAAATACCTGGAGCAGCGGAACAAACAACTAGAGGATCAGCATACACTTGTAGAGTTGCGGCAAATTCTGGAAGACCGTGCATTGGCCCGGAAGAGAGCAGGTGACATGACACCGGTTGAACGAGAGACCTGCCTCACGCGTGTTAACATTAATTTTGAGAAGTTTTTGGCAAAGGAAAATAGAGACAAAGACATGCTCTGTCATATGAAAAATCACTATTGGGCCTGTACTCACGTTTGCAAAGCTAAAATGAAGATCCTGAAAGCAAGGTTACGCAAAGCACTGAAACGGTGAAAGAGGCCTGATCCACTCTGAATCTTGGTCGAGGCTTCGTTGGCTGAGCATGAGGCATGATGGGGAACCTTCACTCCAAATTTCAGCAAATTTGGAGAATTTTTTGTCATTTGGAAAATTTTTGGTCTCAAAACAGGTTTTTCTGCCCAACGCATCGTGCCACCCGACGCGCGCTTATGATTGGGACACTCTCTGGAGGAAAAATTGATATTTTTGGATTTTTCATGGTAATTTATGCATGTTTAGAAATGGCCAAAGCATTTCATCAAGTTCTGGATGGTCAAAAGGGCCAAAAACACCATGAAAATCACCTTTCTGCCACCTTTTGCACCAGCAGGAAGTAGTCTTTTGAGAATGACGTTTTTGGGGGACAAATGAGCTCCAAATTGAAAAATTCCACTTGGGTTGGATAGAAGACATCTAGGGCTTTCCAACGAGCTATCAGGAGCTTGATGTTGACTTCAGGAAGTTCTCCAAAATCAGGTCCAAAGTAGCGTGGTGCATAGAGCTTTTGAGCGCGGTGCATAGAGGAAATTAACCTATTTTTCACCTTCCAGCACAGAAACTTGGCCAGTTTGGACAATTTTCACCTCTTGATGTAACTTTTGACTGAAATTAATGTAATTTGATAAACATGATGTAATTTTGGCATGTATTTACTTGTTCTAGATGATTTATTCACAAAAAAGTGAAAATCAAGTGAATGAATCAGTTTCCTTCCTTTTAGAGGCAAGTTGTTTGGCTGCCTAGATTTTAGCTCCTTGTTTAGACTTGGTTAAAACTACTCCTAGAAGCATGAGCTCGACCCCTATAGGCATGGGAAGGGGTTAGACTTGTCTATTTATTGTATTTTCTGAGACACTTTCAGGGTTGGACTCTTGGGAAAAGTTTGGCACACTATTGTACATATTTTCTGCATTTTTGGCTAAGGAAAGATCAGATGTTTTGCAGAACCTATTAGGATTCTTGTGGTTTTCAGTTCTTGATGGTGTTTTCTCTCAGTTTTTTGTAAGGTCTTTCATGTTTAATGTATGCCATTCCCTTCTTTTGCTTCTGAAACTAAATGAGCTCTTCTACGAGATCAACACCTATTATTAGTTTTAACTCACTACATTTATATAATGAAAATAGTTCTTTGTTTTCCTTTATATGATGTTTTGATTTAATTTATTTCAATACCATTTTATTCTATTGAATAAATTCCTTGGATGATGTTACATTGACCCCATTGTTTCTTCACTTGTGTTGTGTGAGTTCAGAGGTTTTAATTTAGGAAATGAGAGCTAGGATTGGAGCATTCAAGCTAGATAAAGAGCAAGTCAACGTAGGCTTCATCGAGTGATCTATTTACTTTAAGTAAAACATTGGGTTCCTTGTCACTCTACTGTTATAGGTTAGACCATGACACCTAGGGGAGATACTTTTGTCCGCACTAGTAAATCAAGCATAAAACCTTTGTAAAGATAAAGTTTAAATGTTATTGTAACCAACTTGTTTTAAGTAAAATTTATGTGTCTGAAACATCCAAGCTCGAGATGATCAAAATCAAATAAATATTTCATAGGCCTATTTCAATGTCAAAATTCCTAGGCATAAGACTTGTGAAAAAGCATACATATATTTGTTCTATCACTTACTTTGTGGCTTCCTTCCTACCCATGCATGTAGGAAAAATAATTCTAGGACAATTTTGAAAACCTTACTTTATATAAAAACAATAAAAAATTATTGGAAAAATAATGGAATGGAAAAAGGTGGACCAAAAAAGAAAACTCTAAATATATTATTGCTAAAAATTGAATAAATCAAAATTTTCAATAGGGATCATTTTGAGAACATTACTTTATATAAATACCATAAGAATAATATTCCCAAAATAATGGGTGTTCCAAAAAAGTTGGGAAAAAACCAATTGTAAAGTTATTATTATTTTTTAATCGTAATGTAACATAATATAAACATTAATTTTATTTTATTGTAAGAAAAAAGGTAAACACAACATTAGCTTTAATTATGCACTGAAAATTCTTACATTATATTATATTACATTATACATCTCTGAATAGTCAACACCTTTATCATTAGAGAGAGGGAACTTCTAGACTCAATAAGATTTAAGAGTTGTTCTACATTAATAGAATTTATTAAAAATTATTATAACTTGATGTATGGATAACTCCATGATTAATTTTATATAATTTGTTTTATCTTTTAAACAAAATTATAAATTTTTAGAAGTTATTATAGTTTGTTCATAAATTATTGTAATATTTTGATTAAATATTCATGTTTAACTATGCAAAGTAATTATTAGTTATGTTTTGAAGAATAAAATGTATACCTACATTATTACCATAATTTTGAATGGAAAGAAGATATTAATAGGTAATTTCTTATAACATTATAAAATTTTTTATTTATTTATTTTTGTATTGATTTATTTATTTGGTAAATCTCTATGGCCTAGACACCCACTCATGATAAGGCATTTGAACTTTGCATTGAATTTTAAAATAAATTAGATCGGCCTACAAAACCATGAATTTTCTAAGAGTTGTTGGTAAAGTAGTGCAAGTTTTTTTGGAAATAGTAGGTAAAACTCTCAAGCTTCAATATTTTGGGTTCTCTTGGGGTTTTTGATGGTGCTCAATCCCTTTCCAACATAAAAATAGGATTCTAGTACTAGTATCATCAATTTTTTAGCAAAGAAATAAGAGGATTCAAGTGCCAAGGCCAATTTACTACATACAAAATTATTTTAGAACTGAGCACCCCACTTGTAGTTGAACACACACATAATAAATATAATAATAACTATATCTTTTTAACATGTCAAAATTTAGTTTATATAAACCACTCTAGATTCATGTTAACTCTAGACCTACTAAGGAAAAAGAGGTTCAAGCTATTTGATTTCTTTTAGAAGCTCCTCTATGCTTATTGGTAAATTTTGAGTTAAAATATATCTATATTGATTTAATTATTAGTCATAATTAATTATAACTAAAATTATAACTATACAGAACATGAACATTATGGCTTAGTTTAACTAGCATTTTTTATTTAATAAAGTCCCCCAAGAATATTTGTATACCACCTCTCAAACTTTAATATTTTGGGTGCCCCATAAATTTTTGATAGTGTTGAATCCATTTAAGCCATTTCAAACACTGCTACCTAAGCCATTTCTTCTAACTTATCAAACTTCCTCATGTTATATTTTCTCATTTCTTTAAAAAATCCCCACATTGAATGCAAATCCAATCTCGTATCACTAACATAGTAGTGAACTCTTTTATATAAGAAGATAACCCTTCCCCACTAAGCCTATAAGACTTAATTCACAAGGAAGATTAAGTTAGTTAGGAATAGATGGGAATATTGGCTCTTCAATTTTTCTGTTGAATCAAAAAACCATATAGAATCAGAAGAATTAATTTTAGAAATATCAAAGCCATCCATCCACTACAGTATACTCTTTAGCAACACAAACAATTAGATGTTGTTGAACACGCTAGCCCTCCAACTCTATATTTCTCAAATTGTAACAAGGGTGTTACAAATTTGTAAACTTACTTCTAAAAGGATTAGATAGTTAAGAACATCCTTTTTTATTTTGGTTGTGCTATATTACTTTATTTCATGTATTTCAAAATATTACTAACAACATTTAGAGATCATCCTCTCTCATATACAATATTTTCGCATCTCTTGTATCTATATTAACCAACCCTTCCATGATTAGGAAATTTCGTGTTGAGAATTCTATTCCAACAAGAGCTGGCATCCTCATAACAAGAGAATCTTAGACAAAAAAACTCAATCATGGCTTAATGGAATCACATAATTATCTTATTTATAGATCTCCTTAAATTAGGAACAATGTCACCACTGGCTAATATTTCATCATAAAGTTATATAGTTTGTAATATCCTAACAAATTCTATTTTTGCTAGGGCTTTCCTTTTGGTCCTCGTTATTAGTCTTTGACCTATGTTAACATAATTTATGTTCTATATTTACTTAATTGCAAGCTTGAAGGAGTGGATCTAATGTTACTTCAACTAATCCTTGAAGGTGAGAATCTAATATTCAATTTATTTAATGTTTGTAGTGAGAGGGATAAACCTATTTTTGGGCTAATACACTAAGAGTTGTGTTCTTCAATCTCTAATGAATGTTGATATGTAAAGTTAAACCTTCCCTTTTTCTTCATGCTCATAGACATGTAATCTTATGCAATAGTGTTTAGAGCTTCTAATTCTACAAACTTCCATGAAAATTACAACACCTTGCTTAGTCATGACCTTCATATGCTTAATTGTTAGACCTCTAGGGCCACCATTTTTTATGCCTCTTAATACTATATTGATGACATTTGAGTCTCGGAACTTTGTTGAAATCACCTAGTAGTTCATTACTAATCTTCCCCATGTGTAGAACCATTGTACTCACAACACCATATTACTATTTAATAATTATATCACATAAAAATCACGAGTAAGGGTATAGTTTCATATTGTGATGATCAAATGTGAAACTATGTGTGTGAATGTCATACTATACTCATCATTTCTCCTCACTTCTAAATGTTGAAATTCTTGGATAGGGATTAGTATCCTTACCACAAAAATTGCATCAATGAAGTTGTACATCCCTCCATAGTCAATCAATTCTATGATTAGTTATCCTCTTGTGAACCATTTGATTTGAAGGTGTCATATTTAGGGAATCCTAAGAGGGTGGGCATAGTACCTCCAATATTTTGATGTGGCTTCTAGTCTCCCTTAGCCTTTTCGAGAGACTTAGTTATTTGGAAATGTTAGGCTCATTTCTAATCGGTGTGTCCTACCATTTTCCCTGTCACTATCACACACTAATTCAATGTAGTGAATAATTTTGTTTCCCAAACGTCTACCACAACTCTCACATGTAGTAACTGAAATTTTAACCATTGCTATCAAAATTAAATTGTTGATGGTGATTATCCTTCATTTCGTAAATGAAATTTTAACCATTGCTATCAAAATGAATTTGTTGATGGTGATGCTCCTTCATGATGCTAGTAGGAAAAGGAAGTATTCTAAGAATAATCCTTAATTAGCTGATATTTCCATCAATTTCTAGTCCTACATTTCTTCAATCTCCTTAGGAACTGGTTTTCGAAGTTGAATCTCTCATTCACTAGTTTAATTTTCATTGATAATAATTGCATAATTTAGAATATTATCTTCTCCTTCAGAAGGATAAAAATTAATCACATTGAACCTAGGTGAAATTCGAATATACAGAGGAATCTCCATAACCATTTGGGGAAAATTTTCTCAAGATTTTATGACTACCAATATTCTACATTTTAAGGTTTTTGTATATTTTTGTTAGAAATCTCTCCTTGATCAAATGTACAATAACTAAGTCCCCAATATAAAATTGTTGTTTTCTACTATTAATCTCCACTCAATGTACTTTTTTAGTTGTTACATCACCCTTTCCTAAGCATTTTTCATACTAATTGCAACATCTTCTCCCATGCTACACTTCTAAATTCATGATTACCCAAATTTCATATAAGCTACTAGGATGCATTCCATATAAAATTTGAAATTATTTCATAGATGTATTTAATTTGGGTGAATCATTGTAACCTAATTCAGCTTGGGCTAGCACTTTATCCAATCTTTAGGATGGTGACTTACCAATATCCTCATAATAATTCCTTAACTCAAATTTAAATTGGTGCATATATTTTTCCACAACGTCATGTACCATCTCTATATCACATCTTCGAGAGTGAGTCACAAGACCTTACCACTCTCCACTCACAAAAGTTTGTCCATAGGTAGAACCTTAATAAGACTTGATCCCAAATCGAGTTTCTCAACACTATGCATCCTATACATAGGGAGTATGGTAGTACATGAGACATCCATCGATAGTGATATGGCCCATATCCACTTTTCCCAACTCCATTGTAGAGATGAGAGGTACTTCCTTTGAGTCCCACACTACATGGGTAGGATGTATCTTAGGGCATCAGAAGGAGAAGGTGAACCACTCATCCGATGTATATGTCTATTGTGTAAGGGAAGGTGAATCACTCACCCTGCACACAGGTAAGTCATCACGAGGTAACATAGGGGAAGGTGAACCAATCACGCAATGCTCCCTCCTGGCTTCAAGAAGTATCCCAAGTTCCCAAGAGTTCTCAGAGCTCAATTTCCAACTCATGTGGTATCCTCATAGGACCCTAAGGGCTTTCTAAGGATGTGTGCCACTTCCTCGTCATTATTTATGTGTTACATGATATCAATCTTATTGGAGTGGTGATGCAACATGAGATTCTTTGAAAGGAAAATCCCATATGGTTATCACAAAATATCATGGTGGTATGCAACATGTACTTAAATATCTCACTAAAGATCTTCCTCAACCAAACAGCTTCGTAGGACACCATACTAGATGAAATGTATTAGGCCTTAGCCGTGCTTAGAGATATCGATTTATACTTCCTTCTAATTCAAGAAATTGAAGAAAACCCCAATGAAAGGCAACATGTAGATGTGATTTTCCAATCCACCACACTCCCAACTCAATCAACATCAATATATCCATGGAGCCTCAAAATCTCAACGGTGTATCTTAGTCCATAATTGATTGTTCCACCAATATATGTCAAGATACTCTTAGAATATATCCAATGTACGTGATGAGGATTAACCATAAATTGACTTAATGATTGCCTAGTGAAGCATATGTGTGGATGACAGTTTACCAAAAACATGAGCCCGCGCACAATTTGTTGATATTCTGAAGGATTAATCAATATGGGCCCAAAAACACTTCCATAGAGCTTCTTGAAGATGAGTTCTATCATAGTAGACACAAACTTGTAATCCACGAGATCAAATCTCTAGAATAGCTTCACAATATATTTTAGTTGAGAAAGAAAAATCTCACTTGCATTTTTCATGACCTCAAGGCCTAGGAGAGTGTGCATGAGATCTAGGCCCTTCACTTCGAACTCAAAATCTAACTCCCTCATGCATTGAAAAATGACAAGGTATGCAACTATCACAAATAGGTCATCTACATAAAGGATGAGAATGAGAGGAATGTACTTTTCAACCTTGATGTATAGGTTAGGATAAACATCGTTCCTTATAAATCCAAGTTTCATAAGATATCTATAAATCCTCTCATACCAAGCCCTAGGGGCTTTCTTCATCCCATACAGGGTTTTATTCAACATGCATACATATTTCCTTCAATCTTATACTATGAACCCCTTAGGTTCTTCAAGGTATACGTTCTCCTTAAGTGAGCCATGCAAGAAATTTGTATTAATGTACATTTGCTGAAGGCTCCATACTTTAGAGGCACCCAGAGAAATAATATACTAGATAGTGGTTGTTGAGGTATATAAGGTGTCTTTTTAATGCCCATTTATCCTACATTAATCATCAATCCAGGTATGACTATTTGTTTCAAGAGTGTACTCAGTCTGAGGCTGCAATTCAATCTAAGAGTAATGCCTTGCAATATGTAGTATAGTGTTGTAAATACAAGAATAAACAGATGCTTGGAAATTAAATCTAACTACAATGACATGAACTTGAACACTCTAAAATCCAATCATTCACCCAACAAACATCAGTCAAGGATGCAGTAATGATAACTCTTTCCTTTAGCAACTGATGTAATTGAAATCAAATGAAAACAAGATAATCAATCTCAAAACGAAGGTAGAAATAACCAGATGTCCTTTACAGTTGATGATCTCGCATTAAAACAATTAAATAGAAATGGAAATTGAACTAAATCACTAATGTTGTTAATGAAGGAAAACTAGGCAAGTTCTCAAAACAAAACTAATTCTTTGCAGGAATAAAATAGACTGTAAAATAATTAACTGAAATGAACAGAAAATCTGGAATTGAACAGAAATAGAAATGAACAACAAACTCTAACTAATGGAATTGAACAACGCTTTTATCTAATTGGATTGAAAAACAAAACTCTATTAAAGATAAAATCCTATTGAACAACAAACTGAACGGAACAACAAATGGATTGGAACAGTAACTGAAATATAACAGCAACTGCTGAACAACGTAGCTATGTTAAAGCATAACAAGAAAAGTTATAGAGAGATTAGGATTCTTGTTAAATTAGAAAGGAATGGAAACACAATTCACCAATGTAAAACACCAATATTATGAAGAAATTAAGTAGTAAACTATTAAAATTGGAAGCTATAATGAAAAAAATGCAAACCGTCACACAACGATAATTGGACGATAATAATACAAACAAAAAATGGATCCACCAGAGCCGGGACCTTAGCCACTAGTGAAACACCATTGGGCTACGCCAGAGACAAGAAATGGAATGACAACTAGATCATGTACTAATAAGGAATAATAGCATTTACAAAAGTTGCTCTCTGATCACAAGAGTCAATGAGAAATTACAGAATTACAAAAGGAATTTCAATAATAATCATTTTGTCCCTCGATTTCTACAGGCACTGCCTTTTATAACAATTCGGTGGACAATACAAGAAACACCGATAGACTTTGAACATCGATCCCACTCCTTTTTCTTCTTTTAGCTAATGCTTGGTTTTCTTAGGCTGTAGCTGTGTTGTTCCCTACCTTACTTTAGCTATGTGTTCTAATTTCATTCTTCTTGTCTAGATACGACGCTTTGCTAGAGGAAAAGCAATTACTCCTGCTTTATTTTTTCCTTTTGAATGGTGGTTTTCCACTTCATGTGTTTCCTGTTGAGAATAAAAGACAATCTTTAGCCAATTTTCATAATATACATTAATCTTTTCAATTCTATCATAATCCTTCAATATATCATCTTTCTAGAATAAAAAGAGTTATGTTTAAAGGAAAAAGATAAATAAATACATGGTGAATTCATATATTTTCCAATTCTCAACACACCCCCCTCCTTACCCTTTTTCATGTCCTCATGAAAACCATAGTTTACATGTAAAACTGTTAGGGAATAGGGTAGAGAGGTTTTTTCATTAAGAGGTCAAAAACCATTATTTGCAGCTAAAGCTTCAAAGATGTTCCCTATCTCTCCTTCAGGTAATTCATATTTGGCTTTATAGTCTATTGCAGGATACCATATAATGGGACTTCGAAACCTATAGCCTAGCCAGTATGGGCCTTCCCTCAAGATGAGGTTACTATAGAGAACTAGGCGGTCAACAGCTAATCCAAAATTTCTATAATTAAATGGCTCTTTGTCTTGAATATTCCAATTGGAAATCTTTTGTCCAACTTTAGCTGCTATATAGGCCTGGTCTATGATAGATAGAAAATATTCTACCCCATCCAAGAAAATTTCTTTATAGACGGGTCCCAATGTCTGGATCACAGACTCCTTTGTCATTAGACTCTTCTGCCTAGCCCATAGTTGTAATGGCTGTCTTGGTTCACCCCTAACCCAAAGTTCTAACCCATTTTCTTGCCTCTGAAAAGTATTATAGGCCTTAATCCATTTCAACTCATTGACAGAAAATAAAATAAATGCTTGAAATTGGATATCGCCCACAAAAGTGTTGGGATTTGTCTCCATTTTCCCAGCTAATATAAAATCGTGAAAATAGAACTGACAGAGTAGATGCTGGACTTTTACTCCATATAGTTTGCAACAAATTATAAAATCATCTACAGTTTCTAATTCTATAGGTATTCCTTCCTTAACAACCTTGATTTTTAACTGCAAATATCTTTCTAATAAAATCAAAGCATAATTTTTGGTAGGGCACCTACATGCTAGGACATCGATGTATAAAGAACAGAGAGTATCCATCTGATTCCTGGTTGTTTTTAATCTATTCCTTACCTTTTCAACATTCTCTTCTGCCTTTCGACATCTATCGAAAGCTTCCGCCTCTGATGCACTGATGTCCTTTAATTTTTGTTGTAACTATTGGTATTTCCTTTTCAGAACAGTCTCTTCTTTGAGTTTTTCTGTAGCCCTCTGAGCCTGTGCGAGAACCTCTTGGAGCTTTTCTATACCAGGGTATTTTATCAAAACGTTTTTGGGTTGAAAATATACCTAGGTGTTCTTATTACAATGTCGAGTGCCTACAGTCTGTTTCTCTTTGTTCGCCATACTGCTAGAGGACAGTGCCTCGGTCTGAACATATTTTTGACAGAACTGTACATTTTTAGTTTGGGAAACTGTATCCATAGCAACTGCCTGTTGTTCCTCTTTATCTTGAATAAATGTGGGCTCAGTTTGAGTCTCCATGGCCCTTGTATTGTGGGGTTCCGTTTGGATAGCTGAATTCTTCGTTTTCAACGTTATTTTAGAGACTTTCTCCTATTTTAGCACCCTAATCCTCTCCCTGAGTTGTTTTACTAGTTTTTGGAGGCTTTGTCGTTCCCTCCATATCTTCTCAAGTTTTTTTAGTTTATTTTTCCTCCTAGGAGGAATGTATTTTCCCTTATCTATACTTAATTGCTCGGCTAGGGTTTTTTTTTTAGTGGTCGTGCCTTCGCCCAGTCTTGCTTCTATTTTTTCCACTTGGAACACTTATTTAGTGTTCACATACTTAGGGCCACATTCCTCAGGGGAAGTAACCCTAGTTGGTTCTGTTGTTCCTCGAGGGTTTTCTTTTTCTACTTTATCAGGAATTTCCTCAACCGTACCTTTTTTGATAACAACTTGTTCCTGCAATTGGTCTATCTCAATGTTGAGGTTAAGCGGACTATGAGGTTGTATATATTCACTCATATTTGCCAAAATTTGGGCCAATTGGTCTTCTTGTAATGGGATCTTTGGTGGACTTGCAATGGTGGTGTCGAGAGGTTATGCTTCCTCTCCTTCATCTTTACTGGTATAATTACTTTCCTCCTCTTCACCGGTGTTGTGAATTCTTTCTTCTTCACTAGTATGGTGACATCCTTCTTCTTCAATAGTGTGATGACTTCCTTCTTCTACACTGCTATGGTGACTTTCTTCTTCTTCCTGATTTCCTTCTTCTTCACTAGTGTGATGAATTCTTTCTTCGAGTTGCGGGGGTTGTTCATCTTCTGAAGTAGGAAATTCTAAGGGTTGGCTGCTGCTACCCTGAAGACTTCATATCATTTCCCTACTTCTCTTAATCCTGGAGGATTTTTTGTGCTTTAAATGTTTTGTTGTTGTGCTAGTAACTCTTTTAGGTTTCAGGGCAGGTAGAGATGTTCCTCTGTCAATTGAGAATATCAATTCTTCCCAACTACTCTGCTGTTGGGCAGGACTGTAACTCACTATCAATCAGATTAAACAATAATGGCTTACCACCATCGCTATATGAAGAGACTTTCTTATGCTCCGGGCAGCATTAGGCAATAAGAAAATTAAATATGCAAGTAGTTTTACAGTACATTTTTTCTTTAATACTACTAATAACTTAAGGTGGCGTGGTCTTACCACATCCTTTATTCCATTGCATGTGATGTAGCTCTGTACTACTTTCGCCAGTTCTATCCATGGTTCTCCCAAAGTTTCTGGTTGAACTCCTCTCCCTTTGATGACCAAGGTCTGTCCTTCGTCCCGAAAAATATTCATGGCTTCTTAAAGTTTCACTTTTTTATGGGTCCATATGGGTCCTTCCGCTGGCAGACTAGATACCTTGGTGATTATTGCGTCTATTAGTACTATTTGCCTACGTCTAACCATGGAATAGCCTTCCTGCAAGTTCTGCAAAAATTCAATGGCTATCATTTCATGTGGTTGCTGCAGTCATGTGAGGTAGGTAATCCATCCTACTCTCTCTGGAATTTCCCATGTAGTGTTGGAAACTGCTAGCGCCTGTGGCTCGCTACGTATTGCTCGTCCTTCCATTCTTTCTACACACTGTTAATTCTTCGCATATACACAGAAATGTAATGGAACAACACCTTGTGTATATCAACACAATATCGTTAAACTCTTGTTGTTTCCAAAAATTTGATGAACACATGGATTCGACCCACATGCAGGCACTAAAAGGCATCCGCACCACCTTGACAGATAATAGGTCATCCTCAACCATCAAATAGAAGAACATCGTACTACACAACAATAGTACAACATTGAAAGGCATACATACTTATGATATGATCAAAAACTTATCGCATTACTGAAATCGATGCATATTATTAGATTGTGAATAGACATGGAAACATTATGTAATGATTTTGAACATAAGGGAAAAGGACATCTGATGTGAAAAAAGTACTTATGCGTTCATTATCCACATAAACTATTATGATCGATTTATAAATAAATTTCATGCATAATAGGTTCCAAACAAAGGGTTTAGGAGCATACTCTCATTTGATATTAGATAAAGATATAAGAAAAGGTTTTATCATTACTATTTATTTGTGAAAAATATGACTCCAATACCTTTAGCAGAGCTCTATTTCCCACAGGTGTCTATAACCTTGACAAAGTTGCTTTCTCACCCTTGGAACCATTATCCTTTATTATGCCTAGGGAAGTGTTGTGTGATGTCATGATGGAGGTCATTGTGCTGGCTTGGGAACCAGATGAATCACAATACCATTCATCGGGAAGGAGTGAAAGGTAGGCAGGCCGAATCTTAATGAGACCTCCTATATCAATGACTTTTTATTTTTTTCTAAGTTGTCCATTGGATCATATCCTTGGTGTGGTGGCCATAGTGGGAATGCCACTTCACTGCTTCCTTATGATCATGGTAGGATGGCTCTTGATGAGACCCCCTATCCCCCATTTGCGATATGATAGTATTGTTAGTAATCATTTATAGAGATTTTTCTTTTCTTTCTTTTCTTATAGCACTTCCATACTTATATATAGAGGATGGCTCAACACTCCTTAAGAGTAGCGATGGTGGAAGAAGTTTGAACATCTCAATAGAGAAAATATTCCCTTATTCTTATTCAATAAATAAAAATCAAAGAGAGTTATGAAAATTTAGGGAACAAGCAACATGATAAAGATAACTGATCATATTAATTTTAGTGAAAACAAAGACAACAAAGTGATATAGATGGTTGTGTCCTTTCCTTTTTTCTTATCACTGCAAAACATTTTCCTAAAAATGACAATTTCTATCGATATTTTGATTCCAGTAACCTCTAATTTGTGTGTTCTTGTATAAGTTGTATGTTTTCCTTAAAAAAAGTCATGAATAATTCACAAAAATCCTCAAAATATTGTTCTAAAACAAGAAAAATGCACTCGAAAAGTGTTGTTCCTTATATGGAACAATTTTTGTTCCTTAAAAGGAAAAACAAAAACAATCTTCGAAAATGTTATTCCTTTCGAAAGGAACAAAAAAAAATAATCGGCAAAAATGTTTTTCCTTTGGAAAGGAACAACAAAAACAAGTAGAAGAAATGATGTTCCTTTAGAAAGGAACAACAAAAACAATCAATGGAAATATTGTTCCTTTTGAAAGGAAAAAAAAACAATCGGCAAAAACTGTTGTTCCTTTTGAAAGGAACAACAAAACATGCTACAAAAACTGTTGCTCCTTTGGAAAGGAACAACGAAAACACTACTATTGCTTTGGAAAGGGACAAGAAAAACAATCGGCAAAAACTGTTGTTCCTTTGGAAAGGAATAACAAAAACATGCGGCAAAAGTGTTGTTCCTTTTGAAAGGAACAACAAAAGCTGTCATTCCTTTTGAAAGGAACAACAAAAGTAATCAACGGAAATGTTGTTCCTTTTGAAAGGAATAGCAAAAAGAAACATAAAAACGCGTTGTTTCTTAAGAGGAATTGTTGTTTTTCCTTAAGAGGAACAACAACTATTCCTTAAAAGGAACAACTTGAAAAATAGAATCTGTACAAAAAACAAGAAAATCAAAAGAAAAGCTTATGTACAAGTTTCAAAATAAAGGAATTATTCAATGAATGGGTGTTGAGGAGGAGTTATCTCCCTTAGCATGAATCTGCATGGTAGAATATTCCTGTAATTGTTGGTAAAAGGATTCCCGATTAAGCGGTTTATGGTAAAGTCGTACTCGATGACCATTTAATTTGAAAGAGTGTCCAGATCCATTAATGGTAGTTAATGTGATGGTGCCATTGTCATGCACTTTTTGTATCTCATAGGGTCCAAGCCATCATGTCTAGAGTTTTCCTAGGAAATCCTGAAACCTGGAGTAATATAGGAGTGACCAAGCTCCTTCATGGAATATTTTCTCTTTAATGAGGGCGTTGTGCCATTTTGCTCTCTGCTGTTGAATTAATGAAGTGTGTTGAAGAGTGGAGAGCCTAATTTCATCTAACTCATTTATTTGTTGTAATATTCTAACCCGAGCTTCATTTAAGTCTAAACCCACCTCCTGGGCTATTCTTAATGTCTGAATTTCAAATTCTATTGGAAAGATGGGTTCTTTTCCAAATACCAACTGATATGGTGAATACCCAGTGTTATTTCTCCATGTTGTTCAGTATGCCCACAAGGATTTTGGCACTCTATAAGCCTAGTCACGTCTATGTGATGCAACTGTTTTTTTAAGTATGGATTCTATCACCTTATTCGTGCTCTCCACCTAGCCATTTTCCTGTGGGTGGTACGGGGTTGTGATTTTGTGCCGAATGTGGTAATTTTCTAATTTTGCAGCGATTTTGTTACCTAAAAATTACGGTCCTCCATCTGTAATTGTAGAAATTTGAATAACTGATATATTATTCACCGAGATTCTCCTGATCACACACTATTTTAAATTCATGGACAATAAAAAATCTCTTCTACCATTGATTATCACATGTGGAAATAAAAACAATTGCATGCGCACATTAAAACCATAAAATTCACACATATGAACACAATATTTCATGGGAAAGCTTAAAGTTGAAATCCGAAAATATATGTATATTATATGTCATAGAGATTATGTAACAATCAGTGTACAAAGCTCCTCACAAGCTCTCAACACAACCTCCAATTTCTACACACTAATCAAGCTAGATCTAGCAAAACACATGCTCCAATATCTGCCACCTGATTGCCTACCTCTATTGCGTAATCAATGTTGTAGAATGGCTCATAAATAACTTCGAACCACACGGCTTGTACTGCACAATCCTCGTTGGCTTATCCAATCACTGGTTGTTGCAAATATGCAACAGTATAGTCACAACTAATAGCTAACCTACTCCTTAACCTATCTCTGCACTGGCCTCCACTGAAACTCTCCATGCACTGAATTTAACTGATGTATTCTTTAGTTGATTAATGAGTTTATAATTAGTGAACTAATTATTAATTAATTCAGACCACTCTTCACTAGTGTATCAATCAATTATACTAAATACAACTAGCTCAACTATGTTTAGATTAGTTAAACTAAACACAACTCCATTAACTCCTCAATCAATTCCACCAAACTCTCTCACATGAGTTCTAACTGAAGTATCCAAGAAATAGCTCCACTTAACACTCAGGAATAACGTAATTCCTTCTGTCAGCTCCTGTGCCACATCTGTGCACTTAAATGAAGTGCTCCAAGATAATAAGATAATGTTTATAGTCCAAATATTATTAAGAGCTAATAATATTCGACATATCTATTTTTAGACTAGAATTTTAAAAATAGATTATGCCCAGTATTTCTAAAAATGGAATTCCACCTATTTTTCCAACTTGACCAACCATCCACAAATAGCATCCTGCAACTCATAGAACATGATCCATATGTCTAAAAATAGACATATTCTAAAAAATAGACTTTGCGCCAAAAATATCCTATGGGCCCACTTAGTGAAGGCGACTTCTTTCCACTAAGCTCATCATCTTGTTGCAATCTCAACACTCCCTCTCAACAAGATAAGGATTATCTGCCACCCCTATCCTACCTCTGTGGTATTCGAATTTGCTCTTGGTGAGCACCCTCGTCAAGATATCAGCATCCTGATCCTCCGTGGGAATGTATGATAGTAACATGATCTTCCGCTGCACACAATATATGATATGATGATACTGGTTATCAATGTGTTTAGATCTATCATGAAATACTGGATTAACCGAGATTTTGATGCAACTCTAATTATCACAATAAATCACAATAGGATCTAAGTGTGAACCGAACAACTTGACCAGGATCTTCCTCATCCATATAGCCTCGCATGCAGCCAAACTTTCTACCATATACTTGGCCTCTGCTGAACTGAGTGCCACGGATCTCTGCTTCCTGCTGTACCAAGAAATTGCTGTCAACCCGATACTGAAAATCCCTCCAGATGTGCTCTTTCTGTCCGTTGGGCTCCCTTCCCAATATGCATTCGTGAAGCCACATAGCCTCACCTCATCTGACTGTCTATACCATAATCCATATGCCGATGTGCCTCTGAGATATCTCAATACATGCTTGCCTGCCTTCCATAAGAGCTTGGTAGGCTTAACCATAGCTTGTGAAAGCTGGTTAACAGCATAGCATATGTCGGGTCATGTATTGACTAGATACATAAGCGACCCCACCAACTGTTGATAAACAATGGCATCCACTACCTTCGCCGAAGTAGCATCCTCCTTCCTCCATCCACCAGGAAGAGGATTATAAATAGGCTTGCAGCCATGCATGTTTAACTTTTCCAGTATCTCTCGAGCATACTTTCCTTGAGAAAAAAACAGTCCATCATTGCGCTGCCAAATTTCCAATCCCAGGAAGTAATGAAGGAGGCCCAAGTCCTTCATCTCAAACTCCTTTGCAAGATCAGACTTGCATGAGTGTATCAGCAGTTCATCACCTGTCAAAATCAAATCATCTACATAAAGTACAATTATCAACAACTTACCCTCCACCACTATCTGGTATAGGTTCGGATCCACCTCACTCTTGGAGAATCCAATTCTAGTGAAATAACTATCTATCCATATGTACCAAGCACAAGGTGCTTGTTTCAACCCATACAACGCTCTCTTGAGCCTGCACACATGCAACTCGCTGCTGAAGATCTTGAAACCTTTAGGCTGCTCTATATACACCTCCTACTCAGTCACCCCATTGAGGAACGTAGTCTTCACATCCATCTGATGGATGTACGACCCCATCTATGCTAAGAGAGCAAGAATCATCCGTATGGAAGAATACCTTGCGACAGGTGAAAAGGTCTCCTCATAATCGATCCCCTCAATCTGTGAGAAGCCTCAGGCAACAAATATTGCCTTGTACTTCTACACACTCCCGTCAGTTTCCTGCTTCACTTTGTAGATCCATCTTGAACCCACCATTGATTTCACTTCCGGCCTTGGGACAGTCTCCCATGCACTGTTTCTTACAATCGAATCATACTCTTCCACCATGGCATCTACCCATGCAGGATCCTCCACAGCTTCCTCGAAAGAGGATGGCTCTATCATGATACACTTTCTCATAAGAGCCATGTATCTAGTATATCGATCAGGTGACTGTCTCTATCTGCGCTGTGATGTAGGTGCTCCTACAACCCTCTCTGCATCTTGAGTCAGTCGATCAGCTTCTGTAGTGCGATTCCACCCTCTAATGGTTGGCACTGCATGAGTGGTCTCTTCCGCTCCATGAACCTCCTCTTGTGGCCGATCCACATCCTGAAGCTCATCCTTAGGAACTAATAGCTCCTCATCTACATGCAAGTGTGGCTCCCTCTCAAGCGAACACTTCAGGGCTTTCTCCTCATGAAATTTGATATCCCGTCGCACAACAGTCTTGTGACTGTCTGGAAAATACACACGATAGTTGTGGGGTGTATCAGTGTACCCCAAAAATATCCTAACCTCTGCAGTTGGCTCCAGCTTCTTCGTGGCATCCTTAGTCACATGAATGTAAATAGGTGAACAAAAAATCCTCAAATGGGAAATATCAGGCCTCTTACCAGAAAACGCCTCCTCGGGTGTACTCATGGCAAGTATCCTGTGAGGACAACGGTTCTACACATATACCGTAGTATTGCATGCCTCAGTCCACAAGTGTATATGAAGGCCCTGATCATGCAACATCGCTCGTGCAGCACCCATGATTTTTTTGTTCTTCTGCTCAGCAACCCTATTCTGTTGTGGGTTATGAGGTGCTATGAGCTCTCTTCGAATTCCTTCTACACTGCAAAAGTCCTTGAACTTGCTGGAGATGAATTCACCACCATTGTCGCTCCTAAGAGCCTTCACCTGATTCCCTGATTCTTTCTCAACCAGTGCCTTGAAATCACATAACTTTGAGTATGTCTCGCTCTTATTCTGCATGAAGAAGATCCAACACTTCTAAGTAAAATCATCAAAAAATATCACATAGTACCTATGCTTTTCTGTCGAGGCTACTAAGAAAGGTCCATACACGTCTATGTGAATTCTCTCAAGGATCGTCGTGGCATGACTATCCTTCTCGTGAAAGGTGGCTTTCACAAATTTTCCCAAAGTACATCCCTTGCACTGATCTAACTGCGCAATTTTACCTTTGGGAAGCCCAGTAGAAATCTGTTGCAGTATCTTCAAAGCTCCATGGTGAAGGTGGCCCAATCTCCGGTGCCACAGCTCGCCATCATCCTGGCTCACCACTCCTTCTGCCTTGCCTGCCATTGTTGCGTAGCCATCTACCTGAAATTGATAAAGGTTCTTAACTCGAACCCCTATCCTCCGGGTCTCACCAGTTGCCTTACTGTGCAAGAAATCCTTTGCCTTGCTAAAGACAACATCATATCCCTTATCTTCGCCACAGAGATAAGATTCTTCTTCAATCTTGGAACATGCATCACTTCCTTCAATACGAAGGGTTTACTAGAATCCCTCTTAAAGGAAATGGTACTGATACTGGTCGCACTGTATCTACCATTATCACCCATCTCGATGTGCACTCCAAGATCTTTCTCATCCAAATCAGTAAACAAATCTCGATCTCCTGTCATGTGAAAAGACGCACCACTGTCAAGAAACCACACTGAACCCATCACATTTGAGAACAAGCATGCGATTAGTGAAAAATCCAGCTCAAACTACGAGGCTAAGGCCTCTCCAACTGTAGATCTAGCAACCTGCTTATTTCTCTTCTTCTGTGGACAACTAGTGGCGTAATGTCTGTGTTGGTGACAGTGAAAGCACTTCACCTTGGACATGTCCTGCTTCTTTCCTTTCACACCGGTTTGAGAAGCATGCTTCTTGCTCTTCCCCTTCTTTTCTTTGGCAGCCAAAGCACAATTTTCTTCATCTGAGTGCTTTGATGAAGATCCATCCCTCATACTTCGCCTTATCTCCTCTTGCACAAGATCCGACCAAAGTCGGTCCCATCCTGACAATTTCTCCCGACCATTGATAGAGTCTTGATAGGAATGCCAACTCTTCGGAAGCCCAAGGAGAGCCAAGCTCACCAAGTCCTCATCATCAATAGTAACCCCCACACTTCCCAGCTCATCCCTGCATTGGACAAACTTCGTGAGGTACTTGGGCATAATGTCGCCTTTCTCCATTTTTATGTTTTTGAGTTTATCCTTCATTGCCAACTTCCTCTGGTCACTCTTGGTTTTTAATAAATTTGTCAAAGCTTTCCACATCAAGAATGGAGAAGCCTTACCATGAATGTTGGACACTATAGGATCCTTCACGCCTTCCAACATAATCCTTCAACACTTTGTTGTGTTCTTTTTCCATGCGTCAAGTATGACAACATCACTAGAAGTAGGTTTTGGAATTTCTGCATCTATGAACTCCTTCAACCCATTGTCATCGAGCACCTCCTCCATCCTGTCCTTCCATGCAATATAATTCGAGCTGCCCTCAAGGGAATACTCCAATCGGAATCCGTTGAAAGACATCTCAACTTCGACACCAAGAAAACACTGCTGCAAATTCAAATTCCACCAGCACAAAACTCAACCGCTTCAATGTTTTGCAATTGCTCCAATGATCAATATCGATTTGATACCATGTATAAATTTGAATAACTAATATATTATTCACTGAGATTCTGCTAATCACACGCTATTTTAACTTTATGCACAATACAGAATCTCTTCTACCATTGATCATCACATGTGGAAATAAAATCAATTGCATGCACACATTAAAACCCTAAAAATTCACACATATGAACACAGTATTTCATGGGAAAGCTTAAAGCTAAAAACCCCAACTATTTGTATGTTATATGTCATAGAGATCATGTAACAATCATTTTACAAAGCTCCTCACAAGCTCTCAGCACGACCTCCAATTGCTACACACTAATCAAGCTAGATCTAGAAAAACACATGCTCCAATCTCTGCCACTTGATAGCCTGCCTATATTCCATAATAAATGTTGTATAATGGCTCATAAATAAATTCAAACCACCTGGCTTGTACTGCGCAATCCTCATTGGCTTCTCCAATCACTGGTTATTGCAAATATGCAACAGTATAGTCACAACTGATAGTTAACCTACTCTTTCACCTATCTCTACACTGGTCTCCACTGAAACTGTCCATGCACTGAAGTTAAAGGATGTATTCTTTAGTTGATTACTGATTTTATAATTAGTGAATTAATTATTAATTAATCCACACCACTCTTCACTAGTGTATCAATCAGTTATACTAAATACAACTAGCTCAACTATGTTTAGATTATTTAAACTTAACACAACTCCATTAACTCCTCAATCAACTCCACCAAACTCTCTCACATGAGTTCTAACTGAAGTATCAAAGAAATAGCTCCACTTAACCCTCAGGAATAACATAATTCCTTCTCTCAGCTGTTGTACCACATCTATGCACTTAACTGAAGTGCTCCAAGAGAATAAGATAATGTTTATAGTCCAAATATTATTAAGAGCTAATAATATTTGACATATATATTTTTAGACTGGCAATCTAAAAATAGATTCCGCCCAATATGTCTAAAAATAGAAGTCCATATATTTTTCCAACCTGACCAACCATCCATAAATAACATCTTGCAACTCATAGAACATGATCCATATGTCTAAAAAATAGACTTTGCGCCAAAAATAGCCTATGGGCCTACTTAGTGAAGGCGACTTCTTTCCACTAAGCTCATCATGTTGTTGCAATCTCAACAGTAATTACGTCCCTTGGGAGGCCGTATCACACAAATATGTGGAAAAGGAACTGTATTATAGAGTCCTCTGTAGCTCTTGAAAGTGCTTCTGCTTCAACCCATTTAGTAACATACTCTGTTGCAACTAGTATGTATGTTTTCTGATTTGATGGCGGGTTGATAGGACAAAAAAAATCGAGTGCCTAGCGTTCGAATGGCTCAATTAATAGCTATGGATTCAAAGGCATTTAGTTGGACTGTCTAGGGTGACCCGCCCTTTGGAAACTATCACAGGCCTGTACGAACTTTTTAGCATCTTTAAAAATTGTAGGCCAGTAATAGCCTGTTTGTAAAACCTTGTGACCAGTCCTGCGATTTGAAAAATGTCAACCACACGGCCCGTCGTGGCATGCTTTCAGAATATCAAATATTTCATCCTCTCGGACGCATTTCCTGATGTGCATATCCACTCCTGTATGAAACAGGTAGCCCCCAATCCAAGAGAATTGGGTACTACATTGTACTATATGTTTTATTTGATTGGGCATTAGATGCTTAGGTAATTTACCTACTGCTAAATAATTTGCAACATCAGCATACCATGCGGTTCTAACAGTAACAACAAACAAATGTTCATCTGGGAAGTGATCCTCGACTGCTACTGCATCTGTTGGTTTTGGCATTCATGACAGAATATCAGCAACAGGGTTCTCTTTTCCAAGTCGATCCTTTATTGTGATATCGAACTCCTGCAATAGAATCAACCATCTTGTTACTCTACCATTTTTAATAGGTTTATTTGCTAAAATTTTTATGTCAGAGTGATCTGTATATAAAACTACAGGATACCCAGTTATATAATGTCTAAATTTATTTACAGCATGTATTACGGCTAAAAATTCTTTCTCAGTCACAGTATAGTTTAATTCAGTAAGAGATAGATTTTTTCTAATATAATAAATTGCATATGGTTTTTTATCTTCTTCCTGCCCAAGGACTGCTCCAATAGCTGCGTCTGAGGCATTAGATGAAATTTGGAATGGAAAATCCCAATTTGAGCCCCTTAGCATTGGGGCTGTTGATACAAGCTTTTTCAGATCCTCAAAAGCATGGTCGCATTTATCTATCCAAATAAAATCAACATTCCCTGTTAATGCATATAAAGGTGCAGCTACTCGAGAATAATTCTCTCTAAATCTTCTATAATAACCAGAGAATCCAAGAAATCTGCGTACCTCTGTTTGTGTGGTAGGAGTAGGTATTAACAAAATTATCTGAATTTTAGCTAGATCTACCTATATTCCAGTTACTGAGATATAATGACCTAAGATGAGTCCCTCGGTCATCATCATGTGACACTTTTCATGTCTTAAGCAGAGCCTGGTGTCAATACATCTCTGTAACACCTTTTCCAAAGTTTCTAATGCTTGCTCAAAATCATCTCTGTAAGGTGTGAAATCATCCATATATACTTCAAGCCCTTCATTTATTAAATCTGAAGATATGCGGAGAATGGCCCTCTAAAATGTAGTAGGGGAATTGCATAGGAAAAAGGGTAAAACTCTGTAAGAAAATGTCCCCCAAGGACAGGTAAAAGTATTTTTGTCTTGGTCTTCAAGGGAAATCTGAATTTGATTGTATCGACTAAAGCCATCTAGGAAAGAAAAGAATTTCTTTCCTACTAATGTATCTAATACCTGGTCAATGAAAGGAAGGGGAAAGTGGTCTTTCTGGGTTGCTTTGTTTAGTTCTATGTAGTCTACACATATCATCCACTTTCCGTTCTTCTTTGGCACTACTACTAATGGACAGACCCACTTACTATCATATATTGGGTAAATAAAGTTGACATCCAACAGTTTTTGTAATTAAGCTTTCACAATATCTTTAAGATGAGGGTTTAATCTTCATTGGCGTTGGTGAATGGGTCTAGCATATTTTTCTATATAAATGTGGTGTGTAGATAACTGGGGGTCAATTCCCTTCATGTCTGGATAATCCCATGCAAAAGATCCCTTATATTTTTTTAGTAGTTGTACCATCTTCTTTTCTTGTTCAACAATAAGGTTTTTGTTAATGTTTAGGGTTTTTCCTGGCTCAATTTCTATAATTTTGCTATTGTAAACAGAAGTGGTGGGTATTGATTGATCATGAATGTCTTTCAATGGATCTTATTCTTCTTTATTATCAAATACTTCCTTGATCATGTGACATTGCAAATGGGATCTGATTTTTGGTTTATTGATGAAACTGTTAATAATGCCATCCTCTGTTTGGTCTTTAAAGTTGAGGGCATCTTCTATGGTTAATGGTGATCTAATGTTTTCCATGAGGTATGATACAGGTTGTTTCCTTGTTTTTATTATTGACAGGCTTGGCTGGGCTAGGGGATATAAAGCTAAATTCTTGACATAGCTCCCTCTAGTTATAGTCATGTTGCCTTGTCGGCAGCCAATGTAAGCATTACCAGTTGCCAGCCAAGGTCTACCTCGGATCAACGGGTGTCCATCTAGCCGGTTTTTTGGGTTGATAATCACGAAGTCAGCAGGGTACTCCCAAGAGTCTACAGATACCATTACATCATGTAGTGTGCCTTCTGGCTTGACCACTGATTGGTCAGCCAATTCCAATAAGGTTTTTGTTGGATCTAATGATATAATGCCAATTTTTTGACAAGTGGTGGTTGTTAGGATATTAATTGCAACTCCCAAATCAACTAAGGAATTTGGAAATGATTATCCATTGATTTTCTCCGTCACTATAGGATTTCCTAGGTCCTCATACTTTATAGGTTCTTCCATTCCTGATAATAAGTTAGATAGAGTGTCGACTACTTAGACAGTTGGACTAGTTGTTGTTCTCCTCTTTGGCTTCTTTATACATATATCTTTGATGGTTTTTGCATAAATTGGGATGTATTGGATAGCTCAGAGGAGAGGGATTTTTATACAAAAATTTTTGATTTCTCCCAGAAGATCAAAATTAGGATATTCTATTGGGTGAAGTATGATTAATCGTTCTGGGAATGGTGGAGAAAAGGTGGTTGGTTGCTCCTGAGTTTGTTGTTTAACCACATTCTCCTTGTGCATTGTTTGTTTTGTGGGTAACGGGTCTTCAGCTTGAAAATTTTTGTCTCCCTCTGTTTCTATTATGCACCAAGATCTTAGTTGAAGGTCATTGCACTCCCTTAATTCAGTTTCTATTTCTAGTGGTTCCATTATTTGAACAGACTGAACTGACCTATTATTAGGGTTTGGGTTGGGTTGGTCTGGGAGTTGCAGTCTCAATTTAGTCTGGGGATTTTGTGGCAATGTATAAGGTGCTAGCAGTGTAGGTTGAGGGAGAGGGATCGTTCCAGCTGGCTGATTTGTCGGTCTTTTCCAGTTCGACTGCCAGGTCTGACTCTGTGAGGTGGAGGGGGACCATTGTGTTGGATAAGTATTATTTTTCCAAAATGGTGGATAGTAAGGAAAGTTTGGCCAATTGGTTTGATTTGTTTGATTTGGCCATGGTGATGTAGGAAATGGCTCTTGTGACCAATTGGGGAAGGGTGGCTAATTTTGCCACATTCCATTATATTGCTGAGCATTATACTGAGGAGACTGAAAAGAAGAGGATGGATCAATTTGCATACCTATTTGTCGTGGCTTCCATTGTCGACGTTGATTGAGTAGGCATACCATTTCTGATTCTTCATCCACCTCTTTGTAGACTCCTTTAAATCTAGGGAGCAAGGGGCAACCTTTCGTGGAGTGATCTTTTGTGCAGATGGCACAGAATTTGACTATATCCAGTGGGGAATCCTTATGGGTGTGTTTCTTTTTGCATTTGGGGTAGAATATTGCCAAATTTTGTTCTAATTCTGCTTGCTTTTGTTTAGCTTGCATGATGTCGAACTGCATTTTCAAAGTCCCCAGAATATTGGTTTTAAAATATTCTAGCAGATTGCCAATTTTTGCATGGGTTATACCTTCACTGGAGGTCTTACTATCTCTTGTGGTTATGTCATGTTCTGTTGACTTTAACCTTGTGCTGCCTCTCGAACTCCTGATACATAAATTAATAATGTCAGCAAAATTTTCCTAATATATATCACCTATGCCCATAATGTTTAATGTTTCAGCCCATTGTTCCTTCATCCCTTTAAGTAATGTAGTTTTTAACACATTATCAGGCAAGGGTAAAGATGCATAGGGTGATCTTTGGAGGTTGTATTGAAAGCGTTCTACATATTCCTCGAGTATTTAATTAGGTTTTGTTGTCATATGAAATATTCCATCTTTTAATTCCCTAGACCTACAATAATCCTGATATTTCTTTAGAAACATAGCTTTCATCTGATCCCAGTCATTTATAACAACTCCACCTGACCCCATAAACTATCGTAAAGCTACTCCTTTTAATCTGGAGGGAAATAATTTTAGCTTTTGGGGGTCAGTGTTATAGTCATACCCTCGGCATAATACATCGAATTCAAACAAAAATGCATCCAGATCTTCTGATGTTAAACCATGAAATGTAGGAATATGTTGGAGGGGAATGGCTTTCATAGGTGCATTAACTACAGTGTCCACAATGGGATATTGCAGTGTGGAAGTTTAACGAGCTTCTTGGTTCTGGTTCTGGGCCATTTGATCAAATATGTGCAAATATCCTTCTGGGATTTCTAGGGAATTATTCCTAGGCTGACTAGAAGGAATAGGAATGACCTTGACAACACTCCCTTGGTCTGGAATAATGAGTGTTCCTTGATGACCTACTATCTAAGGAGATTCAGGTCCTTTAGCTTTGTTTTGAATGATGTTGACAACACTTCCCTTTTCTGGGCTGCTCACTGTTTGGATTACTTCAAGAGGAGATTTTGGTTCTTTTATTTCCCCTGTTTCTCCTCCTCCTTCATGGAGATTACTAGAGTTCCGTTCTTGTAAAGAAATTAGGCGAGAATTCTCAATTTCTTTGGAATCTTGCTCAATATCTTCTTTTTGGCTATGTACATCAATAAAGACTACAGATGGTGACTCTGTGGCATTAAGGGAACTAGTAGGTTGTCTAGAAGTAACTTTTCTAGGTCCTACTGATGGCTGAGATTCGGCTTTCTTTAGGATTTCATCGATGAAGGTTGTTCGCCCAAGGGTCACCGGTCCCTTAGGCTTTTCTGGTTCAGGAGGAATTTTGTTTTGTTTATATTTTCTATTCATTCAAAAAAATGCAAGCATTCATTCCTACCTAAAAATTTTACCCAATCTTGCTGTGAAGTGTGCCAATGAATAAGTATGTTACTTGCTCGATACGCAGGTTCATACCTTCCGTTTTTAATACCCAATTCTTCCCTAGCAGAAAAAAATCAAATATGCATCACTCTTTCTAAATGGCATACACTCTCCCCAGCAACGGTGCTAAAATGTTGAGGTATATAAGGTGTGTTTTTAACACCTATTTATCCTATATTAATCATCAATCTAGGTACAAATTTTTGTTTCAAGAGTGTACTCAGTCTGAGGCTACAATTCAATCTAAGAGTAATGCCTTGCAATATGTAGTACAGTGTTGTAAATACAAGAGTAAATGGATGCTTGGAAATGAAATATAACTACAATGACATGAACTTGAATGCTCTAAAATCAAATCATTCACCAAGCAATGATCAGTCAAGGATGCAGTAATGATAACTCTTTCCTTTAGCAACTGATATAATTGAAATCAAATGAAAACAAGATAATCAATCTGAGAACGAAGGTAGCAATAACCAGATGTCCTTTATAGTTTATGATCTCGCACTAAAACAATTAAATAGAAATGGAAATCAAACTAAATCACTAATGATGATAATGAAAGTAAACTAGGCAAGTTCTCAAAACAAAACTAACTCTTTGCAGGAATAAAATAGACTGTAAACTAATTAACTGAAATGAACAGTAAACCTGGAATTGAACAGCAATAGAAATGAACAGAAAAATCTAACTAATGGAATTGAGCAACACTTATATCTAATGGGATTGAACAAAAAAACTCTATTAAACAACAAATCCTATTGAAAATAAAACTGAACGGAACTGCAAATGAGTTGGAACAGCAACTAAAATAGAACAGCAACTGCTGAACAACGTAGCTCTATTAAAGCATAACAGTACAAGTTATATAGAGATTAAGATTATTGTTAAATTAGAAAGGAAGGAAAACGCAATTCACCAATGTAACACACCAATATTATGAAGAAATTAAGCAGTAAACTATTAAACTTGAAAGCTGTAATGAAAACAAATGAAAACTGCCACGCAACGATAATTGGAAGATAATAATACAAACAACAGATGGATCCACCAGGGTTGGGCCCTTAGCCACTAGTGAAACACCGTTAGGCTACTCTAGAGTCAAGAAATGAAATGACAACTAGATCATGTATTAATCAGGAATAATAGCATTTACAACAGTTGCTCTCTGATCACAAGAGTAAATGACAAATTACAGAGTTACAAAAGGAGTTTCAATAATAATCATTCTGTCCCCTGATTTCTACAGGAAATTCCTTTTATAATAATTCGGCAGAAAATACAAGAAACAACGATAGACTTTGAACAGTGATCCCTCAAGATCGAAAGGTCCTAAGGGATTCGCTCCTTTTTCTTCTTTTAGCTAATGCTTGGTTTTCTTTGGCTGTAGCCATGTTGTTCCATGCCTTACTTTAGCTCTTGCATTCTGATTTCATCCTTCTTGTGTAGATACGACCCTTTGCTGGAGGAACAACAGTTACTCCTACTTTAGCTTTGCCTTTCGAATGGTGGTTTCCCACTTCATTTGTTTCCTGTTCAGAATAAAAGACAATATTTAGCCAATTTTCACAATAAACATTAATCTTTGCAATTCTATCATAATCCTTCTATATATCATCTTTCTAGAATAAAAAGAGTTATGTTTAAAGGAAAGAGATAAAGAAATACATGGTGAATTCATACCTTTTCCAATGCTCAAGAGAGGTATATTTGGAAACTGGTGCAAATATCTCATGAGAGTCCAATCCTTCCTTTTTAGATAATCATAGAGAAAAAAACCTAGCATTAGATATTTTATTACTCCATCACCTCCACGTTTCATTTTTTATAACCATTTTAAGGTGACTATGAGCTTGTCCTTGGGTCTTAGAACCACAACCAAGACATAATTATTCATGATTAATTGATATTACTCATTAATCAAATCCTTCAAAGTTTGGTGTTTTATAATTTCTTTGAATGCACATGGATGAGATAGTACTCATAGCAGCTAAGTATGCTTAATTCCTATTTGGATTCTCACTTTCACGAAATTTCCCTCTTGGAGCAATATGTCTTTCACCATCTTCGAGAGTGTCTTTAAGCCACAAAAGTACTTTCCATGATGTAGAGGGATCACTAGGTGTGGATTAATGGAATCCATCCGGTCTCATCGGTTCATTTATGAGAGGTTAATATTGCATTTCTCCAACATCATCATTGTCCTTCCTTGGCATAGGTAGATTTCTAGCTTTCCAATGAGCATAATATTCATCGAAAGTGACATCATGTATTATTTCCACTTTTCTTTGACAAGACACATAGATTCTATATGCCTATGAATTTTCACTATAGCCCACAAATCTACCTTTCTTCCAAGTTTTTTCTAACTTTTTTCTTTTCTCTTTAGTGACATGGGAATACACATGAAAACCAAATATTTTAAGATGAGCAACATCAATTTTCTTACTAATGAACAAGTCTTTGGATTTGTGAAATCAAATTCTTGATACTGAGTCCTATTTTGAACATATACGACAGTGTTGGAGGATTCACCCCATAATAAATTCGGCAAGCCTTGATCATGAAGCATGGCATGGGTGGCTTCTATGATTTTTCTATTCTTCCTTTCAACAACTCCATTTTTATCAAGATATTATGGAGTGGTGTACTCCCTCTTAATTTCAGCCTCTCTCAAAAACTCATTGATTTTATTTCATTCATATTGGGTTCCATTATCGGTCGTCAATATTTTGATATTCTTCCCTGCTTGATTTCCCATGAATGCTTTGATAGAAAATAACCATTTCAACACTTAGTAATTATTCTTTAAGAAATAGATCCATGTTTTGTGAGATAAGCCATCCATAAAAATTTCATAGTATAAGTATCCTGCTAACCATGTTACGGGAAACATACAAGATAGATGAGAATTGACTAATTGAAGAATTTTCATAGTTTGAATTTCAATTGAAGGGAATGGTCCCCCTGTAGGTTTCTAAGTTGTAGAACCCTCACACACTCCTTTAGGATTCATGTTGAACTCAGACATACTTGTGACCATCTTCCTGAGCCAAAGTAAGGCTCAGTAATGAAGGTAAGAAAAAAGGGCTTCCTCAAAATTGATATAGACTTTCAACCCTAAATACAAGTGCAAATGAATATTTAGGGTTTATTTTCCAAATACTTACATTTCCATCAATGAATGCTACCTTTAAGCCTTTATCTTACATCACAGAAATAGACACTGCATTCTTCTTCAAATCGGGTACATACAATACTTCTTGTAGATGGAAGGTTTGACCTCGATTTAAGTGAAGAGAGAGAGTACCTATCTCTTTCACATGGTAGGTGGAATTATCTCCAGGTATTATCTCAAAAATATTCTTCTTTCCAAACAAAATTTGAGAGGGCCTGCTTATACCAAGTGAATTTGCTTGAATCTCCACTACCAATAAACCAATGATCAAATTTATCCAGAAGAGAGGTAGTAGATAGAGCGAAAATAAGATGAAATTCCTTTTGTTATTCTACAACATTACTTTCCTCATACATAGAATTTCTCGTCCTTTTGGGAGATCTACCAATGCTATATCGAGCAATGGGAGAATTTATCTTTCATTTATTGTTGAATTTTTTGTTCCCTTGATTAACATTGCCTTTGTAGTTGTTTATGTTATTTCATCATCCTGTGGAGCATCCTTCTTGTTAGGAAATTCTCTAGCTTAATGGCCAAACATGTTGTAATTGTAGCACCTTCCTTTTCTCCCTTCTTTGGATCCCTACTTGAATCCTTGACCTTGTCTCTTTGAACCCACATTATTATTCCTCTTAGAATGAGTGGAGAAAGAAGTAGGTTCATTTCCATTTTAATTTTTCTCTCTCTTATCCATATTGGTCTCCTCTTGGGTGCATCTAGCCAATAATTCATCAAAACTAGGAATCTTGTCATTATTGAGAATGGTGGTGTTGAAAACATCCCATGCTCTTGTAAAACCTCCAAGAGTGATGAGAGTGAGCTCCCTCTTAACAAAAACTTCTCCAATATATAGATGGACATCCTTTATTTTTTTAATCCTCATGAAGTAGGATTTGATAGAATCCCCTTTGTCCATTTTTATATACTTCAACTTCTTCTTGAGAAAGAGGATTTGATATTCATTACTTACTTTGAAAATTCCAATCAAAATATCATACATATCCTAATATCTTCCCAAATCATAAATATAGGCAACCAAACTCTTTTGAATGGAGTCTATGATAACTATTTTATCATTGACCTAACCTTTCTTGTACTTTGTCTTTGCAGCTACAGGTTCATTTGAAGGAGGCTCCACAACTTTTCCCTGCACATAGTCCATGGAATAATTTTCTTCCAAATTTAATTCCAAAGTAATTTTCCATGCATGATCATCAAATTATTCCTTGAACTTATCCTTATATTTGAGGTAACATGCAGTAGCCATTTGGATAAGTGAAATAAGAGATTCAATTATATTTGTTGGAAATTAAAAATACAATCTATGCTCCTCCACCACCCATAGAATGTCATCCCTCAATAACTCAAATAAAAAAATATAGAATTCAATAATCTTCCTATTGGGATCTATGATCCTTTCCTCCTAAAATTTAGTTATAACATGATGTAATTCCTCCATAGAGATACGTTTGAACATACTTTTATTTTCATCATTTGTGAGCCACCAACATAAAACGAAAATAACTTCTAAATTTTCATAATGTTATATAAAAGGCTTCTAAAAAATGACCACCATATGTTGATCTCCAACATGCACTAAATCCTTAGAGCCACACTTTCATAGTTAGTCATTTCCTAGATGGTTTTAATATACTGCCATGGTTAGAAAAGAAAAGAAATAATTTGGTGTTTTAATCACCTATATAAATATTAGCTTCCTAATTTTTTTAATTCCAATCCATCTTATTTTCCATCAAAAATTCCAATGCTATAGATCCTAATTTTTTATTTCCTTTAGACTGTTCTCATCATACATACCTTCATCCTTTTTCTATACCAAAATTTCTAATGATTTCTCAACCTATGTGAACTAATTAACTCTTAAAATATTTATATCCATTTCCATTTCCCAAGCTACCACTTTACCTTTTACATGTTTTATACATAGAGATGATTATTCATAGGAAGATGATTTTGGATAAAACGAGTAATGGTTCCTTTTATCTTTAATTATACCTTGATATCTATTATGGGTATCCCAACAATGGTTATGTTTTAAATGGGCTCTTGGATTTATTTTATCATTTTAAATTTCTAACCATATGGTGTGGTGATCAAAAAGATACTTTCTCAACAAAGGTATTGAAATTTTCCAACTTTTGACTGAGATTATTTTGAACCAAAACCTAGTCTAATGTTTCAACATCTACATCCTAACCATACCTACTATAACTCTAAGTAGGATTTAATTAGATAGGCTAAATATCAAGGCATATTGAATCTTGAAAGTTTTAAAAGATGAAATAGGAAATCTATCAAACTTATCATTAACCCCCAAAATTCTTTGTTTTGTATTAGATTCATATCACCACCAATAATAAGGCTATACCATTTTATCGTCTACATAATAAAAACAATTTCCTATAAATTATGTTTTCCTTTGTATTGAAGTTAAATATTGAGAATGGACAAAAACTATCACAATTTATTTCAAATAACCTCTATAAATAAATATAATTTAATTTGGAATGCATTAAGAAAGAAAATATTAGTATTCAAACCCTTGGTGATCTCCTAGATAAATCCTGACATCCAATAGAAAGAAAATCCTAACTACACATTGTTCAATGCTCAAAATTTCCAATTACAACTATAATATTCCTCTTTTCTCAAAGTCTACCCATATCTTCACCTGAAACATAATGGGTTAGAAAATGTACCAAGTTTCAATCAAATTAGTATTGTCCAAAAACCACACTATTTTCACATCTTCTCATGGCCTAAAATGCTCCAAATAATTTATTAACGAATTCTAACACTTATAAAGCCTATAAATTGACTGAAATAATGAACACCCAAAGACACAAAATAGTACATACCTAAATGTTTATTATCACATACCTGTATTCCTCCAATAAATTTCTTCTAGGACATAGTGTGCCGATTTATTGTGGAATATGTTTTCATGCAACACTACATTTCCTCAAACATATAATATTTTACAGAAACAACTAGATTATTCCATTTTTATGAAATTCTACCCATAAATTATCCTTGAGATAGAATGGGTTAGATAATGAACCAAGTTTCACTCAAATTAGTAATATCCAACAACCACAATATGCTCACATCCTATCATGCCGAATACATTTTCAAACATTACTTAACCAATTGTAACAATTAGGAAACTATGAATTATGTGGAATAATGAACACCCAAACACATATAGAATAAATAACAAAATATGCTTCAATAAACATGGATGTTAGTTCCTAACACCTTACTTCTGTGTATAATAAAGTTACATATTGTATAATCCACATAGATTGTACACTACCTACACCTCAGTTACAATATTACAACAATTCCAACACAAATAACCTTCATCTAAGGGTTTCTAACATAACTTGTACAATTCAACCCTTGAACTCTATCTACTTATACAAGTATTTCTCTTGAAAATTCCTGTCATGTCAAGTGGATTGGTATAACGTCAAGTTGAAATTTTGTGCAAAGTCATATAATATCTTGTCAGACCATGTAACTCATCCTAGCAGATCCTTTCCATCCTTAGAGATAAGTTTGAACATACTTTTATTTTCATCATTAGTAAGCCACCACCATAAAATGATAATAACTTCAAAATTTGAATAATGTAATATAAAAGGTTCCTAAAAAATGACCTACCTTCATATGTTCATCCCCAAGATGCACTAAATCCTTAAATCCTCACTCTCACAGTTAAGCATTTCCTAGATGGTTTTAATATAATGCCATGGTTAGAAAATTATGGAAATAAATTGGTGTTCTAATCACCTATATAAATCTTAGCTTCCTAAATTTTTAATTTCAATCCATATTTTTTTCCATCAACAATTCCGATGTTATAGATCCTAGTTATTTTATTTCCTTTAAACTCTCCTCATCAAACATACCTTCATCATTTTTATAGACCAAAATTTCTAATGATTTCTCAACCTATGTGAACTAATTAAATCTTAAACTATTTATCTACATTGCCATTGCCCAAGCTACCACTTTATCTTTTACATGTTTTATAAATAGGGATAAATATTCATAGGAAGATGATTTTGGATAAAAAGAGTAATGGTTCCTTTTATCTTTAACTATACATTGATACCAATTATGGGTATCCCAACAATGGTTACATTTGAAATTGTCTCTTATATTTAATTTATCATTTTAAATTTCTAACCATATGGTGTGGTGATCATAAAGCTACTTGCTCAACAAATCTATTGAAATTTCCAACTTTTGAATGAGATTACTTTGTACCAAAACCTATTTTAATATTTTACCAACTACATCCTAACCATACCTATTATAAGTCTAAGCAGGATTTAATTTGATGGGTTAAATATCTAGCCATATTGAATCTTCAAAGTTTGAAAAGATGAAATAGGAGGTCTATCAAACCTAGCATTAACCCCAAAACTTCTTTGCTTTGTATTAGATTCAATTCATCACAAATAATAAGGCTATACCATTTTATGGTCTACATAATAAAAATAATTTCCTTGAAATTCCTTTGTCCTTTTTATTGATGGTAAATATTGAGAATGGACAAACACTATCCCAATTTCATTCAAATAACCTCTATAAATAAACATAATTTAATTTGGAATGCATTCAGAAAGAAAATATTAGTATTAAAACCCTTGATGATCTCCGAGATGAATCGTCACATCCTATAGAAAGAAAATTGTAACTCCACATTGTTCAATGCTCAAAATGTCCAATTACAACTATACTATTCCTCTTTGCTCAAAGTCTGACCATATCTTCACCTGAAACATAATGAGTTAGAAAATGTACCAAGTTTCACACAAATTAATATTGGCCAAAAACCTCACTATTTTCACATCTTCTCATGGCCTGAAACACTCCAATAAAACCTATAAATTGAGTGGAATAATGAACACCCAAACACATAAAACAATACATATCTAAATGGTTCTTATCACATACCTGCATTCCACAAACCAGTTTCTACCAGTTTTCTTGATATGTGAAACTACTCCATGCTTTTTCAAAACAATATCTTAAGCATGTCATAATATGTGATATCTCTATCAAATCTATGACTTTGAACTACATTTCTTCCACCAAGGGTTTGTTGTTTACAAGCCATTGCACCACAATTTATAATAACCGAGAAAAATCTAATACTAATTATTCTTGGGAAAGAAGACATGGACCCATAAAAACTATAGAATATGGTTCCCTCGTAGAAAATATAACATTTATGCAGACATTTTCCATGGAATCATGGTTATTAAGGACTAAATTTGGCCCATCGATTTAATGTTTTATTTACAAGCACTTAAAGATATTGTAGAAGATGATCACTCTACAGGGTAGGAAATATTTGCTGCTAATTTTTCCAATGATGTATATGGCATGAGATATAGTTATAGCTATCATCCATAATCCAATGAGGAAATATCTTCAGTTTTTGGAGAAAAATAATTTCACAGTTTATGGCATCCTAATAGATTTTTTTGTAACAACATTAGAGGCTATAGGTGTTGATCAACGGTTGTCATTGATGTCAACCCAAGCAGCACCAGGGGCTAACCCAATATTGCATAGGAATTTTGACCTACCAAATTAATATATTCTGGGTCAATAATGCCTTTTATGGTTTCTACTTGTCTAGATGTTTCCATTGATATATGGCATGACATGTAATTCTTCATGGTTTGAGAGATATTCATGTTTTAAGTTTGTAACCCCAGTTGGTGGGCTAAAACCCCATGGGGTTGGGGCATGGGTCATTGAAAAGTCATAATTAAATTTTTTTATGCTCCTAAAATCCTTCCCATGTTCACTTGTTGAAGCCCCTCTCAACTTAATAATTCATATAAATTGTGATCTTCATTTCCTCCTTATGCAAAGGATTCGACCATCTGAAACAGGTCATCGTGGAATTTTCATTCTAAATTTTTTTATGCAAAGGTTCAGAAGCTGAAATTTTTATGAGACGAAGCCAAAATCTAGAGGAAGCTGCAACAAACATTTCAAATAAAGGTACGCAATATTTTTGGAGATATGATCTGTGGAAGTCATGGTTTTTGCAGGCTCTTGAAATTCATCTCAAAGAAGTGACCTTGGTAAAATCGTCATAACTCTCTCTCTGAGTATCGGATTGGAATTCTGTAAAAAGTGGAAGATAGTGCATAGTCTATAATTTTTACTCTATCAATTTCAGAGCCAAATCAAGAAATAGTGACACGTGGCACGTCGTACAAGTATTCTCTGCTGAAACAGTCCATAATTAGGGCATTGTGAGAGATTGGGCATAACTCTTTCTTGAAGAATCCAAATTGGCTCAGACTTCTGGGATTGGAAAGAAGACTTGGAGGAATACTATAGGACTGAAAATTAGATATTGAGGATCTGAAATAGAAGAGATACACCAGATTCAATATCAAGCTCCTAGAAGGCAAGAAAACGCTAGATCATGTGTTGTTAAGCATTGCAAAGGACTAGAATTTCTACGATAGCAAAGCAAAGCAAGTTGCAACAGAGGGTAGCATGACAAGAGCAAAAACCAAGGTGCATAACAACAGCAAGAAGTTCATCATATGAACTCTTCAAGTGGGCAGCACTGCATACAATCATTTTAAAGGTATCATTGTACTTCGTCATTGTAAATACATTATTGTACAAATTGTACTAGTATCTATCTACCAAGCTTTGAAGAGGCAATTTTGGGAGGTCTAGCATCATCTTTAGGTGGTTGTGTCAAGGTTGAGGTTATGGTCTAGTATATCTTCTTCTTCTACATCATTCTATATCATTGTAAAGTGCACCATTTTCCCTGGTATGGGAGTCCATTCTTCTTTTATTCTTCTATAGGGTGGTAGGGTGGTGCTAGGGTGAGTTTTAGCTCATTGGGTGTTGGGGCATATGTTCAGTTAACTACTGAAGAATCTCGGGCATTGGAGCGTCCATCCAGTGGGAGCTGGAGAAGGATGCTTTTCTAGATTCTAGGAAGTTGGAGATTTATTTTCAATTGGAGTTTAATATTAAAGAATTATTAGAAAAGCATTAGGTGGTTTTTGTCCCAGAGTGGGTTTCCATCTTAAAAACTGTGTGCATTTGTGTTCCTCTTGATTGCTACTATCATTGTAAAAACACTGATAATAATTGAAGATTAACTAATGCTCTAATTGAAAATAATACTGATTCATCCCCCCCTCCTCTCAGTATTTCCAACAATTGGTATCAGAGCAGTTTAACAGCTGGAAGGAGGTCATGGAGCATACCAAGAATGGTGTAGCTCTATTCAATGAAAATAATTATGCACTTTGGAAAGGAATAATGGAGGTATATCTCTTGGCACAAGTTTACAAAGTATGGGACACTATTCAAAATGGATTTACATCATCCGTGGATGAACAAGGTCAGAAGAGTTTGGTAAATGATGCAAAAGAAAAGAATATTATTATCAGTGGACTTATTGAATCTACTTATCATAATGTGTTGGGTTGTAAAACTACCAAAAATGTATGGGACAAGCTTGAAAATATATATGCGGGTGAATCAAATGTCAAAGAAGCAAAGCTTCAAATATATAGAGAAAAATTTGAGTGAATCATAATGAAATAATATTGCAACATTACTGCATACTTCCAATACGTTGATGAAATAACCAATACTCTGGAAGGATTGGGAGAGCCAGTTGATGATAAGACTATTATACGGAAGATTCTTAGAACATTACCACGGAGATTCAACCCAAAGGTATCGGTCTTAGAATACAGTGCAAATCTGGAAAATTGTAGTAAGGAAGAATTACATGGGGTTCTCATAACATATGAAATGAGACTTGATGAATAAACTAGTACTTCAAATCTAGAAACTGCATTCGTTGCATCTAAGCAAACCAATAAGGAAAAACAACCTTCAATTGAAATGACATGCACCTGCAAGTGTGAAGAAAAGGGAGATGATGGAGAAGGTCTTTCAGATGAAGAATATATTTACCTTACGATAAAACTAAAACTTGGTAAGGGAAAATTCGAAGGTAAACTTCTATTGATATGTTTCGGTTGTGGTGAGGTTGGGCATTTCGTAGCAAAATGTCCAAAAAAAAGTGATGGAAACTCAAAAGGAAAGAAAGGCTTTAAGAAATTCAACAAGCAAGGCAAAAAGAAAGGATCCAAAAGGAACTTTGTCTCTAAAGAAGATAGCTCATCATCCGATGAATAAAGTGCGAACAAAGAAGAAGCCAATGAGAAAGTATTTTTTATGGCCAATCATAATAAACAAAAAGTATCAAACAATGAAGAAGAAGGGTTGACCATAGAATAATTTTATGTGGAGGAAATCAAGCTTATAAAAGAGCTCAATGCTGAGAATATACGCTCCAGCACTCTTGAAGAACAAGTTCAAGGTCTCAAAATTGAGGTTGAAGAACACAAATGTATTGAAGAGTCGCTTCAAAAGAAATTGGAAGAAAGAAACCAAGAAAGGGAAGCATTAGAAGCAGAAATAGTGTCACTACGTAAGGAAGTGAAGAAGGGAAAAATTGTCCAAAAGTATGCCAACAGCTCAAGGGCATTGGAAGAACTCATCAACAATCAATGATATTACAACGACAGAATTGTCCTCGGTTACAAAGAAGAAGAAGCAGGACCTTCTACAACAAAATACAATGAACCTATGAGATCTGACATACATGAAGACTTCATTGGACAAGATTCGCAGGCACATCCTTGGAAGATGATTCCTCGACGAAGATTTTCATCTAGGTACCAACATATTTTTCATGGCTATTTTTATTCATGTGGAAAATTAGGTCATAAAGCTGTAGAATGTCACACATACCATGGGAACCAATACAATTCCAAGAGATTCTTCAAATATGAACCTTCCAGGGCTCAACGAAACATCAATAGATTTGGAAATTTAATAAATAATATGTAATGTTACAAATGTCAAAACTTTGGACACATAGCGAGAGACTGAAAACTTGAAAATCCTCCAGAAGAATCTTCGAAGCCACAGAATGAACGAACATAGAAGAAGAAGAAGACTGATAACTGTGCTCTTGCTCTCAAGGCTCAAAAAATAAAGATGTGTGGTATGCTGATAGCAGTTTCTCAATGCATATGACTGGAGATAGAAAGAAATTTGTATCTCTGAAAAAGAAGAAGGATGGAACCATATCCTTTGGAAATGATGGATCTTCAAATGTTATAGGATTAGGTACCATCACTCTTGGAAGCTAAGATGTTATAGCCAAGAATGTTCTATTGGTCGAAAACATGAATCACAATCTACTCATTTTTGGAAAAATGTGTGATCAAGGACACACAATGTTATTCAACTCCACAAAATGTGAAATCAGGAAAGGTAGGTATGGTAAAATTGTGGCTACAGCAAGTCGAGCTCCAAACGACATATATGTTCTGGATGAAGCATCTAAAGCATGTTTACTAGCTAAAGAAGATGAAATTTGGTTATGGCACAAACGAATGGGTCACATAAACTTTGACAATCTTGTCAGGATAAGAAAAGATGAAGCAGTATGAGAAATGCCAAAAATATCAAAACCTTCCTACACACTATGTGAGGCATGTCGGCATGGCAAGCAGAAAAAATTCCAATTTAAAACAAAAGAACACTTTTCATCACATCCATTGGAATTGATACATACTGATCTATGTGGTCCTGTGAGAACAAAAGTCTTAGACGGAGAATTATAGTTCATGTTAATGATAGATGACTATACCAGGATGACAGCCGTCAGTTTCCTAAAGAAAAAATCTAAATAATTTGAGTGCTTTAAGATTTAGAAGGAGTTGGTTGAAAATGAAACTGATTTGAAAATAAAGTGTTTAAGATCAGATAATGGTAGAGAATTCACTTCCAAATTATTTCAGAAATATTGTGATGAAAATGGAATAAAAAGGCAATTTTCAACAGCACGAACACCTTAGAAAAATGGAGTTGCTGAAAGAAAGAATATAACTCTAAAGGAAATGGGTAGAACGATGTTGAAAGACTCAAAATTGGATGAAAAATTCTGGGTTCAAACAATTGATACGACAGTCTTCATTATCAACCGAAGTCTTCTCAGAAATAATTGCAACAAGACTCCATATGAATTATGGAAAGGAATACCAGCTAATGTAAAATATTTCAGAATCTTCGGAAGCAAATGTTATATCAAAAGAGAAGATCAAAATTTGGGTAATTTTGAATCACGTGTTGATGAAGGTATCTTTGTTGGTTACTCATGTAAAAGAAAGGCCTACAAATGCTATAATCTAAGACGAAAACAGATAGTGGAGAGCATAAATGTTAGATTTGATGAAGATGGTGTTCTAGCGAGTAATGATGAGGATCTCGAATCTTTGAAACTTGATACATAAGTTGAAAAAGACACAGATAAAATTGTAGAACAATAAGAAACTATCAACAAGGAAGAAGTAAACAATGATCATCAAGATATACCAGAACAACAACAAGAAGCTCCTCCAAGGAGAACAAAATATTGGATTCAAAAGAACCATCCATCAAATCAAATCATTGGTGACATGAATGAAGGTCGACAACTTCGTTCATCACAAAAAGCTCACGTTTCTTTTCTAGTAACCTTTGAGCCTAGTATTTTTGAGGAAGCTAGCTAGAATGAACATTGGGTAGCAACTATGAATGAAGAATTGGATGAAATTGAGAACAATAACACCTGGGAATTAGTTCCATGACCAAAAGATAAAAATTTCATTGGGTCTAAATGGGTGTTCAGGAACAAATTGAATGAAGATGGGCAGGTTACCAGAAGCAAAGAAAGATTGGTTTGCAAAGGCTATACACAAGTGGAAGGAATTTATTTCGACGAAACATTTGCACCAGTTGCTAGAATGGAAGCCATCTGAATGTTTCTCGCCTATGCATGTTCAAGAAAAATCAAAGTCTACCAAATGGATGTTAAGTCAGCATTTTTGAATGGAGAATTAGAAGAAGAAGTTTACATCGAACAACCTAAAGGTTTTCTACTATCACAAAAAGAAGACTATGTTTGCAGTTTAATGAAGGCTCTATATGGGCTCGCCTTGATGGATATCTACATCAACAAGGGTTCAAGAGAGGTACTATTGATAGCAATATTTATGCACAAATAGATAAAGATAATTTAACAATCATTGAGGTATATGTCGATGAAATAATATTTGGTAGCAATGATGATCGACTAAGTAAGAAATTTTCTACAAAAATGCAAAGTGAGTTTGAGATGTCTTTACTTGGTGAGCTGGCATACTTCTTAGGGCTTCAAATATCTCAGCAAGAGTGTTACACTAAAAATTTTCATCCTGACATTCTGCTATGTGTATGAGCTCATTATAACTCATACTTCTCCCTTTGCAAGTCTAAACATATTAGTTCCTCATGTCAAGCCTTGAAAATCAGAAAAAGTTCCTAAAAATCTCCTAAACTTTGGTATCGCACTTTCTGGCTATCTTGCCTGCGGTCCCGCACCCAATGTTCAGCTTTCCCGCGTACCTGAATGCACTTTATATTTGTTAAAAGTGCGGACCCCTGTAAGATAAAAAAGGCGCAAGTAAATTCCAAAAAGCTCAATAAAAGTAAATTCTAGAAGCTTCTAGAATGGATCTTGCGGTGGCAGGACCGCTCTTGTGAGGTGCATGTATCCCTTACCTTATGGAACTAACCCCTTGATGTGAGGAGATTATCCCTTTGAAGGAGGATTCTATCCATTCATAGTTGGAATCCTAACCTCCTCTTTTCCACTATAAAAAGAGGCATTGGGTAGCCTCAAAGGGTTAAGTTTTTGGAGATGAGAATTGGAGTTCAAGCTTTAGGATATTTGAGGTTAAGTGCTGTTGATATTGAGACTCAATTAACTAAGACTTTTTTGAGGAGAGATTACATACCTCTATTCGTCTTGGTTGGAGGAGTGCAGAGCTTATCAAAGTAGAGGAGACTCCTACTTCAGACCCCAGGAAGGCCTGTGCAACATCAAGGCTCAAGTTGTTAGATTTTCCTTCTTTTGAAATTAATACAAATATACTCATTTTTCTCACTAATCTTTCAATCAATGGTTTATTTCATAGATTCCTTGATCACTATGATAATCATGGTTTATAATGATTTCTATAGAGGTGCTATGTAATATTTTGCTTGTTTGCAGGTTTACGAAGATAACTCCCTCAAGTGCACGAGGGACAACAATGATTTCAAACAAGCGCTGGACATATGGTAAGTCTTTTACACCTCTATAGATATTTTTGTAGATCATATATGCTTAGATAAAGATTAGTCTATTTGGCTGTCTGTTGCTAGATACTTTTAGTACTAGGGAGATCGGTCTTGTCCGCAAGACGGATTTATCCGCCAACAAAGAGAAAGGAATATTTATATGTCAAGCCATGTACATCAAGGAAATGCTCAAGAAATTCAAAATGGAAGACTACAAACCCGTCCTTACTCCGATGGTAACATGTTGAAAATTGAGCATAGACGTCTCATCTAAGGATGTGGATCAGAGGTTGTACAGATCTATGATTGGTAGTCTTCTATATGTAACAGCCTCTCAGCCAGATGTTATGCAAACAATTGGACAAGTAGCAAGATTCCAAGCAGCACCAAAAGAATCACATATTATTGCCGTCAAAAGAATTCTTCAATATCTAAAGGGCACAGAAGAATATGGCTTATGGTATCCTAAGGGTAAAAATCTCATTATTCAAGCCTTTATAGATGTGGATTGGGCAGGAAGCGTTGATGATCGTAAGAGTACTAGTGGAGTAGCATTCTATCTAGGTGGTTGTCTCGTATCATGGTTGAGTAAAAAGAAAACTTCAATCTCGTTATCTATAGCGGAAGCAGAATACATTGTAGCAACATCATGTTGTACTCAAGTCCTTTGGATGAAAAAAAGTTTGCAAGATCTTCAAGTACAATTCAGTGAGCCTATTCCCATATTCTGTGACAACACTAGTGCCATCAACATCTCCAAGAATCTTGTCATGCATTAAAAAACAAAACACATTCCAATAAAATATCATTTTGTTAGAGAAAAAGTCGCTGAAAGGAATATCAAACTTGAGTATGTTTGTACAAAAGAAAAAATTTCTGATATCTTCACTAAACCTTTACCTCATGAAGAATTTGAATATCTTCGTCAAAATCTTGGGATACTCCCAAGTTCTCATTAGATTACAGGTCTGCAGGACGGTTGTGTGTCAGGGGGAGTGGAAGTGTGTACAGGTCCGCAGGATGGTTGTGTTTTAGGGGGATTTATCCTTTGCCATTGATGTCAAAGGGGGATATAATGTTGTAGGAAGAGGTGTCATGATCGCAGGGGGAGTACTTGTGTTGCCATCAATGCCAAAGGGGGAGATTTTTGATCAGCGGTTGTCATTGATGTCAACCCAAGCAGCACTAGGGGCTAACCAAATATTGCATGGGAATTTCGACCTACCAAATTAATATATTATTTGTCAACAATACTTTTTATGGTTTCTACTTTTCGAGATGTTTCCATTGATATATGGCACGCCATGTAATTCTTCACGGTTTGAGAGATATTCATGTTTGAAGTTTGTAACCCCAGTTAGTGGGCTAAAACACAATGGGGTTGGGGCATGGGTCATTTAAAAGTCATAATTAATATTTTTTCTGCTCCTAAGATCCCTCCCACGTTCACTTGTTGAAGCCCCTCTCAACTTAAGCATTCATATAAATTGTGATCTTCATTTCCTGCTTATGCAAGGGATTCGGTCATATGAAAAAGGTCATCGTGGAATTTTAACTCTAAATTTTGTTCTATGAAGGTTTAGAAGCTGAAATTTTTATGAGTCGAAGCCAAAATCCTGAGGAAGCTGTAGTAAAAATTTCAGATTAAGGCATGCAAAATTTTTGGAGATATGATCTGTGGAAGTCAGGGTTTTTGCAGGCTCCTGAAATTCATCTCAAAGAAGTGACCTTGGTAAAATCGTCATAACTCTCTCTCTGAGTATAGGATTGGAATTCTGTAAAAGGCAGTAGATAGTGAACAGTCTGTACCTTTCACTCTATCAATTTTAGAGCCAAATGAAGAAACAGTGGCACGTGGCATGTTGTACAAGCGCGCTCTACTAAAACAGACCATAATTAGGGCATTGTGAGAGATTGGGCATAAATATTTCTTGAAGAATCCAAATTGGGTCAGACTTGTGGCATTGTAAAGAAGACTCAGAGGAATACTACAAATCTAGAAATCATATATTGAGGATCTGAAATAACAGAGATACACTAGATTCAATATCGAGCTCCTAGAAGGCAAGAAAACACTAGATCATGTGTTGTCAAGGGTTGCAAAGGACCAGACTTTATACAGCAGAAAATCAAAGCAAGGTGAAACAGAGGGTAGCATGATAAGAGCAGCAACCAAGGTGCATAACAGCAGCAATAAGTTCATCATATGAAGTCTTCAAGTGGGCAGCACTGCATACAATCATTGTAAAGGTATCATTGTACTTAGTCATTGTAAATACATTATTGTACAAATTTTACTAGTATCTATCTGCCAAGGGTTGAAGAGGTAGTGTTGGGAGTTCTAGGATCATCTTTAGGTGGTTGTGTCAAATTTGGGGTTATGGTCTAGTATATCTTCTTCTTCTACATCATTCTATATCATTGTAAAGTGGGCCATTTTCCCTGGTACGGGATTCCATTCTTCTTTTATTCTTCTATAGGGTGGTAGGGTGGTGCTAGGGTGAGTTGTAGCTCATTGGGTGTTGGGGCATCCATTCAGTTGACTACTGAAGAATCTCGGGCATTGGAGCGTCCATCCAGTGGGAGATGGAGAAGAATTATTTTCTAGATTCTAGGAAGTTAGAGATTTATTTTCAATTGGACATGAATATTAAAGAATTATTAGAAAAGCATTAGGTGGTTTTTGTCCCGGAGTGGGTTTCCACCATAAAAACTGTGTGCATTTGTGTTCCTCTTGTTTGCTACTATCATTGTACAAACATTGATAATAATTGAAGATTAACTAATGCTCTAATTGAAAGGAATACTTATTCACCCCCCCCCGGCCTCTCAATATTTCCAACAATAGGTATCTCTAACACACCCCCTTACCTAATCAAAAGTGGTCACTACACTAACACAAGGAGCTACAGTTATGGGGATGGGGTCAACTTTCCTTTTTTATTTTTAGCTGGCCCTAGGTAAGTAGGTGGTTTTTGAATGCCAACCATGTACATATTTTCACCATCAAAAGGAGATATAACTTTCTATACCATTTCCGCCAATCATTTTTATTATTCAAAGTAAAAATGTATATAATATCCCAATTCAACCATGTATTCACTTCTCAATGGCTATACTCCTCATTTCTAATGTTTATATTTTTTAACAGTTTTATACTAGCTTGTGCTAGATGGAGATGGTTTTATGGGTTATGAAATTCCTCTAGATTGTTTAATCACAAATATGTTTCCACAAGTGATCAAGGGCATCGTGCATGCCAAAGTTCACAATTGGATTATTCAAAAAGTTAAGGAAATGAAATAATATCCCTTCAACCCCTCGATGTTTTTCATTTGCAGAACCATCACCATCATATGTCTACTTATTAGTGTTTAGGTTTCGTCAATTTCGTCGGGGGAATGATATTTCCCCAACACCCTTATTTCCTTTCCCAAAAATAGAAAATCATTGGCTACCTCAAATTTACAACAACCTCTTTTTTCAAAATGACTACATGTAGGAAAAAGGGAGGCTTCCAGTGACATCTAACTATTCACTTCCCTATGTTTGTTTTCATGGAATAGTGTTGTCCCACTAACAATATTCATAAAAAATTATCTGGAAATTATGCCTCTTGACATTTTCATGTGTTATTAATCCATAAAATAATGGAAGATAACCCATTAAAGCTTTCTAGTGAAGGAACTTGGAATAGCTATTGGGGTTTGTCGAATGTGAATCTAGCATTTTTCACACAGAAAAGACAGAGCCAATATCAGGGCTAAGCTACTAACAATTTTAATTGTTTGAAGCCAATTCCTTATCAGCAACAACTCCGCAAAGGACTTAATACAAAATATATATATATCATGGAGAATATACCCTCCATCAGCTTAGGGAGAAAGAATAAATTGTTCTTCCTGTAGTAGTAGAAGTTGCATTTTCCTATGTGGAATAACCATCAAATTCTCTAATTGTAAATTTTTAACTTGTGATTAACCCTCCATTCCACTTTAATAATACTAAGACATTTTTTATAAATTGCAAGTGTATGGATAATTCATTTCAATAGTAGATATATGAAATTATTTCAGTGGATTAACCATGTGAAACCTATTAAAGGAAGTTTTACAATGTTTTGTGTATAGAGAATCCAAATTTTCAGACCCTCATATCATTTTTGTGAAAGTAGATCATATCAAAAATATTATCATAAGTGCATCATTTATTACCTGAAAATCAGAACCACATAGAAGCCACAAGATACATGTATGTAATCATCCAATAGTCACAAGAAACAATCGAGAAGTGGGATTCAACAATGTTTCAGGGATTTTACCACATTCCTGCGACATAAAACTTATATTATTTTGATTCTGTTGAAAGCTTAATTATAGTTGAAAGAATAAAATGTATCTAGAGACCAAAAAAAATTCATTAGTTAATTTAAGTAATGAAGAGGTATAAAGGAAAGGCCTTCTGCCACTGATGAATCGAATTAACTAAATAAAAACATTGTATTACACATCAACTAGATTAGGGATTCTCAGAATAAATCAAATTGATCTTATGTCGACCACTGCAAAGCATGTTAAAATATCACCTCCACGGTAAATTTTAGCTCAACAGTCCTTTAGTGACACTCACAGTCTTTCAAGGATGAATTATTTTTAACTTTTTATAGCAGCAAGTATATATCTCTATTTGAATATATTTCTTTATTGATCAATATTTGTAATATCCCTATTTTCATCTTTTATCATTTGTGAATAAATATAAAGATCAAGTGGAACTAAGGAAAAAATATGTATGGACATATTATTTTTGGAAATTAATAAATAAATGTGGAAATTATATTAGTGTATAAAGATAGATTAATTAAAGACGAGGAAGTCTGATCCATGAGGATGGACTAGAATCCCAAGACTTTCCCAAAATTATCCGGAGAAAAATAAAATAAATAAAAATTATTAGATGGGAGAAAAATATCTAACAAAATCATCAATAAAGTGGAAATTTACTAAGAAAGGGTAAGAGTAAAACTCAGCTGACGAATAGCTAGTTTTAAAAGAAGATTTTGTGGAAGAAACAAAAGCAAAGCCTAGGGTAAGGGAAACGAAATCCCAAAATAGCGGAACACCATTATGGAAACAAGCTGAGGGAAAGCAAGCTTAAATAAAGCATTCCTAGTGTGACAAGGGGTTTTTTTATAGAGAGGAAGAATTGGTATTTGCTATGGGGAGAGTTGTGGAACAAGCTCGTGGTTGGGATGAAAAATAGTCTTTACATAATGGTATGTAATTACTATGAAATTATATTTCTATTGCCAATTCGAATGAAGTTCTAGTGTTATGAGTTACAATAAATCTGAATCTGAAATCAGAGGAAAATTAGAAAGCAAAATTAAGAAAGATAGGTTTTTATTATATGTTATTAGAATGGAAATTTTATAAATAATTATTTAAAGTCAAGCAATGGACTATTTGTGGATTGTATAATGTTCTTTTCAGTAATTAATTCCCATATGTATTTGATAGAATATAAACTATAAATTAATATAGTTAAGTCTCACATTCTGTTACATAGACTCAGGATCGTCCACAGGATAAACAAGAAGAATCTCTAAACTATAGAACAATGTATAAATATGTTTTTTATTTCAAAATAGAAGTATGGAAATAAATTGAGAACTAACATTAACATTATATGTATAATAAACAACAGTCATAATATAGTAAGCCACATATTTATAAAATTAACTATGCTAATATACAGTTCATATATGAATGAAAAACATAGGTTTTCCATATATTATTTCAAGTGGAATAATTATTAAACAAGGAACAATTCAAAGCTAAAGTCATACATGTGCCAAAATGAAAGAGATGAACATAAAATATGTATTATTCAAATTTCATATGCATAACTATCAATTATAAATCCTTGATATGAATTGAAGATGGAGCTACTCATTATACAAAGTTTTGAATTGTACACTGATCACATCATCATGTCCAAGTGGAAAAAATGCTCAAAAATGGAACTGCTCAGAATTGGTTGCAAACTAAACGACCGGAAAGGCCTCATTACTGTGATTCTGGTGGCGTGAATGGGACTCAAATCCAATGTTGTATGTGAAAGATATTGAAGTTTAAATTTCCAAATAACCTTCAAAATAGGACTTTTGAACAAAAAAAACAATTGTAATTTTTCAAAAAAAAATATGATGGAAATTTTCATTTTTTATATAGTTTTGAGGGCCTATTACAGGGTACCACATGGCCTGCCTGGAGGTTGCCATGTGACCACAGGCCTATGGTTCAAAGTCATGTTTAAAAGAAATTTGGTGGGCTGACCCGACATGACCTGAATGGAGTCGGGTCACGCTGAACGTGTTTGGGTCACATTGAACGTGAACTTGGGTCGGCCTAAACATGTTTGGGTCATCAAAAAGTAGGCAGAACGTGAATGCATTTGGTTCGGGCATGTCGTTACGTGCACGACTAGTCGGGTCGTAAGTTTCAGAATGATCAGAGTTTAGAAGTAAGCCTTCAGGGTTTAAGGAAGCAGGTCCCGTGACCTCACGCCATAACCAAGGGCTAAGCCCTGTTGAAACATCAGTAAAATATGATAAGTGCCCAGGTGGTATCCCCTCACCACAGGACCTCCACCCGTGACCATGGGCAAGGGCTAAACCCTTAACTGCCAGCGTTAAAGTGCCTCTGGCTTTCTCGCATGTGAACGCGCCACCAACTGGAAGTTAAAATTAATGCTACCCCTAAACTTAGTGCACATTTCTGACATTTTGGCAATTCTGACTATTTTGGTGGGCTTAACTGGATTTCACCCACATTTGGTGGGGTGTTCAAGGGACATTGAGCATAAATTTGTGTAGGTCATAAATTCTCCAATATTGAACCAATTTGGATGAAATTTTGGTCAATTTTGGGTATTCTGGGAATTCTGGAGTGTTTGGGATAGGTTGCAGAGTGAAAAGAGGTGCTATTTAGCCATTTTTTCTTTAGGGAATCTTGGAGAGACATGAGGGCCATTAGGGAAATGGAGTTGTATTGGGCTATACTTCACTGTTTGAGGTGAAATAAAAGCCATTTTTAGCTTATTTATGTCTTCTGAATTCAATTTCACAGCTATTTCTGCTTGTTTAGACATATTTATCAATGTAAAACCAATTTGAGCAACTTAAGAGAGCAATGTCATGCCCATTGGGAGCCTTGGACCCAACAGATGTAGCCCAGAAGAGGTGAGTTGCCTCATCATGTTGCTGTGTTATTTTATGGTGAAGTTTATCTGTTGTGTATTTCTAATTTAAGATGTTAAACAATAGTTTTAATTAACATTGCCTCACACATAAACTCAAAAACAATTACCAAAAACACATTGTTTAAATTGCAAGACATGATGAACAATTTGCACACTTAATTAAATGAAAATGGATACTTTGCACAACAGATACAAATATTTTCATTTTTAGATCAGATGGTATCAGAGCTAATGACTTGAGCCTTAAGAGCTAGAGTTTTACTCAACATTGGTTTTGTGCAAAGATATAGTTGATTGTTTGCAAGTTTTGATGCTTACTAGGCTTAAACTCAAGAGAGATGAAGAACACTTTGTTAGTGCACAAATTAATCCTTAACCAAGAAAGGCCAAAGAGCCACCTCCAAGAGAACCATAGAAGCAGCTTCAAGTATGTCTTCAAGAGAGGGAGAATATCTTGAAGACATTTATCCAAAAGAAGAGGACTGGGTGTTCCGAAAGGCTTTCTTGGACATGGCGAAGATGGTGAGGATACTCTACAAAGAAAGGAATGATAGGCTTGTTGGAGAAGGGTCTAAAAACCAAAAAGAAGGAGAGGATTCTTCAGAAGGAAATAAAATTGATGATATGTCAAATAAAGGACACAGAGGAAATGGTGATCTACCATCCCCATCTTCATCCTCTTCCTCTACATCGTCATCCTCTACTTTGGTGAATCAATCTTACAAGTCTAAAACCACTGGTAAAAGTCCACTTTTAAAGCTTGATGTTAAATTTGAGTTGCCTATGTTTAACGGTGAAGTCAATGCAAAGAAACTTGAAAATTGGATAAGATAGTTGGAAGTTTACTTGAGGATACAGAACATTCATGATGACGACACCAAGATAAAGTTAGCCTCTTTGAGAATGGATGGAGCAGCATTGGTATGGTGGGAAGACAAGACCAAGGATGAAATTAAAAAACATGGTAATATCACTTGATCATGGGCTGAATTTATTACTACAATTAAAAATAAATTTTATCCATTAGCTCATTTACAAAAGGCTATCATGAACTCGCAAAACTTCAGACAACTTAAGGGACAAAATGTACAAGAGTACACCCAAGAGTTTAGGAGAAGAGAACTCTTATAAGGGGTAGACTTATAGAGTCAAAATAATTTGTTGAAATATATAGGTGGTTTGCACAACTACCTTAGACATACTATCCTTATGTTCAATCCTACTTGTCTAAACGAAGCTTGTATACAAGCTACGCATTTAGAGGCTATATGGTAAAACACTTTTGATGAGGGTAGAAACAAGCCTTTTAAGGGGAAAATCAAAGATAAAACATCTAAGGGAAAAGGAAAAAAAAATGCATCTGTCAAACAAGAGGGTGACAAAGTGATATGTAAACACTATTCAAGAGAAGGGCATGAAGAGAAAAATTGTTGGAAAGTACATCCTGAAAAAAGAACTCAGTTTAACAAAAACAAAGGAAAGAAGAAAATTGCAGCTACTACAACTACACCACAAGGCTTAGGTGATGATTTTGGTGACAAAAGAAAAATTGCAGCCATGGGTTTGAAGAGTATGAAGGGAAAGGAAACTGAAACTAAGCCAAGCACTAGTACTTCAAACTGTCATGTACAAGCTCCAAATGAGGAAGAAAGAATTGAATTGTTCCATGTGAGGGCAGTCTCAAAACATACAAAAATTGACACACCGTTTGATAGTGGGTCACAAGAAAATCTCATATCAAAAGACTTGGTCAAACAGGTTAATCTTCATACCATTCCACATCCAAAGCCTTATTCACTTGGGTGGATATGCAAGGATGAAAACTTACAAGTCTCAAGAAAGTGCATATTGCGATTTGCAATTACTGCACACTTTATTGACACAGTTGAACTTGATGTAGTTTCGCTTGATATATCAGCAATTTTTTTGGGAAGTCCTTACTTATTTGATAGGAAATTGATCTTCCATTGCCATGAAAATAAGTATCATTTCTTTAAATATGGCAAGGAGTTCATTGTCAGAGCACATCGTAAGAAGACAAATAGAGCGATGGAAAATGCAGGACGTGTGAATTCTAGTAAGAGTTTTGTACTTCTTATGGTTAAGCCCAAGGTTGATGTGAATCATGAGTAATTTGAAAATTGTGATTCCAAGCTTAAATCAGATTTATATGATGTAGTTGATGCACATCATGAGATGTTTCAGGAACTGACATGTTTATCTCCTAAAAGGGAGATTCAACATGAAATCCAGTTACATCAAGATTGTACCACATGTCTATCATGGAGAATGCTGAAACAAAGAGGAAAATTAAAGACTTGTTGGACAAAGGTTTCATAAGGCCAAGCACTTCACCATGTGGGTCACCGATAGTGTTGATTGCAAAGAAAGATGGAACTTGGCACATGTGTGTGGACTTCAGGGCATTGAACAAGATAATGGTAAAGAATCGTTACCCATTCCCAAGAATAGATTATTTATTAGATCAGCTGAAAGATGCTAAATATTTCACTAAGTTGAACTTATGTAGTGGTTATCATCAAGTTATAATTATAGAAAGTGACATTTGGAAGACAACATTTAAAACCAAATAGGGACTCTTTGAGTGGCTTTTTATGACATTTGGTTTATGCAATGCACCTGCAACTTTCATGCGAGTAATGGATGATGTCTTACGTCATTTTCTTGATGATTTTTTTATTGTATACTTAGATGACATATTAATTTTCAGCAAGACTAGAGAAGAGCATGTCATGCATGTTAATAAAGTACTTGATGTTTTGAAGAAAAATTAGTTGTTTCTTAAAATTTCAAAGTGTGAATTTAGAAAAGCTTCTTTGGTTTATTTGGGACACATAGTACGAGGAGGTGCTTTGAGAATTTATCCTTCTAAGGTAGAAGCCATTGTGAATTGGCCCACTCCCAAATCCATTACAGAGGTAAGAATTTTTTTGGGTGCAGCTCAGTATTGGAGGAAGTTTATTTCTAACTTCTCTGCCATAGCAGCTCTTATGCATGCAGTGACAAGTGTGAAGCGTTCTTTCCAAAGGAGAGGCAAGCAACAGAAAGCTTTCTAGTCCTTGAAAGAGAAGATAAGTTCAGCTCCAGTCCTTGCATTACTGGACTTGAGATAGCCATTCAAGATTCAAACCAATGCTAGTGATTACATCATGGGTGCAGTTCTCCTACAGCATGGTAAGCCTATCACATTTCATTCTGAGACATTTAATGGTGTTGTTGTGAATTATCCTTCATATGATAAAGAGTTGTATGCATTGGTACAAAGCGTCAAAAAGTGGAAACACTATTTGATGGGCAAAGAAACAGTTGTTCATACCGACCATCAACCTTTACAGTACTTGCAGTCGCAAAGTAAATTATAGCAGTCACGACATTTCAGATGGATGGGTTTCCTACAAAAATTTCACTTGTTAATAAGGTACAAGAAAGGTATTTTTCAATAAAGTTGTTGATATGCTTTCAAGGCCTATTATTATTTCTACTACTTAAGAATGATTCTATTGTACATGAGGGCTACATAGAATAGTATGCATGAGATGTCAATTTTAAGGATGTGTATGCTAACTTGAGTGAAGGGAATCATGTTGATAAAAATGATTATCATTTGCATAATAATTTTCTGTTTCATATGGGAAATTTATGTATACCAAAGGGGGAGAGACTAAGAATCACGAGAGAAGCTCATTCTTCTCTTATTGTTGGACATTTTGAGGTAAGCAAAATGGTGGCACATTTACAGAGGTATTGTTATTGGCCTCACATGGTAGATAGTGTTTCACGTTTCATTAGAGTTTGTTCATTATGTGTTACAAGAAAGCCTAGAAATAGGAAGGTTGGTTTATATATGCCATTTCCGGTACCTTCTAGACCATAGGAAAGTGTTTCTATGGATTTCGTTGGAGGTCTACCATATCTAGAAAGTAGCGTGATTATCTTTATGTAGTAGTTGATATATTCAACAAGATGTGTATTCTTATGCAATGTAAGAAATCCGTAACTGCTAAAAAAACTGCTAATTTATATTTTCAACATGTATGGGTTCATTATGGCTTGCCTACTTTTACTTTTAGTGACAGGGATTCCATATTTTTTGGGAATTTTTGGTCAAATCTATGGAGGATGATGGACACCAAGTTGAAGAAGAGTATTGCTTTTCATCCGCAAACATATGGCCAAACAGAGGTAGTGAATAGAACCATTTTACATCTTTTGAGAGGTTATTGCAACAAGCATCCCAAGCTTTGGGATGAGCACTTGCATTACATTCATCATGCTTACAACCGGGCCAAGCACTCTTCTACAAATCCTTCACCTTTTGAAGCTTGCTTTGGGTATTTGCCTAAGTCACCTTTAGATTTTATTCTTAAGAAGGATGTTTCCAGTGATGGGCATAGCGGCATTGAGAAAGCTCGCATGTCCATTGAAGGAATTCAGCTCATACATCAGTAGGTTCAAGAACAGCTTGAAAAAAATCAAGGCAAGTACAAGGAGAGGCATGACAAACATAGATTTGATCATAAGTTTCAAGAAGGAGATGAGGTATGGCTGCATATTAGTAAGGAAAGAATGCAAGGAGAAGGTAAGAAGCTGAAGCCTATTCGTTATCGTCCATTCAAGATCCTTAAAAAAATTGAAAATAATGCTTTTCAACTAGATTTACCTTCATGTATGCAAATGTATTCCATTGTGAATGTGTAAAATTTACGTTTGTATGAACCTCCTTTAATAGATGATTATTAAAGTGACATTCAGCTACCATCCACAAAGGATTTCTCACCAGAATTTTTGTATGAGCTGAAAGAGGAATCCTTGATAGAGGGACACGCACTTCGAGGGGGGGAAATGTTGATTATGTTTGGGTTGGTCTTAAAGACAGCAAACCGAGTAAGGAAAAATGGATGGAGGTGGAAAATGTGAGGGATCTATACCCTCATATTATTAACAGATAATTGAAGGCTTTTGGGGTCCAAAAGCTTCCCAATGGGGAGGTGTGATCAGCTGATCACGTTCAAGTGGAAAAAATGCTAAAAAATGGAACTGCTAAAAATTGGTTGCAAACTAAATGACCGGAAAGGCCTCGTTGCTGCAATTTTGGCACCGGGAATGAGACTCAAATATGATGTCGTATATGATAGATATTGAAGTTTGAAGTTTCCCAATAACCTTCAAAACAAGACTTTTGAACAAAAAAAAAATTCATTTAAAACAAAAAAAATATTATGGAAAATTTCATTTTTTTATATAGTTTTGAGGGCCTATTATAGGGTGCCACATGCCCTGCCTAGACGCTACCATGTGGCCATAGGCATATGGTTTGAAGTCATGTTTAAAAGAAATTTGGTGGGCTGACCCGACCCAACCTAAATGGAGTCAAGTCACGCTGAACGCATTTGGGTCACACTGAACATGAACTCGGGTTAGCCTGAATGTTTTTGGGTCATCAAAAGGCCGGCAGAATGTGAACGCATTCAGGGTCGGGCGTGTCATTACGTGCACAACTAGTCAGGTCGTAAGTTTCAGAATGAGCGGAGTTTAGAAGTAAGCCTTCAGGGCTTAAGGTAGTGAGTCCCATGACCTCCCACCATAACCAAGGTTAAAGCCCTGCTGAAATGATGGTAAAATATGATAAGCACTCAGGTGTTAACCCTCATGACAGGACCTCCGCCCGTGACCATGGGTGGGGGCTAAACCCTTAACCGCCAACGCTAAATTGCCTCTCGCTTTCTCGCATGTGAACGCGCCAGCAACTGGCAATTAAAAGTAATCCTGCCCCCAAACTTAGCGCGTGGTTCTGAAATTTTGGAAATTCTGACTATTTTGGTGGGCTTAATTGTAGTTCACCCATATTTGGTGGGGTTTACAAGGGACATTGAGGAGAAATTTGTGGAGGTCATAACTTCTCCAATATTGAACCAATTTGGATGAAAATTTGGTCAATTTTGGGTATTATGAGCAATATGGAGTGTTTGGGACAGGTTGTAGAGTGAATAGAGGTGTTCTTAAGCCATTTTTTCTTCGGGGAAGTTTGCAGAGCCATTAGGGCCAGGAGGGAAATGGAGGTGTATTGGTCTATACTTCACTTTTTAAGGTGAAATAAAAGCCATTTTTAGCTTATTTCTATCTTTTGAATTCAATTTCACAGCTATTTCTACCTATTTATGAATATTTCTCACTGTATAACCAATTTGAGCAACTTAATAGAGCAAGGACATGCCTGTTGGGAGCCTTGGACCCGGCAAATGTAGCCTAGAAGGGGTGAACTACCTCATCATGTTGTTGTGTTATTTTATGGTGAAGTTTATCTAGTGTGTATTTCTGATTTAAGATGTAAAACGGTAATTTTAATTAGCATTCCCTCACACATAAACTCAGAAACAGTTACCAAAAAAACTTTGTTTAAATTGCAAGACATGATGAATACTTTGCACACTTAAATGAAAACAGATACTTTCCACAACAGAGAAAATAGTTTCATTTTCATATCATACACTGATATTCTAAAATTACATTAGGGTCACAACCCTAGCAATGTATTAAACAACAAAAACAAGACATGAAGAGTAGATTAGATGATGTAATGTCTTCATTTCTCTGAGGACCAACCTGAAAATTAGAAATATTTTGTGTTAGATGGTTGGTTGATGACAATGATGGTGTTACACAAAATTTTGTCACCATCCCTACATTCCATATTCTCAATACTGGAGGACCATCATAGTGACCCCAGTGTAATGTCACACATCATATTGAATTTCATTTCAGCCCTTAACATGCAAGGAATAAAATCTTTGTGGACCATTCCTAAAGTAGATTCTTAAAAACATGTAGTTTTGCGTCAGTGCTATGGTGTAGTTATGTCCTCATGCCCATGGCCAGATTTGCACTAGCCCTTGTGTTGTGGTCACTCTGTCTCTTAACGACCCCCAACCTGAGCTAGTTTTGGAATGTTTTTTTAATATTGAAATGAAGCTTCTAAGATCTAACATCTTCGTGAGCAGAATCATGGATGTTTTTTCGACTCGATGTGGTCGAGTTACTCCTTTTGGCCTTCTAGTTCCTACAAAAATGAAACTTCCGAAAGGGATAGACCTTTCCTCCACCATAAGTGCATCCGAATGCTCTTCCTCCACTCCTATAAATTCCTCTTCATCCCATTAATTCTGATAGCTAGAATAGTCCAAGAGTTGGTGTGCAGAAGATAGCAGAGGATAGTCTGTAGTTATGAGAGAGAGTATTAGCCTTTCTCCTCTTTCAGCTGAATCGATGAATGAATGCTTTGATACATGTCTGACTGAACTCGTCAAAGGAGGTCTACACTATCAAGGTGTAGGTTGTAAACTCCCTTTTATATATTAATATGACAAGATTGATTTCTAGTTCCATCTTTGTCTATGTTAATATTCAAATTTTCTCACTCTCCTTGACTAGTTGGATAGTCGTAAGTGAATATGTATGCTCATATGATTTTAGTGTTTTCTTGATCTTTGTGTGGGTGTGTGAATATTGCTACCAATGGAGTGCAAGGAAAAAAGGACAAATATGGAGGGATCACTGCAACATACTACGTCTAGAGCATTCGATTGAGGTAGCACATATATTCCAATTCTTGTTTCATTTATGAACTAGAAATTTAGAAGCCAGCATATTCCCTTGTTGCTAGACCCATCCTAGGGCTAGAGGGTTCATCTCTGTCCATAGAGGGGATTTAACTACACAATAACTTGGTGACTCCAATGGGGATGTTTGTGCTTCTTGTCTCTTATTCTTCGTTTTGAATTTTTTATTGTCTATCTATCTTTGGCCAAATTGTCATTTCTCTGCTATTTTTGGCTTGTTTGACTGCTTCTAAGAAATATTCTCTTTCATGTGCTATAGTTGATGACAGCAATGGAAATTACATTTTGTAGAAGATATAATAGGAAACCTAAAACAAATAGTGAAATTGAAATTATAATTTTATTGACAAGGTAAGAAAATAAAATTTAGGGAGTAAATATTAAGTTTGAGGAGTATATTAGGTGAGAAGAGATACCTCAATATTATTTTTCAATTCACAATTCCATCCTTATACCTACTGTAAGGATAACTGAAGTGAAAAACATAATTAACAACGGTGACGAATAATTCTATCTAAAATTCATTACAAACCTTGGAAAGGAGATGTACAGATTTGTAGAAGTGATGGATCAATCTCGGAAAAGTAGAACCATCTGTGTAAGGAATTACCCATGTTACTAACTGAAACTAAAATGAAAATTTCAAACTGAATATCAAATCAGACATGTATTAACTTTTGGGAAGACTGAATTATTGCTAAAAAGAGAAGAAGAGGTTACCAAACCTTTGTGTAAGGAAGCTGGTGCAAATCCTATACAAATATAAGTTCTCAATGGTATTCTGTAAATGAAAAATTATGAAAACTGCCACCAATAGGAATGGTATAAATTTATATTAAATAAAAAAGAGTATAGAGAAAATAAATATTAAATCAATCTGGAAGAAGGTGAAGAAATTTATAAATTAAGAAATTAAATATCAGTCTAGTTTAGGCCACACATCTAGAGGCTAGAGGGAAGAACATTTTTTAAGAGGGTAGAAAGAAAGCTTTTAAGGGTTAAGCCAAGGAAAATACATCAAAAGGTAAAGAAATAAAATTCATGTGTTAATAAAGAGGGAGAAAAATGATCTGTAACTATTGTTCAAGAGAAGGCCATGATGAAACTCATTGTTGGAAATTACATCCTGAATTGAGGCCAAAGAAACCCAATAACAAAGGGAAACATAAAATTGTTCCTACAACTCACCATGATTTAGGATCTGATTTAGGTGATGAATCTAAAACTACAACCATGGGATTGAAGAACATGAAGGGAAAAGAAATTGAAACTAAACCTAGTACGAGTACATCAAAATGTCACATAAACACTCCAAATGAATAAGAAATAATAGAACTATTTCATATGAGGGTCATATCCAAGCATACCAAGATTGACAAACCATTTTCCAGTGGGTCAGAAGAAAAATTAATCTCTGAATATTTGGTCTGGAAACTTAACCTTGAGACCATACCACATCCAAAAAAATATCCATTGGGTTGGATTTCTAAGGATGAAAATCTAAAGGTTTCAAAGAAATATATATTGAGGTTTCTAATCGCCGCAAGCTTTGTTGACACAGTTGAATTAGATGTGGTTCCTATTGAAATAACTGGGATTGTATTAGGGAGTCCTTATTTGTATGACATGAAAGCGATATTCTATCCCCATGAGAACAAGTATAATTTATTCAAAGATGGAAAAGAGTTCAATGTTAGAGCACATCGCAAGAAGACAAACATTTCTATGGTAAATGTTAGACAGGTAAAGAGGCTGGTAAATTGAAGTAAGATTTTTTTTCTTCTTATGATTAAGCCTGAAGCTGATACTAATCATGAATCATTTGAGGGATTTGATCCTAAGTTGAAATCAGATATATATGATTTGGTTAATGGACATCATGAGATGTTTCAGGAGCTAACATGATTGCCTCCAAAAAGAGAAATTCAACATGAGATTCAGTTGTAGCAAGATTGTCCTCTTCCAAAAATTGGTATGTATTGCATGTCGATAATGGAGAATGCTGAAATAAAGAGGCAAATAAAATATATTTTGGATAAATGAATAATAAGGCCAAGCACCTCGCCATGTGGTTCACCCATAGTCTTGATACCAAAGAAAGACGAGACTTGGTGCATATGTGTATATTTCCGAGATTTGAACAAGATTAAGGTAAAAAATCATTATCCACTCCCAAAAATAGATGATTTTCTTGATCAGCCGAAAGAAGAAATTTTTTTCACTAAGTTAGATTTACGAAGTGGATATCATCAAGTAAGAATTGCAGAAAGTGATATATCGAAAACTGCATTCAAAACCAGACAAGGACTCTTTGAGTGGGTAGTTATGCATTTTGGTTTTTGTAATGCATCGAAAACTTTCAAGTGAGTTATGGATAGTGTTTTTCGACCATTACTTGATGAATTTGATATTTTTTACTTAGATGACATATTAATTTTCAGCAAAACAAGAGAAGATCATGTCTTGCATGTGAATAGAGTGCTTGATATTTTTAAGAAAGAGAAATTGTTCCTTAAGATGTCAAAATGTGAGTTTGGAAAGGCTTCTTTGGTATATTTGGGACATGTTGTAGGAGGAGGAGAATTGAGGATTGATCCTTCTAAAGTGGAGGCCATTGTGAATTGGCCCACACCCAAAATAGTAATTGAGGTAAGAATTTTCTTAGGTGCAACTCAATATTGGAGAAATTTTAAAAGACAAGATTAGTTTAGCTCCAATTCTTGCATTACCAAATTTGAGACAAACATTGAAGACTCAAACCGATGTTGTGATTATGCCATGGGTGCAGTACTTTTACAGCATGGTAAGCCTATCACCTTTCATTCTGAAAATTTTAATAGTGTTGTGACTAATTATCATGCATATGAGAAAGAAATATATGCGTTGGTACAATGTGTCAAGAAGTGGAAACACTACTTGATGGGTAAAGAGCCTATTGTACATACCAATCACCAATCATTATAGTACTTGCAGTCACAAACAAAATTACAGAAATCAAGACATTTCAGGTGGATTGGAATTCTTCAATAGTTTCACTTGGTTATAAGGTACAAGAAAGGTATTTTAAATAAAGTTGGAGATATGATTTCAAGACCAATCATTAGTGCTTCTACTTTACTAAAAAATTATTATGTTTTACATGAGAGTTACGTAGAACAATATGCACATGACATTGATTTCCAAGATGTGAATGCTATTTTGAGTGAAGGGAATAAAGTTGAAGAAAAACATTATCACATGCATAAAAATTTGTTGTTTCATTTGCACAAGCTATGTATTCCACAATGAGAGAGGCTAAGTGTCATGAGAGAAGCTCATTATTCTCTTATTGCTGGACACTTTGGGGTAAGCGAAACAATGGCACATCTACATAGGTATTGTTATTGGCCTCACATGATAGATAGTGTGTCAAATTTTATAAGAGGATGTTCTATGTGTGTAACAACTAAGCCTAGTAATAATAAGCTTGGATTGTACACGCCACTACTGGTACCATCAAGTCCATGGGAGAGTGTCTCCATGGACTTTGTTGGACGTCAACCTATGTCAAGAAAGAAACATGATTATCTTTATGTACTTGTGGAAAGATTTAGTAAAATGCGTATACTTAGGCCATGTAAGAAAACCATTACTGTTGAAAAAACTGCTGAACTTTATTTTCAAAATGTTTGGGTTCATTTTGGATTGCCAACTTCAATTGTTAGTCACAGGGATTCCAGGCTCATTGGGAATTTTTGTTCAAATCTATGGAGAATGATGGAAAAAAAGTTGGAAAAGAGTACCACTTTTCATCCACAAATAGATGGACAAATCGAGGTGGTGAATATAATAGTTGTGCATCTATTGAGAGGATATTGCAGCAAAAGTCCTAAGTGGTGGATTGAGAAACTACATTACTTTCAACACGTTTACAACTGGGAAAAGCACTCTTCAACACAAACCTCACCTTTTGAAGTATGCTTTGGGTATTTTCCAAAATCGCCATTAGAATTCATCTTTGGGAAGGATGTTGAAATTTATGGCCATAGTGACATTGATAACGCTCGAAAATTCATTGACAAAATTCAGATTATACATCAACAAGTTCAAGAACAACTTGATAAAAGTCAAAGAAAATACAAAGAGAGGCATGAAAAACACTGGGTTGATCACAATTTTTCAGAGGGAAATGAGGTATGGTTGCACATTAGCAAATAAAGGATGTAAGGGGAAGGTAAAAAGCTCAAACCATTTTGCTATGGTCCTTTCAAGATCATAAAGAAAGTTGGTAACAATGCATTCCAACTTGACTTGCCTTCTTACATGCAAATGTATTCAGCTGTTAATGTTGAAAACTCATGCTTGTATGAGCCACCTTTGATCGACCATCAAGGAAGTGATGTTAAGCTTCCTTCTATTGAAGATTTCTCGCCAGAATTTCTAGACGATCTCAAAGGAGATACAATTCTTGATAGGAGGACAAGAGCATCAAAGAGGGGAAGTGTTGACTACCTTCGAGGTGGGCTCAAAGGCAATAAACGAAGCAAGTAAAAATGGATGTAGGTTTGAAAGTTGAGGGATTTATACCCTTATCTATTGAACGGGTAATCAAGTGTTTTGGGGTTCGAAAGCTTCCTAATGGGGAGGAATGATCAGGAGTTCATAAGTTTTTCTCAAAAATTCAAAGTTACAGGATTGGGTTAAAACTAGGATGGTTGCTTAGATCTTGTCTTCCTGATTATGACGGTGTGAATGGTAAACCAATGTCATATGAGGAAGATATCGTGTTCTGATCGAAATGCCAAACAGGTAAATTGCGACAGTTTGACTAGGTTTGACTGGATGTAGATTCAGCAAAGTGGGTGGATGTACAGTCATGAAAAAGCAATATTCCTTGCAATATTCCTTTGCACGGGACTAATCATTGGTTGAAAAGTGTCGATTTTCTATTGGTTTACGAGTTTGGAGGAACCAATCATAGGTTGGCATGTGGTCAACCTTGGGACCACCATGTGTCCCTCCAACTGCACACTAAAATTTTGTTGAGGGTCCACTGGAATCTACCACTAAACCTCCCTTCGAGCAAGCACACATATTACCATCCGAGCTACAGGAGTTTCTTAACCCTTTTTTAAGTCAGGTTTTATTTAACTTTTATTGCAGTGAGAGTTGGGGGTTGGGAATTGCTGATAGTCCCAACCCACTAGCAGTCCCCACGTTTTATGGTCACATTGCAACAATAAACTCTAGCTCAAACCGTGTGGATAATGCTACTCAACAACTCCACCCATGTTTCAATGCAAAACCACACTTTAATGCGAAGTGGATAACCTTTGACAGTTACTAACCCATGGTTTTTGGGGTGCGCATGTGGCCACCCTCAATCACAAACATTTATTGTAGTAGTCAAGTCGGCGGAAATTTAGTGGGTACGCCATTTTTGGTGCCCTATACTATTTTAACTCTAGTTAAGTGGAGTTCTCCACTTTTAGTGGAGCTTTCTTAGGTGAAACTGGGTAAAAGTGTAGGAGGCCCAATTTTTTACCATTCTGAGTGAATGAAGAGTCATTTTTGACTAATTGGAGCATTCTGAAGCCATTAGTGTAGAGAAAATATCCATTAGAATAGTGTAACTACATATAACAGAAAGATATTGAGCATAATGAAATACAAACATGCCATTGGGATTTGGACCAACAGATGTAGCCCAGGAGGGGTGAAATACTTCATCATGCTTGTTGCGTAAATTTCATGTGGTGACTTATTTCTCTATTTTACGCTATTGTTCAATGTTATTTAAGTTCCTTTTATGCTTCTAATTCACTAAAATTCTTCTATAATTCGTGGATAAAATCCTCAATCCTTATGAAAACTAATGAGACAAGTATGCAAATGTTTTTAAACTAAAAAGACACTTAGCACAATGAAACTAATAGAGTCATTTCAGATCAGTGAAGTTAGGGTCTGAAATTCACGTGAAAGGGGAGGCTAATCAACGAAGGAGAGAGGAGGTATACTTATCTCTATTCTGGGTATATCATACCTTGAACATTTCAATAAGGTCGATAACTATCACAACAAGATATTAGTTTAGTCTAGGGCTCAAAGTGTCCCATGAAGGAGAAAAGTATACAAAGGGAAAGGATGCCTTATGGAGTGCATAGGAGAGGTTATCGAAGGTTCGGTATCGGGTTGCAGCAATAAGAAGACCAAAATATAAGTCTAGGATAACAACATCAAGGAGACCGAGAAGTGTGGTGTAATATGGTTCAGAGAGCAAAGGGGTTGAGTCTCTCAAATAGAATAAAAGAAGAGTAGTGAAATGATAATTTCAAAGGCTAGTGAGAAGGGTATTGGTGGAACACTTGAGTCAAGGCTCTTTTCATGTTCTTGGTACTCGTCAATTGAAGGTCTATAAGAAGAATTTATGATTGGGTTTTCCTCTCAAAGAGTGAGAGGTTTTACACTTGGTTTGAAAGCCTAAATATTTTTTCTCTTGTTTATTTTATAATTGGCTCTATGAAGAAGATACTAATATAATGAAGAATATATCTAAGATAAAGAAGAATAAATTAAATCACAAGTAATTATTAAGAAGAGAGATTGTAATAAAAGCTCTAATTTATGAATAGACTACCTTTATTATGAATGATGTTTCTACAAATCACCTAGAGGCATATGTGTTAATGACCTAACATTTTAACAATGGATCCAAGTCAATCCTTTCAGGACCTTTCCTATAATAGTTCACATCAAATCACAAGATACCAACTTGGCTTTTCCTGGTTGGGGTCAACCTCTGACAGATATGTCACCTATACTAAAGTGAAAAAAGAAACAATATTGTCATAATGTATGGCACAAATGCATGTCATTAAAGATGGTGTGGCCTGGAATAGCCTTTATGCATTAGATAGTGTATTATTTTCAAGGGAAAATAAAGTGGAATGATGAATACATTGTAGGAGGATATTGGTGAGATATTATAACCAATTTTTAGAACAAAAGGGTCATCAAAAAAAATATGCATAATCGTGGTATCCTTAAAATAGCTTATTTAATCATTAACTTATTTTCACAAAGATATCAATGAAACAATGATCCTCAATAATCCTTAGTGACAAAAAAATATCCTCGAGAAAAATTGAGATAAAAGGGTCTGCAGTGGTAGCTAATACATGTAAAAATTACCTTAATGAATTTCTTGTTAGTTGTCTAAATCAAATCCCATTGGAGGTATCCTGCTACAGGAATAAAAATACACATAAGAACCACTAGAATATATGTTCTAAATCTTATTCACCAAAATCCTAGTTGGTTATAATATAACGATAAAATTTATTATCTGTCATATCTTCACTTTTATTTATAGACTTTTGTGTATGCAAGTTCAAGTTCAACATTTTTGGATTTGCATCACCCAGCAAAGTGCCTCTGTATATCAGTGATTACAGAAAAATAGTTTGTAAACAGTTCAACAAATACCTTCTCCAGCTCATGTCAGCCTACATGCTAAAGACAACCACTATAAATAAGACCATTTCTGCCTAATTTTTGCAACAAGCATCTCATACTAGTTTGTAATGTAATTGCAAAATTAGGGTCTGAAATTTTATGAAAGAGGAGGCTAATCAACGAAGGAGATAGGAGATATACTGATCTCTCTTCCGGGTATATCATACCTCACACATTTCAAGAAGTTCGAGACCTATCACAACAAGGGATCAGTTCAGTCTAGGCCTTAAAGTGTCTCATGAAGGATATGAGTATAAAACAAGGGAAAGGAGGCCTTAAGAAGTGCATAGGATAGGTTATCTAAGGTTCAGTATTAGGTTGAAAAAATTAGGAGATCGAAATATCAGCCTAGGATAGTAGCAATAAGGAGACCAAGAAGTGTGGTGCAGTATCATCGAAAAAGGAAAGGGATCGAATCTCTCAAAGAGAAGCAAATAAGATAAACACAGGGAGAATGTCAAAGGCTACTGATAAGTGTCTTAAAAGAAAACTTGAGTCAAGGGTATTTGTCATGGTCTTGGTACTCATCAATTGAAGGTCTATAAGAAAAATTTATGATTGGGTTTTCCTCTCAAAGAGGGAAAGATTTTTGTGTTGGCTTGCAAGCCTAAATATTGTGTCTCTTATGTATTTTGAAATTTACTTCTTGTAATAAAAGCTCTAATTTCTCAACAAACTACCTTTCTTATGAATTATGTGTCTGCAAATCACCTAGAGGCATATGTGTTAAAGATCCTATGAGAACTAGCTAAAAAGCCTACTATTTTCATGTAGTAATACCATGGTACAAGTTTATATTGATTGGCTTTCTGAGGACCTCCTATAATAACATAAAATATGTAGTGTGACCTTTCATGGCCAAATTCAAATATATTTTATAGCCGATGGACATTTAAATTAGGAAATCCATACATTCATAGAGGAGTTTCATGACTTTTTTAATTTGAATAACTATAAGAATATTATGCTTCCATTTTTTGTATCAATTTACTCATTTCAATCCCACTCTTATGCATTTGGAAATATATATCCATTTCTTCAACCAAAAGGCATTACTCAATATCAACCAACTATAGTTTGGTTGAATGTACAAGTATATATTTCTAATTTCTATATCTATTGTTCCATTTCACAGTTGTGAACTTTTAGTAATTTTTTTTTCTAGAAAGTACCAATATTATTTTTTGGGTGTTGTTTTGAATTATTTCTCTCATGGGTTTTTTTCTTTTCATCATCTTGGATACTTAAAGTTTTCTTGATATGTGGCAATACTCCATGTTTCTTGAGAATCATAGCTTAAGCATGTCATAATATGTGATATCTCTATTTAATATATGACTTTCAACTACAATTCTTCCACCAAGGGTTTATTGTTTACAAGCCATTGCACCACAATTTACTATAACCAAGACAAATATAATATTGATTCTTCTTGGGAAACAAGATGTCGACCTATCAAAAATTGCAGCATATAGTTCCCTTGTAAAAAATATAACATTTGTGCAGACATTTTCCACTCGAATGATGGTTCCGAAGGACTACATTTGGCCCATAGATATAATATTTTATTTACAAGAACCTAGAGGTATTGTACAATATGATCACTCTAAAGGGCAGGAAATATTTGCTACTAATTTTTCAAATGATGAATATGGCATGAGATACAGTTATAGTTATGACCCATAATCCAATAAGGGAATATCTTTAGTTTTTGGAAAACAAGAATTTCACAGTTGATGGCATCCCAATAGATTTTTTTGTAACAACATCAGAGGGTATAGGTATCTCTAACACACCCCCTTACCTAATAAAAAGTGGTCACTACACTAACCCAAGAAGCTGCAGTTATGGGGATGGGGTCAAATTTCCTTTTCTTTTTTGTTTTTTAGCTGACCCTAGGTAAGTAGGTGATTTTTGAATGTCAACCATGTACATATTTCCACCTTCAAAATGAGATCTAACTTTCTATACCATTTCCTCCAATTATTTTTATTATTCAAAGTAAAAATGTATATAATTTCCCAAGTCAACCATGTATTCACATGGGAATGGCTATACTCCTTATTGTTAATGTCTACATTTTTTAACAGTTTTATACTAGCTTGTGTTAGATGGAGATGGTTTCATGGGTTACAAAATTTCTCTAGATTGTTTAATCACAAATATGTTTCGAGGAGTGATCAAGGGCATCGTGCATGCCAAAGTTGGAAATTGTATTATTCAAGAAGTTAAGGAAATGAAAGAATATCCCTTCAACCCCTTGATGTTGTTCATTTGCAGAAACATCACCATCATATGTCTGCTTATGAGTGTTTAGGTTTTACCAATTTTGGAGGGGGAATCATATTTCCCTCAACACCCATTTTTTCTTTCCCAAAACCAAAAAATCATTGGCTACCTCAAATTTACAACAACATTTTTTTTAAAAATGACTACATGTTGGAGAAAGGAAGGCTTCGGGTGACATCTAACTATTCACTTACCTGTGTTTGGTATCATGGAATAATTTTGTCCCACTAACAACAGTCATAAAAAGTTCTTTGGAAATTATGCCTCGTGACTTTTTCATGTGTCATTTATCTAGAAAAGAAGGGAAGATAACCCATTAAATATTTCTAGTGAAGGGAATTCGAATAGCTATTGGGATTTTTCTAATATGAATGTAGAATTTTTCATACAGTAAAGGCAGAGCCAATATCAGGGCTAATTTGCTAACAAATTTAATTGTGTGAAGCCAATTTCGTATCAGCAACGACTACACAAAGGCCTTAATACGACAAATATATATATATATATATATATATATATATATATATATATATCATGGAGAATCTAACCTCCATCAGCTTAGGGAGAAAGAATAAATGGTTCCTTCAGTAGTAATAGAAGTTGTGCTTTCCTATGTGGAGTAACCATCAAATGCTCTAATTGTAATTCTTTAACTTGTGATTAACCCTCCATTCTAGTTTAAGAATACTAAGACATTTTTTATAAATTGCAAGTGTATGGATAATTCATCTCAATAGTATATATATATATATATATATATATATATATATATATATATATTAGTGGATTAACCATGTGAAACCTATTAAAGGAAGTTTTACAATGTTTTGTGTATAGAGAATCCAAAATTTCAGACCCTCGCGTAATTTTTGTGAAAGTGGATCATATTAAAAATATTATAAAAAGTGAATCATTTATTACCTCAAAATCATAACCACATAGAACCCACAAGATACTTGTAGGTAATCATCCCATATTCACAAGAAACGGTCGAGAAGTGGGATTCAATAATGTTTCAGGGCTTTTACCAGATTCCTATGACATACAACTTATATTATTTTGATTTTTTTGAAAGCTTAATTATAGATGAAAGACTAAAATGTATCTAGAGACCAAACCAAATTCATGAGTTAATTTAAGTAATGAATAGGTAGAAAGGAAAGGCCTTCTGCCACTGATGAATCGAATTGACAAAAAAAAAAAATTGTATTACATATCAAACAGGTGAGGGATTCTCAGAATAAATCAAATCGATCTTATTTAGACCACTAAAAAGCATGTTAAAATATCACCTCCACGGTAAATTTTAGCTCAACGATCCTTTAGTGACACTCACAAAGAACAATCACAGTCCTTTTGCAAGGTATTGACACTCACAAAGAATATGAGAGAATAGAATTGGAGAGAGTTCTTGAGACCCTAAGCACCATCTACCAAAATAACCAAAATGTAATCTTAGTGACAGGTCTAAAATAAAAATAAACTACATCACAAATCCTACCACACCACCAACAACATTGTATGAAAGGCCATGGAATAAAAAGGAATAGAGTAGAGATTGCAAAATCCACATGTCTTTATGACATTTCCACTATAATAAGGCTCTAGCACTATTGTTGAGGTAATATTTGACACATTTGTTACTAAGAATATTTAGATAATGAGATATACCATGAAGTAAACCAAGAAAGTATTCAAAGATGAAGGGCATCACATACGAGTACAGTAGTGCAGAAAACTATAAAGGAAAAGAATCAAGTGTGTGACAAGAATGCAGGTCCGTAATACAAACATGCATCACATGACCATGGAGAAAACATTGACAGACCAGCGAAATTATAAGAAACTGTAACTAAATCAAATAGGATATGGCACATAAAAACTTCTAAAATTCATAATACAGGTCAAGGAGTAGGTACTTATTAGATTTTAAAATGAAACTAAGTATGGGACGAAGCTTCTTTGCCCAACCACATACTGGCCTGTACCAAAATATCACTTTTCTTGTAACACAGTTACCCTAAAGCTAGTTTCCAAGGTGTGAGGAGACTGCTTAAGGGACTAAGAACCTTAGAGAAGCTTCTTAGCTCCCTTCTATTCCTATATTGAATCTTTACCTTCAACTAAGAGTCGAATGCATTTGTTCTCTTCCTTTTGATTGTTTTCGAGAGCACGATATTATTCTAATTTCAAGAATTTTTCCATCACCAACCCCCTGTTAATGCTCCCTCCTTGGAGTATTTTTTGCTCCTCTATAACTTCATTCTGGAGGTTAGAGCCTGACCTAGTACACATTTTTAGGACCAACCAAAACTGCTCCAGTTGTACCTTTTTCTATGATTTTTGTGGTAGTTAGACCAATTATCATTGGTCAGTCTTGTAGGCCAATGATCTCCATGCCATTTGGCCCTTTTTTCCTTCCTTTCCATCTGTCCCACGAAGCATGTCCACCTCAGCTTTAGATCTGTGTCCCTAACTCTACCAATTTACAATATTTTAGATTTAGCAGGAATGTAACTAGGCTATTACAGTATGGATTTCTTGCTACTTAACCCTCCACCAATTTGTACAATCCCTTACCCATGCAGTTCTATAATTCTTATGATGTCCTTGAAGGATGAACTATTTTTCACTTTCTATAACAATAATTATATATCTCTATTTTAATATATTTCTTTGTTGATCAATATTTGTAATATCCATATTTTCAGCTTTTATCATTTGTGAATAAATCTAAAGTTCAGGTGGAACTAAGGAAAAAATATGTTTGGACATATTATTTTAGGAAATTTATAAATAACTGTGGAAATTATATTAGTGTATAAAGACAGAGTAATTTCAAACTAGGAATTATGATCCATGAGGATGGACTAGAATCCAAAGACTTTTCCAAAATTATCCAGAAATCCTTTGACAAAAATAAAATATATAAAAATTATTAGATGGGAGAAAAATATCTAATAAAATCATCAATAAAGTGTAAATTTACTAAGAAAGGGTAAGAATAAAACTCAGCTGACGAAAAGCTATTTTTAAAAGAAGCTTTTGTGGAAAAAACAAGGGGTTTTTTTACACAAAGGAAGAATTGGTCTTTTCTATGGGGAGAGTTGTGGACCAAGATCATGGTTGGGAGGAAAAATAGTCTTTATACAATGGTATCTAATTTCTGTTAAATTATATGTCTATTACCAATTCAAAAGAAGTTCTAGTGTTATGGTTTGCAATAAATCTAAATTTTAAATTAGAGGAAAATTAGGAAGCATGTAATATTCCCAATTAGCAGCAGATAATTGGAAATATTAATTTTGATTAATTTTGCCTTTATAAAGTTGAAATAAAAATAAAGTGGGTGAAAGGAGAATATGACTCACTAAAATAAAGTGCACTCCCTAGTAGACTCAACATTGTAACTTAAGTGGGCCAAGGGGGGCCAAGAGAGCACGTAGAGGGGGACCCACTTAGACCACGTGGGCCATGACAGTGCAGTTTAGTTGGAAACGTGGGCCAAAGGGAGGCTACATAGGAGATGATGGGCCCTAGGGTTGAGAGAGGCCCATTGTTATACAAAGGAGGAGAGCCTCCTCATTTCCTCATTTGAGTTTATGCATATTGAGCTGGCCACTATGAGTTTGAACACGGTGGTTTTTTAGCTTGCCTACAGCACTATTTAGTGCATTGAGTGTCTCCGTTCGGAGATCTCACCCTCAGCCCTGGGAGACTTTGAGTGCTTGCTCAGGTGAGGTTCTCCCATGAGGATTGGGGTTTGGCGTTTGTGGAGGAGCAGTGCATCCATAGACTACGCAGTCTTAAGAGGGAGGACGCAGTCCATATTGAGGGAACTCTGGTGTGGCATTCTTTAGGAGGATTTTGGTCAGGAGATTGAGAAAGGGGCTAGCCCTTGCCTATTGGAGACTTTTGGTTTAGCGGGAGGTCATATTTTGGAGTATTCCATTCAGTCTTAGCGCAGAGACTTGGAGGATAGCATAGATTCCCAAGGGGGGTATTTTCGGGGGTCAGCCATTCTAGAAACACTTTCTGGGCTTTTTTGGGTATTGTGAGTAGAGGCGGATTCCAAAGTTTCATCTCGTTCTGAGTAGGGGAGTAGCCGAAACTACTCATTTGGTTCCAGTAGTAGCAACTACACGACAATTTTCTAGCAGCTTGGATGCAGATCAGAGAACAAAAATTCCTTCGATATTCTGAGAGTATTCCTACACTTGCCTGGTGAAAGTCGAGCTGCCATCACTCTGATCACCTCTTGTACTCATTGATATTTCTCAGTATAATAAAATGGCTCAATATTCTCTCTATTTTATGTGTATATATTGCATATATTGTTTTTAGCATTTCATGTACTGTTGTATGATCCACATCAGTGCATTGACACATTCCTTTGTTATACCATCTGTTGTGTTTTTCCCATACTCTATAGACGAAGTCTGGTGAGGACCAGGTAGCCTCCAGATCTCACCCTCTTTTCAGAGGTGAAATATTTGGTAAATGCCCCTCCATTCCATCTCTAGTTTAGAGTTGACTGTGTTTGAGAGATATCCCTGAAAGGGGATATTACAGTGGTATCAGAGCTCATAGACCTGGCTCAGCATGTGGAGAAAGTTGTCTAACACGGGAAGAGAAGCCGTGGGGATATTTTTCTATGAAAAAAGAGGGTAGGCATAATCTTACCCACCAAAGACAGTAGAGGTGGAAAATATGGGGGTTTCACAATAGTGTGACCAGCATTTACCAGCCTTCGGTAGGCCAACCAGAATCAGAATGCCTACATTCTTACCTCTAGTACCGAGTGAGAAAGCTAGGCAACACGATCATATACCTTTGGAGATTATTTCCATGAATGGAAGTCCATGGGGGAAAACTTCAAAGCGGTTTTTCCCTTTAGAGATTACTACTATCAGCTCAGGCAGGATGAAGGAGGAAGGAACAATGGGGTTTCTAGCATGCAGAGTTCAGAGCTGCAGTGTACCACTGGGAGGACACCTTTTCCCATGTTCGATGGATCCACTGACTGCATGGTTTGGGATCAGGTGGAAAAGCTGGATACCTCTTTTCAGCTTGACCAAATGACGAAGGGGGAAGCCATCAAAATGGCTACCTTGCATTTGGAGGACGAAGGCACACAAAATCATGGGGAGAATGTGGATACACCCAGTATGACGCAGGGGTCACCTGTGTTGGAGACTTCTTTGACCATATCGGTCGAAATCTTAGTAGAGAGAGTAGAGCTTACCCCAGTAGTGCCATCCATTAAGGTGATGACCAGATTAGTGTCTGAGTTTTCGGGTGGTAGCAGCACATGGCAGATGGGTGTGGTGCTAAGAGATGTATCCACCTTTGATGAGGCATTAAGAGATACAGAGGTATTGGATGATGGTCGCACACAACGGTGTCATCAATTTCGAGCCAACCTTCTAGTTTTGAAAGGGAAGGCCACATCAGTATGAGAGGCTATTTTGTTACAGAACGAGGAGCTAGAGGGCATGAGAGTGGTTTTTGCCGAGTTAGCAACCAAGTTGGCCCCCATTGGGGAACGGTTGGATTCCCTAATGGTACAGCTATAGGGCACATTGGATTGTCTGAGTAGCCCCCTTCAGGCATGCATAAATGGGGCTAACAGCATTATTGGGTCACCTCTTTCCATTGGAGAGAGAGAGGCCAAGCCACCTAGTCAGATCTCATACATTGACTTGGCTAGTGGGAAGAGATGATCGTAGTTGCATAGGGTGCAACATCCACGTGTTGAGGTGGGATGGCGAGATATTTTCAGTTGGTACCTGATGGAGTGGGTTATGATGATAGTGGTGGACCCAGGTGTAGTTCAGCGGGATTTTCCAGGTGTTGGGAATACAGGAACCCCAAATTGGCATTGGGATCTAGGCGGGACTACCTGTTGTTTCCCAGAAAGGTTGGTTGACTATGTCTTGGAGGGTACAGTTGGCCTAGTAGTTGAGCATGCGCATTTTCTAGGGGAGTTTCATTCAGCTCCAGTGGCCAACCAGTTTATCGACAGACTCCCTCGGTTGTCTTGGTATGACACTTGTACACTGGGTCACAGAGTGATCAACATATGTTGGCAGAATCTTGTCGGAGGAGGTGGCATTGGCAGGCCACCAGATGGTGCCTTGTATGGGGCCAAGGGTTCTTCACCTTTGTGTGGGGCACAAAGGTCATAGCGGAGTCAAGAAATGGTGGTATCACTACTAACACATAGGGAGATTCACTTCTCGGACCCCTTAAGGAGGGTTTGGAGTGATGATCCATTCGTCGGCGGGTACAGTGATGCAACAGTGGAGATTATGATACTAATTTGGGGTGGTCCAACATGTAGAGATAGAAATCTAGGTCATCACATCCAGGGGTGTGTGGGAGCCTCTAGCATTGAGCAGTGGACTACCAGTGGACATGGAGTCGCATGGTGGTCTACCATAGTGTGTGGGATTGCATTGTGGAGTAGGAGTGTCCTACATCACATTGAGAACACACGGGGAGTGATCGATGCCTTGACACAAACTAGGCACAAGATGGTACAGGGTGGTACAACAGTAGTAGGGGGTATCCAGCAGTGTACAGGGGTATGCCTCAGTGTGCAGTGGCATGTCGAGGAGTACATGGATGATCGGTGGTGTGCGAGGACATACAGTGCTGTACAGCAGGGTCTTAGAGCATTGCCTCCAGGGAGACTCATGGACAGGGACACCGAGCTTACCTTTGGGATTATTTCACCCAGGATCGATGGGGAGGCAGATGAGTAGTACTTGATGATATCTGTGGGAACACATGAACCTGACCCTCTTCTACATCACTCAAGGGAACAGTCAATTTTGTCATTGTCCTTTGGCACTTTGGGCATGAGCAATAGGGTACGCGAGGCTCACCCAAGATATTTGGATGACACTCAGCACACTAGGGGAGAGACTTCTCAGTAATGGCACTAGGTCGGGGCACTAGTTGACAGCCATAGGTTAGGGGATGAGATGATCCTCTATAGGGGTGGCACATCAGTCATCGATGAGCCTACGCTTGGGGAGCGGGTCATGAGGGAGACATGCATCACTTTTCCCTCAGGGCATGTCAAGATCATGCATTAGCAGATGATACTAGGTTCAGTAGAGGTAGCATCCCAGTATGTGTCTAGGCTCCAGACAATGTATCAACACATTATCAAGAGGATGGATGGCATATTCAATGCAGATGAGGTGGCGGAGGTAGAACAGGAGGGCATTCCTTATGTATGCCAGGGTAAGGACTCTTCTTTATATAAGTCCATAGGATCAGTTGAGGACACTTCTGGGGAGAGAGGGCAGTCATGCAGAGATGATGATAGTAGACCAGAGCTGCATTCCAGTGTCCAGGGTGAGCAGTTAGGGGACTCTACGGGAGATAATCTAGGTGATGAGTCACTTGTGGCGATTCAGCCAGAGCAGCATATGATGGAGCCTGAGTCAGCAAAGGAGGATACTATGCACATCATGCATGATAGTCCTTTGGGGGAGAGCCAGATGGAGGCTCACATCGAGTCCGTGATGGGTATGCGGCTAACCTTGGGGTTAGCCATTGAGGAGGAGCAGTCAGATGCACTGACATCGTGTATGGTGACAGCAGTTGTAGATCGATATCCTCTAGAGATGTTGGAGGTTGATGGGATATTTCTACAGGGCGCTAGGGGACGACAGGAGCTTCACATTCCCGATGAGAGGGATGAGTTGTTGGATATGGTGGAGCATCCATCTTTGGGCCGACACATTGATGAGGTATAGATAGATGTACGTACAGTTGATCGAGCTGCAGTACTTTCAGTGAGTAGTATTCTCCAGGAGTACATCAATGAGTCTTGCAGCACATCTTGCCTACTTTGGCCCATTATAGAGAGAGGGGATTCCTTCTACAAGCATCTTTCATTGGTAGACAGGGTAGAGCATTGTGAGTTCATTACAGGCTAGCGACAACACTCTAGGCGTGTACCATATACAATTGTTTCTACATTAGATTCTTCTTCCAGGATGGATTGGCGGGAGACCATGAGTTGGTACCCTCTTGATGGTACAATTTTCTTCATAGGGAGCACAACAAATCAAGGGCCCTTAGATATAGCCAATGTTATAGATTCCAGCTGGCAATGGGACCCATGTCATAATTTCTTCAGCACTCCATCCCAATTCCAGGAGGGCAAGATCAACATGGGATTGAGTCAGGACTTGGATTGGAGAGAGGTGATGAGTTGGTATGCAGTTGGTGGGGTAGCTTATACAGTTAGAGGTACAACACAAGAGGAGCCAGGGAGCATTGATGCTTGTTGGTGGGCTTCACTTCATGGGGCATTAGCTATAGCCAGATGCAGTGCACAACCTGAGATGTGGGACTTGGGTGATGATTGGCCATGGTGGCATTAGGATTCGGGAGGATTGTTTGTTCGCTAGTATAGTGAGAGATCAGTTTTGGATCCCGACATTCAGAGAACCCTCCATATCAGGGTGATACAGAGGACAGGGAAGATTCAGTGGTGCATCTAGGACCCAGGCACATTTTAAAGTGATGGTGGGGAGCATCAGCTAGAGAAGTTGCTTGTTCAGGCATTGCTTCAGGACAAGCAATTTTTGGCGAGGAGGACTGTAATATTCCCAACTAGCAGCAGCTAATTAGAAATATTAATTTTGATTAATTTTTCCTTTATAAAGTTAAAATAAAAATAAAGTGGGTGAAAGGAGAATATGACTCACTAAAATAAAGTGCACTCCCTAGTAGACTCAACGTTGTAACTTAAGTGGGCCAAGGGGGGCCAAGAGACCACGTAGAGGGGGACCCACTTAGACCACGTGGGCCATGACAATGCAGTTTAGTTGGAAACGTGGGCCAAATGGAGGCTATGCGGGAGATGGTGGGGCCTAGGGTTGAGAGAGGCCCATTGTTATAAAAAGGAGGAGAGCCTCCTCATTTCCTCATTCGAGTTTATGCATATTGAGCTGGTCACTACGACTTTGAGCACGCTGGTTGTTTAGCTTGTCTACAGCACTATTTAGTGCATTGAGTGTCTCCGTTTGGAGATCTTAGCCTCAGCCCCGGGAGACTTCAATTGCTTGCTCGGGTGAGGTTGTCTCATGAGTATTTTGTGGGAGGATTGGAGTTTTGAATTTGTGGAGGAGCAGTGCATCCATAGACTACGCAGTCTTGAGAGGGAGGACGCAATCCATATTGAGGGAGCTTCGGTGTGGCATTCTTCAAAAGGATTTTGGTCAGGAGATTGAGCAAGCGGCCAGCCCTTGCCTACTAGAGACTTTTGGTTGAGCGGGAGGTCATATTTTGGGGTATTCCATTCAGTCTCAGCATAGAGCCTTGGAGGATAGCATAGATTCCCAAGGGGGGTATTTTCGGGGGTCAGGCATTCGAGAAATGCTTTCTGGGATTTTATGGGTATTGTGAGTAGAGGCGAATTCTAGAGTTTAAGCTCATTCCAAGTAGGGGAGCAGCCCCAACTACTCACTTGGTTCCAGTAGTAGCAGCTACACGGCAATTTTCCAGCAGCTTGGACGTAGATCAGAGAACAACCATTCCTTCGATATTCTGAGAGTATTCCTACACTTTCCTGGTGCAAGTCGAGGTGCCATCACTCTGATCACCTCTTGTACTCATTTCTATTTCTCAGTATAATAAAATCGCTCAGTATTATCTCTATTTTATGTGTATATGTTGCATATATTGTTTCTGGCATTTCATGTACTGTTGTATGATCCGCATCACTGCTTTGAGCCATTCCGTTGTTATACCATCTGTTGTGTTTTGCCCATACTCTATAGACGGAGTCTAGTGAGGGCCAGGTAGCCTCTAGATCTCACCCTCTTTTCAAAGGTGAAATATCTTGTAAACGCCCCTCTAGTCCATATCTAGTTTAGAGTTGACTGTGTTTGAGAGATATCCCTGAAAGGGGATATTACAATGCAAAACTAAGAAATATAGGTTTATGTTATATGTTATTAGAATGGAAATTTTATAAATCATTATTTAAAGTCAAGCAATGGACTGTTTCTGTATTATACAATGTTCTTCTCAGTAATTAATTCCCATGTGTATTTGATATAATATGAACTATAAACTAATATAGTTAAGTCTCACATTCTATTACATAGGCTCAGGCTGGTCCAGGAGAAAAACAAGAAGAATCTCTAAACCCTAGAATAATGTATAAATCTATTTTTTATTTCAAAATAGAAGTATGGAAATAAATTAAGAACTAACACTAACATTATCTGTATAATAAATAACAGTCATCATACAATAAGGCACATATATATAAAATTAACTATTCTAATATACAATTCAGATATGAATGAAAAACATAAACAAGGAACAATTCAGAGCTAAAGTCATACATGATCCAACATGAAAGAGATAAACATAAAATATGGATTATTCGAATTTCATATACATAACTATCAATTATAAATGCTCGAGACAAATTGAAGATGGAGCTGCTCATTATACAAAGTTTTGAATTGTACACTGAGATTATAAAATTACATTAGGGTCACAGCCTTAGCAATATATTAAACAACAAAAACATGACATGTAGAGTGGAGTAGATCATGTAGTGTCTTCATTTTCTGATGACCGACCTGAAAATTAGAAATATTGTATCAGATGCTATGGTTTATGACAACGATATTGTTACACAACATTTTGTCACCATCCCTGCATTCCATATTCTCAATACTGCAGGACCATCGTAGTGACCCCTGTGTATTGTTACACATGATAACTAATTTCATTTCAGCACTTAACATGCAAGGAACAAAATCTCTGTGGACCATTCCTGAAGTAGACCCTTAAAAACATGTAATTTTGCATCAGTGCTATGGTGTAGTTATGTCCTTGTGCCCATGGCCAGATTTTCACTAGCCCTCATGTTGTGGTCGCTCTGTCTCTGAACAACCCCCGCCCCAAGCTAGTTTTGGAAGGTTTTCTTAATTTGGAAATGAAGCTTCTAAGATCTAATAGCTTCGTGAGAAAAATCATGGATGTTTGTTCGACTCGATGTGGTCAGGTTTCTCTCTTTGGCCTTCTATTTCCTACAAAAATAAAACTTCCCAAAGGGATAGACCTTTCCTCCAAAATAAGTGCATCCCAAACCTCTTCCTCCATTCCTATAAATTCCTCTTCACCCGATTGATTCTGCTAGCTACAATAGACCAAGGGTTGGTGTGCAGAAGATAGTGAAGGATAGTCCATATTTGTGAGAGAGAGTTTAAGCCTTTCACCTTTTTGAGTTGAATCGATGAATGAATGCTTTGAGACATGCCCGACTGAACCCGACAAAGGAGGTATACAGTGTCAAGGCGTAGGTTGTAAACTCCCTTTTATATATTAATATGACATGACTGGTTTCTAGTTCTATATTTGTCTATTTTAATATTCAAAGTTTCTCACTCTCCTTGACTATTTGGATAGTCGTAAATGAATATGTATCCTCATATGATTTTAGTGTTTTATTGATATTTGTGCAGGTGTGTGAATATCTCTACCAACGAAGAGCAATGCCTAAAGGAAAAATATGGAGGGATCACTGAAACATACTACATCGAGAGAATTGGATTGAGTTAGGACATATATTCCCATCCGTGTTTCAGTTATGAACTAGGAATTTAGAAACCAGCATGTTCCCTTGTTGGTAGACGCATCCTAGGGCTACAGGGTTCGTCCCTGTCTGTAGAGGGAATTTACATGCACAATAAGTTGGTGACTCCACTAGGGATGTCTATGCTTGTTGTCTCTTATTGTTCGTTTTGAATTTTTGATTGTCTGTTCAAATTTCATCAAATTGTCGTTTCTCTGTTATTTTTGACTTGTTTGACTACTTCTAGAAATTTAATATTTTTCTAAAGTGATAAGTCTGGTTTTTCTTCGTAAGCCATTTGTTTTTCCTTTCTTTCCTTGCTCGGCGCTATTAATTTTCTGACAGTCGCACCCATCTGCGCGAGTTGTCATTAATACAGGCATGATTTTTCCTGCTCGGTGCTGAATGCTACTAAATAGCTACGTTGATTCCTATAAGATTGGATTTTGGGCTTTTTGCACTGAGTTCCAGTGTGTTTTATCCTTTAGGATGGTGTTTTCCACTTAAATTGATCCATCTAGCTCTTGTTTCCTGACTTGGCTATCTCATTTATTCTAGTTCAGTTTTATTATCTCCCATTTGAACAATGTGGCTAATCCATCCTAGGGTTTATAGGTCTTTTGAACCATTCTCTTGGTCGCATGTTCGTTGGGTGTCTGATCTATTTATGAGTTAGTTTGGTCATTCATTTTCAACCTTTTGTGTGGTTTCTTGGCCTTTTCAGTTGATTGTACGATAAATAGGGTTGGCAAGCTTTCATTCCATGTCTAAGTGATTCTCACTCCATCGCCCTCAACATAGATCACATTTCTCATTGAGTCGACTTAAAAGTCCTTTATTTTGTGTAAGGAAATGCATACCTAGTTTTGAGTGCATGTTTATGTTTTCTTGGAGTTGATCTCTTCATTGTTTGATGACCTCGTTCGAAGCTACTCGAAGCTAGTATTTGTTTTTTTTTAGTGTAGCATTGCATTGTTGCTTATCATTTGCACAAAACAACGAAAAATTTTCATTGTTCCTTATCATTCGGAAATGAAAAGCACTCTTTTGAATTATTAGGTTACCTTTTCCATTGGAAAGTGAAAGACAAAAGAAAATTTTTCATTTTCTTCTTTGGTTGTGTTAGTAGAATAGGGGAAAGTGTCATTCTTGCATTTTCTTGACTACTACTTTCTTGTGAACCTATATCCTTCACTTAGCTAGCTTTTCATCGAAATGAAACAATATTATTCCTCTCATATAGTTTCACATTAGAGATTTGAGATAACATTCGATAGGGCCTTGAAATTTAAACCTAATTCAAAGATAAACCAGAAAATTGACTCAATCAACCTAAGGAAGCATTGAAACTTAAAGCTCAAACCTATAGTTTTAGGCTAGTGACATGTTCTGGCATCATTAAACCTAGCAGATGTCGCTTGCAATATTGCATTAGACAGGCTAATATGGACTTGTGCTCCCCTAACCATCACGTATATAGAGGGAGACCCTTTTAGGTTGTAATCCTTTATCCATAGGAAGTCAAGTGTGTCACCCTGTAACCATGATAAATCAAACACAACACTCATGGAGACTGCCAGCACGTACATTAAGTCCTTGGTAAATTTGTTTTCCAAGGTGCACATTGTAGTTCACAGGAGCTTGGTACACCATTTTGCCTAGATTTCATAAGTAGTCATTTTGATCTTTCCGTGACTCTTTAAATTTTAAAATATCATCAAGCAATTGTCCTTTCGAGCTTGTTCAAACCGAAAGTAACTAACATTTCCTTTGGTCTTTTTCTTGACTCTTAAAACATGAAAAGACAGAGTCTTGTTTCAATGTTATAAAATGAATTTCCCACAATTACATCATGTGCCCATTAAGCTATTTATTGGACAGATCATGATTAATTCCTTAACATTTGTTGCTAAAGCCTCGAATTAATAATCTATTTTCTCTTCTTCTTCTCACACAAAGTCACCATGGCAGAAACACCTATTTTTGACCTCCTATTCATTTCTTTGTTGTGAAGAGTCTCTCCCCAGATTCTCTTCTAAGACACCCCCGTATGTTGAGACCTAAGGCCTCAAAAGTGCCGTCATCTCGAGAATTCAACCTCTTACCTCTATGTCTCCCCCTGAGGAGTCGTTTTATATCAACTTGCAATGATGAGGAAACAAGTTGTATTTTATTATTTTTTTGGACTTGGTAAAAACATGAAAAAGTCACACCCTGGAGTAATCTTTCAGCTCTTTTATAAATCTCAAAATATGAAAATATTTCCGAGATATTACTATTTTGAACTCGCTAAAGGCTACGAAATGTCATCTACCCAGTCTACATTTACCCATTTTCAGGTTGGGACAAATTATTTACGAAAAAGGAATACCTTAGTCAAACGTGGCTAAGAGGTTCTCTAAGATATTGTTTTCTACCTCTCATCTTCTCTTTGCCTCGTCGCCATGACCTCAGATCCCTTGATGTAAAATACTACCATATTCTGGAGTTGTGTTGCCAAAATTTTCAAGAGAAGTCCCTTTTGCAGTTTTCAACCGTTAATCATCTGCTCAGTCTTGATTCACTATAATCTTATTTATTTGTCTTGTGTCGATGATGTGGGAAACATTATGGCCCTCCTTAGACAGATCACTTCGTGTCAACTTCAGCTCATTATCGAGGAAGATGATCCAGAGACTCCTTTATGTTACCTTAGAGAGAGCATACCTTAATGGAAAGTTCTTCGTGTTTGACAATAGGTTCACATCATTGGCCTTCGATGGGGTGATTTCACAGATGTTTGAATCTAGTTCATTCTTCACATTCGGTGGATTTTATTGGCAGTACCTTGAGAGCCATTGCCATTATTTTTGATTTCTCATGCACCTGTTAACAAATTACATCATTGGCTAGTAATCATGTGACTTTCTTGCATGTTTGAATTCATCTCATTCATTCACATGCCTGAATTTGTACTTGTTCGGGTTGGGACGGAACACAAGACCCTGGGTTTTGTCTAGTGAAATCCAGGCTGTGGGATGATTTGTTTTGTCATGAGTGTATACATGACACTTATGACTAGATGGATGTGGCCATGCTTGAGTCTATTTTATGATCCTTCTCACTGGATGGTTGTTTCCATACCATGGATCTTATTACATGTTCTTTATTATGGATGGTTTTTCCATACCTCGTACTCATGTATCAGAGATATCAGTCATATTTGATCTTGCAGATCCTCTAACGGTGGCATTTTTCTTTTGGCATGTTCTCATAAAGCATTTCACCCCTCCCTCTCTCTCGGACTTCATGCTTTAGGGGACATTTGTTACACAATTTTTTTTTACATCCCTGCATTCCATCTTCTGAATACTGGAGGACCATCATAGTGACCCCTGTGTACTATCACACATCATAATTAATGTCATTAAATCCCTTAACATGCAAGGAACAAAATCTCTGTGGGCCATTCTTGATGTAGACCCTTAAAAAAATGTAAATTTGGGTTAGCGTTGTGGTGTAGTTATGTCCTCGCACCCATGGCCAAATTTGCACTAGCCCTCGTGTCGTGGTCGCTCTATCTCTGAAGGACCCCTGTGCCGAGCTAATTTTGGAAGGTTTTTTAATATGGAAATGAAGCTTCTAAGATTTACCAGCTTCGTGAGTAGAATCATGGATGTTTGTTTGACTCGATGTGGTCAACTTTCTCCCTTTGGCCTTATAGTTCCTACAAAAATGAAACTTCCCAAAGGGATAGACATTTCCTCCACCATAAGTGGATCCCAAAGCTCTTCCTCCACTCCTATAAATTCCTCTTCATCCCATTGATTCTACTATCTAGAATAAACTAATAGTTAGTGTGAAGAAGATAGGAGAGGAAAGTCAATATTTGTGAGAGAAAGTTTGAGCATTTCGCCCCTTTCAGCTGAATTGACGAATGAATACTTTGAGACATGTCTGACTGAACCCATCAAAGGAGGTCTATATCGTCTGTAGAAATTTCTATTTTCCCACCCCGGTTTTCAGTTTCACCTTATTTCTCCAATTAGTTAAATTCCCTTTCCCATAACCTTACATTCAACAAGCTCGAAAATAAATATTTTCTGAAAACACAAATTCTGGAAAATTTTCCCAGTGCTGGAAATTGCAGAAATAAAAATTAGCAGACTAAAATAGCCACACAAAACATTTTAACACAGTAATTTTTGGTCAACATGACCCTGGAAAAACCCCCTACAACTCTTGGGGAAAACCTGTTCGAAAGCTTCCCTTTATTTTCTGAATATTTCTTTTACAGTGATGCAGAAATTTACACAACAAAAAAATTACAGCAACTTCAAAAAAAAACTTATCTCGAAAATTGTGCCCAACTCCACCTCAGTTTTCGTGCCCACAAAATAGAAAAATTATAGCAGAAATTATAGCCTTGAAAACTATACAAACAACCTCGAAAATAGTGTTGGAATGGTTGTACGGCCTCCCTCAAAATCAATAGTTTTCTCTCCCTGAAATTCGTGCCCACTTGCCTCAAACTTCGTGCTCCACCCTACTATATGGATTTGCTAAAAGTTACTGCTACTGCCCTCATTCTTCTCACTACTCAGAAAATTCTCTTCAACTTTCTCCTTGATGCCGGGTAAAACCCATAGTCCCCATGTTTTTCAACTTCATGCATGCAACAATGCCTCTCCAACTTTCTTTCCTCAATTGATCTCAATCTATGCAATACAACATTCTATTTCTGACTAGCAATTCTAAAATGTATTTGTGAGCTTTTAATATCTCAATCTGAGATTGAGATATTAAATCAAATCCCTCTTATGTTTATAAAATTCATTCCCATTTAATGCCCCAATCACAATCCGGGCAACTCTGACCTTAATGCAGAAGCCTCATCTTATAGCTAATGGTTTAAACCATAGCCCATACACTGCCTATACAGTGCTCTTCTATAAAAACCAAATTTCATAAAGGCCTGACAAACATATCAGGGCGTGGGTGATATCAAATCAAGGTATATGATTAAATCTTGAAATAGGGACTCACGTCCCTACAACTTAATATTACATTAACAAAACTTCCACCTTCTATTCATATACCTCTCGAAATGACAACTATTATTAAAGGTCCTTGGCCCCAAAATCAATGTTTCCCTGGGAGATCGTCAAGATGAACACCAATCCACCATGTTCAAAATCGAAGGTATGATTGTTGAACAACCTGTTTTTGTTTTGATAGATCCAGCTGCAACTTTAAGTTATATAAGTCCTCAAATTGTGGAAAAGTGTAATTTAAAGTCAGAATTTTTTTAGCAAAGATGGTTAGTTCAGTTAGCTACATGAAAAAAGAGAAAAGTGACCCATTGTAATGTTCCCACTTAGCCTTAGCTAAGAGGAACATTCAGTTTTGTTTTAATTTCTATTTCATGAATAAATGAATAAAGGAGGACATGTAAAACTCCTAAAAATTTGAATAAATCAATTCCCATGTGAACAAAGAAAAATCAGGGCCATGTAAATAATCACTTGCAGGTGTGAAAGAGGTTTGAGCTAAAGACTGGGTCAACCTTGACCAAATCAACATCGTTTTCTAGGTTCATTGCATCTCCAAAAGGGACATTGTAGTTCTAGAAGGAAGCCTCTCATATGAAAAGGGCTAACTCATCAAGATGGTTTAGGGTTTGCAAAAGCTTTCTCATCTTATAAAAGGAAAAGGAGGGTAGCAAGAGAAGGTTTTTGATTGATCACATTTCTGAGTATTTGTCTGCTTAGACAAATACCATTCTCCGTTGTTTAGTGGAGGATTGTATCTAGAATTCCTATATAGGGATTTTACCTCTTCCTTTGAGGAATCTTGGAGGAAATTTTGCTAAATTGAACCACTATTAGGCTTGAGGCCAAGCTCCACCTTACACTAACCTTGCTCAAGTTGAGAGTTGAGCTCTCTTGTGAGCTGCAACAAGTGGGGGTCTAGATCTGCAGAGATCTAGTGTATTTTTGGGAGCCTCTTCTCATGGAGTGTGTTCTTTAAACTCCTGGAAGAGTGTCTCTGCTTCTTGTACTTCAGATCTGAAATTTTACAGTATTTTTCTATGTCATTTGAGCTACAACATTTTTCCCATGAGTATTATGCGTTATTTTTGTATGAGGGTTTTCATGGTGTCTTGCTCATAGTTTAGATCAGATATCTCTTGTGATGGGCTTTGCCTTCCACTTGGTGATCCATGGATTAGCTGGGTGATATATGTTTTGTTTAGATCTGATCCATTGTAATGAGATGTCATATTCAGAAATTTACTGCAGTAATTTCTAGATCTGCAACTTGTTTCTCAGATCTACTCTCATTTATGCATGCTTTTCTCAAAATTCCAAGTGGATCTTGAAAAGAAGACAATATAGCTTCTAGATCTGAAATAGATCTGATTTTTTGTCCACATATCTGTCCTAGATCTGAGTTTTAACTTCCAGTTGCTGAAGCTCCTCAAAAATAATGTTTTTCAGCCATTTCTGCAAATATATATGTGTTCTAGCTCTCTTTTCTGAAGATTTATTGCTGTATTGACTCATACATTCTACTATATAATGTAAGGGCTTCATCATAATGTTGGTTTTATATCATATTACTGAAATATGATTCCTCTTTCTGATCTCCACTGAACATCTACTAAAACTGCGCAATTCCTGAAGCAGTGCTTGCATTTGGCTGTAGCCTTCCTCTTTGGGTGCTTATTAACTAGTCTAGTTTTTGGGAGATCTGTTTAATGTATGTAAACAAATTTTTTTAAGATTAAATTCCATATATAAGTCACATACAGCATAAGTAAGAGGAAACAAGTCTTGATATGCGTTATTTTTTCACATTTTTACATATACAAAATTTTTCTTCAGCTCATTCTTGATAATCCTGAAAAAGGATCATTACAGTGGTATCGGAGATCCAATATTGGCACAACCTGTGCTTGAATTGGAGCACCAGTCATGGTACATTCCAAAGAAGAGGATCCTCTCACTGAGAGAGAGAGGAGGTACCAAAATAGAAGTCATACAAAGTATGACTACACCACTGATGACCCTGACAAGGGTCAAGATAAGGGGAAAGCCCCTAAATCTGTGAATGATACGGACAAGGAAACATAGGAGTTTGAAAAAATCTCTTGGACACTATGAAAGATATTTCGAATGATATAAAAGAGATGATGGTGGATAGAATGACAAAGTCCCTTGGGAGATTCTATCAAGGAGAAAGTTCTGAAATGTCTCATTATGGAATTGGTCAACCTATGAGCTTGCCACAAGCCCCACAGGCCTCCCAACATGCTACAATTTTTAACTTCTTTGATGTATATAATGAGGGACTGCAAGAGCCAACCTCCTTGGAAGATTACTTCGTGGAATATGACTCACAAATTCAAAGGTTCAAGGATAACTTTAAATTTCAAGACTTTTTCCATCTCAAGGACCAGAGGAGACCATGGCAGCAGTACAAAGATGGAGGTTTCTTTCAGGGGAGAAACCATACTATGGTCAAGTTATTTTTTCCCAAATTCGATGGGTCATAGTCTTTTTCTACCAAAGCATGGGTGGAAAATTTGGACATCTATTTCCAGTTGAATAAAGTCCTCGAAGTAGAAGCCATCAAGATTGCTTTGCTGCACTTTGAGGGTGAAGCCCAAAACTGGTGGTTCCATGGACTATCTACATTGGGACATAGCAATGTGTCTACATATGCTGAGTTCACTAGGAGACTAGTGGAGATATTTGAATGGAAGTATCCTGAGGCAACTTTAATAAGCCTGGAAAAGTTCAAGCAGACAGGAGATGCAGAGGCCTATATCTTTGAATTCCTGAGGTTGTCAGTAATCATCCCTGATCTATCTGTAGCAAGGAGAGTCTACATTTTCATTGATGGCTTGGAGGAACCTTTGCATGGGTTGGTCAAGTCTATGAAGCCCATCACTTTGCATGATGCCATTGAGAGAGCTAGAGATCTCCAAGATGCCTTGCCAAGAGCAAAGGAAACTTTCCAAAGAAAAGCCCCTCACTCTTATAAGGGGAAATAAGGGAATGCTACTCCACCCAAGAAGATTTCACTAAAGAAACATCTTGACCTTAATCTATGGAGCGATTTGAGGAAAAAGAGATTGTGTTTCACTTGTCAAGAGACATGGGTATCGGGACATAGACGTGCTACTGGAAGGGAAATGTGTTCCATCACTTTCTGTCACTATGGGATCCTACACCCTCGTGGACCATTTATTTTTAGTTGACATACCAGAAACCAATATCATCTTCGATGTCCAGTGGTTGATTACCTTGGGGAAGGTTACTATTGATTGGAAAGCCTTGCAAATGGATTGGGTGGACTAGAAGAGTGGGAAACAACAAGTAATTCAAGGCATGCACACTTATCCTGCATCTGATGTTTCCACACAAACAACAAAGATGGATTTGTGCAGTGGAAGCAAGGATCTCAGAGTTCCTTCTCTCATGTTTATGAGAATGATGCAAGGAACATTCCTACCTCATGGCAAACCACTTGGAATGCCATTAGATTCTGATCATGTGGGGGAAGCCTCACAAAGTGCTGCTTCAAGCATATACCAAGCAAGGATTGGATCAATGAAAGAGAAAGCCACAACGATGTAGGAGGAAGAAAAGGGGAGGATCAGCCTCCCAGAAAACAAATTTGGCATGTGTAATGTCAAAGAAGCAATCAGCAACAAGACAAGCACCACCATAGATGTATCAGCAGCGCTGTCATTGTTGAGCTGTGTGGATCCATATTGGAGATCTCAACTCCTTGTGGAGTACTCCAAATATCTTCACACCAGGATGATATTAGATGGCATGAAGCAAGGGGGAGGCTATGTGGTCCATGAAGGGGTCATCTATCATCTTGGTAAAGTATTATTGTCTCAAGCCTCCAAGCTTAAGCAAGAGATACTACAAAGAGCACACAAAGAGTTCCTTTCCAGCTATATGCAGTCAGCAAAGATCTACACCCTAATCATGAGGATTTTTTATTGGGAGGGTATGAAGGAGGAACTACATCAGCACTATGATTGGGAGGAACTACATAAGCACTTACAAGAGTGCAATAGTTATGAGGATATGGGTTAGCCAAAGGACTCTATGCAGGAATCATTTCAACCATCTCTTCCTTCTCTTAAAAGAGGAGAAATGCCCATGCCAAACTCCATGTGTGTGTGAGACTTGAATGGTAAAGAATCTGATCTTATGGAGCATGTTTATTTTTTTGATTTGACATATTCTCTTACCATATGTATGTAGGCCATGGCTCCTACAAGGAGTGATAATACATGCAGACCTCATGGCATTGATGAGGCCAATAAAAATTCAAAATGTAGCCACTCCCTTGAGGTGCAAAGGGAGATTCTCTATCATGATGGGTGCTTCCCAAAGGCACCTAACTTGGGTATCACTTTCAGCCATGTCAAAGTGAGCCATGCAGCCAAGATGTGGTGGGATTACCACTTACCACATTCATACCTACTCAAGAGAAGGAGTTCATTGTGTTGGTACCTTATGTGGGATTGTGACCCACCTCCTCCAGTGCAAATTTCAGTTTGCATATATGTGATTTTGCTTCCATACATAGATGATATATTGATATTGTTTATGGGTTTGTATGGGAAAATAGTGGTGTATATGTACCACACGGGATGGAACTTCATCTTTTACTTCATGATACATGTTTTAGATATGACATTGCTTCACCCATGCTTATTTCTGTTGAGTTTTACACTCCTGGAGGGATGGACTATGCCCCTATCATGTTAGCCTTGGAGGAGAAATTTTTGATGTATTGGCTTAATGAGCACTTGGCCCATGATGAGAACTTGATCCTTGATGGTGCCATCAATGGAGAAGGAGAAGAACTATAGCTCTTACCCTATCAGTTGCTTGAGGACAAGAAACATTTTATAGGGGAGGACTGTAATGTTCCCACTTAGCCTTAGCTAAGAGGAACATTGAATTTTGTTTTAATTTCTATTTCATGAATAAATGAATAAAGGAGGACATCTAAAAATCCTAAAAGTATGAATAAATAAATTACCATGTGAACAAAAATAAATAAAGGCCATGTAAATAATCACTTGCAAGTGTGAAAGAGGTTTGAGGTAAAGACTGGGTCAACCTTGACCTTAATCAATAACGATGTCTAGGTTCATTGCATCTCCAAAAGGGACAACACAGTTCTAGAAGGAAGCCTCTCATATGAAAAGTGTTAAATCATCAACATGGTTTAGGGTCTGCAAAATATTTCTCATCTTATAAAAGGAAAAGGAGGGTAGCAAGAGAAATTTTTTGATTGATCATATTTCTAGGTATTTGTCTTCTTAGACAAATACCATTCTCCGCTGTTTAGTGGAGGATTGTATCTGGAATTCCTATGCAGGGATTTCACCTCTTCCTTTGAGGAATATTGGAGGAAAGTTTGCTGAATAGAACCACCATTAGGCTTGAGGCCAAGCTACACCTTAGGCTACAACGCTGCTCAAGTTGAGAGTTGAGTTGTCTTGTGAGCTGCGGCAAGTGGGGGTCTAGATCTGTAGAGATCTAGTGTATTTTTGGGAGCCTCTTCTCATGGAGTGTGTCCTTTAACCTCCTAAAAGAGTGTCTCTACTTCTTGTGCTTTAGATCTACAATTTTATAGTAGTTTTATGTGTCATTTGAGCTACAGTGTTGTTCCCATGAGTAGACTGCGTTATTTCTTTATGAGGGTTTTCATGGTGTCTTGCTCATAGTTTAGATCAGAGATCTCTTGTGCTGGGCTTTGCCTTCCACTTGGTGATCCATGAATTAGCTTGTAGATATACGTTCTATTTATATCTAATCCATTGTAATGAAATTTCATATTCAGAAATTTCTTGCCGCAATTTCCAGATCTACAACTTGTTTCTCAGATCTACTCTTATTTATGCATGTTTTTGTCAAAATTCCAAGTGGAGCTTGAAGAGAAGATAATATAGCTTCTAGATCTGAAATAGATCTGATGTTTTTTCCATATATTTTTCCTAGATCTGAGTTTTAACTTCCAGCTGCCGAAGCTCCTAAAAAATAACGCTGTTGAGCCATTTCTGCAAATATATATGTGTTCTAGCTCTCTTTTCTGAAGATTTATTATTGTATTGACTCATACATTCTACTATATAATGTAAGGGCTTCATCATAATGTTGGTTTGCTTCTATATTACTAAAATATGAGTCCTCTTACTAATCTCCACTGAACATCTACTAAAACTGCGCAATCTCTGAAGCGGTGCTTGCATTTGGCTGAAGCCTTCCTCTTCGGGGGCTTATTAGCTAGTCTAGTTTTTGGGAGATCTATTTAATGTATCTAAACTGATTTTTTTTAGATGAAATTTTATATATAAGTCACATACAACATAAGGAAGAGGAAACAAGTCCCGATCTGCATTATTTTTGCACATTTTTACTTATACAACATTTTTCTTGAGCTCATTTTTGATAATCCTGAAAAAGGATCATTACACCGATAAATTACAAAATATTGCTGTAAATTTAAATGGGTATGAAACTGAACTGAATTTGAATATCTTACCTCTAGGTTCCCATGATGTGTTTTTTGGAATCCACTGGTTAGAAAAACATAAAGCCATACTAAAGTTTTTAGATAAAACAATACATTTTATATATGGTGAAGGAAAAACAATGATAGTGAAAGGAAAACCAAAACCTATATCAGCGAGACAAATTTTAGCACTTCAATTGAAAATAACAGCAAGAAAAGGCTACCAAGTGTATGCTATACATGTGGAAGAGTTCGGACAAAAAACTGAAAAAGAGCTGGTAGAAAACTTACGAGTCATGTCAGAGTTTAAGGTTATGTTTCAAGATGAAGTTCATTATTTAACCACTAAAAAAGAAATTTATTTCTCAATTGAACTAGTACTTGGAGCTACACCATTCTCTAGAGCCTCATATAGAATGAGTACCCCAAAATTATTGGATTTAAAACTGCATCTACAAGAGTTGCTCGATAGAGGCTATATAAGACCAAGTGTATCTCCATGGGGAGCACTGGTACTATTTTTCAAAAATAAATATGGTACATTCAGAATGTGCATAGACTAACCACAGTTGAATAAACTAGAAATCAAGAATAGCTATCCTCTACCGAGGATAGATTATCTATTTGATCAAGTGAGAGGAGCCATAGTCTTTTCAAAAATTGATTTAAGGACATGCTATCATCAACTGTGAATTAAAGATGAAGACATACGTAAAACTGCATTCAGAACAAGATAAAAACAAACTGCAATCAGAACAAAATGAAAACACGATGAGTTTGTAGTCCTACCTTTTGGGTTGACTAATGCACCTTCTAATTTTATGTGCTTAATGAACAGTGTCTTAAGCAAATATTTGGACAATTTTTTTCTAGTATTTATTGATGACATTCCAATATGTTCAGAGAATGAATCTGAACATGGAGAACATTTTATAATCATCTTAGAAACACCCAGAGAACACAATTTGTATGCTAAACTTAGAAAATAAGAATTTTATAAAGATATAATTCAATACTTGGGGTATACTCGAAGAACCAAACTATGAAAAACTCCAAGAAAAATTTCAGAAAAAAGAGATGGTGGGGTATACTCAAAACCATAAGGGACTGATTTTTTATAAGGATAGATTATACATTCCCAATGTGAACTCACTAAAAGTGAAATTCTAGATAAGTATCATAAAAGACCCTATGAAGGAAAAGCTAGTTTTCAAGTACTTTTGTGGATGAAACAAAAGGAAATCCTTGACAAAAAGGAAAAAAAAATCCTAATTAACTAGACCCAGTTAAGGAAACAAGTTGATGAGAAAGCACGCTTAAATAAGAAAATTCTAGATAGACAGGGGTTGTATGTTGTTGGAAGACTTGATCTCTGCTCAGAGGGAGTTGTTGAGAAAGAGCTCATAGGTTGGGTGGAAAGTAGTATACCTTAATTGGTATACACCAGTTCATTCATTTTCACTTAGAATTTTATTATTATTCTTATTATGGTCAAATAAATTAGTAGTAAAGGACTTGATTAAATATATTCAAGAGTAGATGTTGTACATGTAATAAATGTTAGAAAGACTAAGTGGCAGTGAATTGGTAGGTCTATACATTAAACAGAGTAGTCTATAATAATTATAATAGTTCTCTGTATGGTTGTACAGACAATAATATAAAGAGTACCAACTCTTAGAATTTCTAAACCTTGATGAAGATTTAAATCTATGTGGCTCGGTCAATACATTTTCAAGTGAGTCCTTGAAAAAGGGGCCTATGAGTTAGTATGTTTTGATGGTGTTGTACTAGCGCAACCTCAGAATGGGATGTACCTTATAAAATACTATGATTGATATGATGCGTAATACAATGTGTACATACTTTTTGTAGGTGTGTTGATTTTGTATGTAGTATGTGTTTTCAGAATTTCCCAAGATTTCTTTTGATCCTGTTTATGTTTGGTTTTCACATGTCGACATCTCTCAAACCATATATTGGTTATTCTGATGGTTGTAGTCTTAGTACTCAAAACCTATCTTCCGCAGCATGGGCTATCTTTAATCAAAATGGCTATCTAGTGAGTATGCAAGGGATTTTCATTAGTCTCTCAACTAACAAAATCACTAAGTATAGAGTAGTGGTCGAGCTACAACTATATGCTATTTCACATGGTATGTGTCATTTAGTTATCAATATTGAATGAAAAATCATAATAATACAACTTTATAATGTATTTTGAGTTATAAGTCCCATCATCATTGAAATGGTTTTGAGATTACAGCTTCCAGATATAAAATTCAATTTCATATGATATGAAAATATTTCTAGAAATATAACACATTGGAAGATGCCCTAACTAATTACATTTTAGATAGACATTTGAAATGAATGTAAATAAGTTTCAATACACATCAAATCATATTGAAAGCATAATAGGAACTACGAAATACTGAAAATAAGTATATATATTAAGTTTGGTTTTACAAAATTTGTTCCCCGAGACACATATGGCAACATTTCCCCTATTAAAAACTACATGCCAATATATAAGTAGAAATATCAAAGGTTCATATGATACAATTACACTACATGACCTATCTTGTGCAGTAGTCTAAAAATAAGGCTAGGCACTCCAATAGTGTTTCATTGAAGTTGCAAAGGAATTTGGTCAACCACAGTCTCATCAATACCGTGTGTTAGCCGCTCCATGTAGTGCTCCACCTCTCATAATATCTTAGCTTCCACAATAGCTTGTAACACACACAATCCAACCGCAACAACCCTTTCTAGTACTAGAGCGTCCTCATGTGGTTGTCCTTCTGTATTATAGAGATATGAAGCACCGACAGGTTGAACTAGTCCAATATATACATGAAAATATAAATAGTTGATTCTTGGAGACATCAAGACACATAAAAACAAAATTAAAACTTTCAAAAAGCTGATATGGTTGAAATATTTTACCTGAAACACCCTGTTTCTCACCCTCACGAAGCACGAGCTCAGGGTAATCATGAAAATCCATCCCTGCATAAGGATAATAATTAATCATAATGAACTCTCTATGTAGCCATCCAAATAGGGCTCATGTGAAGTTGATCGCTGAAAAACATGCATGTCAGGGCATATGATCTATCAACCTCCTCGTCCATGCGGCCCACGAATCGATAGATCGAGTGTAATCTATTCAGGATGAAGTACTGACACACTCTCTTGAGAAAAAAAGACCAAGATCGAATTATAGCCGAAGGTTTTTAACTTCCACTCTCTTTCTTTAAGTGGTTGTTCCTTCATATTGGCCAAAACTCCCTCCCTTCAATTGAATATTGTTGGCTCTAAACACTCCACCCCATATTGCATGTATGATATGCTTACTACATGAACTCCTCAAACATCAACAGGAGATTCATTAGGCTCTTTTTCATGGAAAAAAATTGAAAAATTGCATGCACATCATTGCACCCCTCCCAACAGTGTCAGTGTGCTTAGGTGCAATGCAATTTTAAATTCTTTGGCGCCTCATTGGTCCTAGGGCGTTTTTTTCGAACCCGGGGGCCCTCAAAACCTCAAAAAAGATGCATGGAATTACAAAACTAGAATATGAAAAGAAAGAAAAGGATTTTAGCTCCTATCTGGAAGTGACGGTAATCGAAATGGTTTGCTAGATTTGCTGCAATCAGTTGCATAAGATCAAGCGAAAAATTGCTCAGAATTCTCACTCTTGAAGGTAAATGTGAAATGGTAAAATTAAATCACCATTTTTTAGTATTTATGGTTAGTTCTTGCATTATTTTATTGATAGTAAATATTTTTAGCTAGATATGTCACTTTTTTACTTCGAAACATGTATGTTTAATCCTTTTTGTGATGTTTTTAGCACGTCGAGAGTTGTTAATGGTTTTTTATCATGCTTTAAATAGGTTATTTTGACTGAAGAGTATAATTTTATCTCTTTCTCGAGCTTTGTTAACCTATTAAAAAGGATCTCCTTCGAGTCCTTTCTCATATTTTTTTAAACTCCAAAATTATGAAAATATTTCTGAGAACTTTTCTTTTTGAACTCATTAAAGTAAATGAAAATATTTCTAATCAATATAAGTTTATCCCTTTTCTCGGTGCACATAGACTATTTACGAAAAATGAATACCTTATTTGAACATGGATAAGAGCATCTCTTGAGTATTGTTTTATACATTGTGAGACTCAAGGATACTATATACAAAAAGGGACATCTCGAGTTTTATTTTTCACCTCCTTTTCAATCTCCCAAAACATGAAAAAGATGTCAAATTTTTTCTTCACTCTACTCATTAAAACATGAAACAATGATGGAATTTCACACATTACAAGACCGACCCACTCCTTCTCACGGTTCATTAAATATACTTTGGGGAACTTATCTAAAGGATGAACTTACAAATCATACATATGTTATCCTCCTCAAGATAGTTAAAAAATAAAGAGGTACTCACCAATATGGTTGGGAAAATTGGTAAAATAATTTACTCCATTTTCGAATGGAAGAGAGTCGCTCTCGAACATGTCACTCTTCCACTTCATCTCCTTGGTTGTTATTATTGGTAGTATTTTTACCTTTCATTTCATCATACCTATTCAGAGCCTACATTTCGATTTTATATCAATGTTGCCAACTGCAAATAGTGTCGCTGGTGTGTTCAAGAGAATTCATTTAGTTGATATTTTTTTTACAGTACTCTTGAGGCTTCATTCCATGTTTGCCTTTACTAATCCAATTTTGCATCAATGTCATTTTGTCTCAACCATGATAAACATTTAATTTTCTTGATGGGGCATACATCAAGGTAATCTTGTGACTAGTTGCTTCTTATCGACATGAGCACATTATCCAATAAGTTGACTTAGAAACACTTCTCGGTACCTTGGTGCCTGCATACATCAATGGTTTGTTTCCTCGTTATTGGAGATAGGTTTACATCATTAGCCTTTGACTGAAAGACTCTATGTGGTGTTTGAAATCAACTCCTTTAGTCACACCATACATATTTTACTGCAATACTTTGAGAGTCATTAACATCATCAGTGGTTTATCTCGCATAAGTTAAAGACTTACATCATTGGTCAGTAATGAGATGGTGTCTACCATGTTCGAATCCAGCTCATTGATTCACATAGTTAGGATGATTGTGTGAACGAGATAGAAGACCATGGATCTATTTTCATCCATCTCGATTGTGATTTCAGGAGTTGTACAGAGATCACAATGTAGGATGGCCATGATCATACAAACAATCATCTAGTCGTGGGCCCACGAGTTGCCATCTCTGGATGTGTCGTTTGATAACTGTACATGTGATGTTATCTTATGTTCTTAGTATGGGTATTCCTCCCTCAGAAAAATATGTCATGATATAAATTTATTGTAACACATGAATCTCACTAGTTGTTATTTATCCAAACTTGTCACAAGGTAAAGCACTTCACTCATGAGAAATAATTTCTAACTTTTCGATTTAGAGAGGAATATCTTATGGGCCATTTTTCCACATCTAGTCAATATTTGTCCTAATGGTATCAATGAGCATCGTTTTCTGAGGCTTGTCATCGTCATTGCACAAATTCCTAAGAATGCCTCTTTCATTCCCACAAGCTTGTGCCTAAAACTGCATCATCTTAGGAAGTTTACGTTCACCTACAGGTTGCTTCATTGTTTCCTGTGTTGATCACCTGTAGGTTGCTCTTCTTTGCACATGTGTTGGTTATAGAAACTAGGGAAAGAGAAAGAGAATATCGAAGCAATGATTTCTAGAAGCTTTTATGATTTGTTGATTTACCTCGGATAAAACATTCAGATTCTATCTTACAACTCATTGGATTTTCCATTCCATATGCATAGATCGTATCCTCACATCAACAATGTATCTCAATCCCTACATTATTAAAAGGATAACAACTCAAGTTACCCCACTCTTGTATACATTTAAATCCTTCTATATGCAAGAGGTTCGATTTAAGAGAGTGATTCTACCATTATGTTGTTTTTGTGACAAACATCATTTAATCCATTTAGAGTGATTGGAGGTGCACTTTGTGACAAGGAAAAGACAAGTCAACTTGGAGCAGATTGTCTACGAGATCAACACCTATTATTAGTTTTAACTCACTCCATTTATATTAATGAAAATAGTTATTTGTTTTCCTTTATATGATGGTTTGATTTCATGTATTTCAATACCATGTTATTCTATTGAATAAAGTCCTTGGATGATGTTGCATTGACCCCATAGTTTCTTGGCTTGTGTTGTGTGAGTTCGGAGGTTTTAATTTTTGAAATGAGAGTTAGGATTAGAGCATTCAAGCTAAATAAAGAGTGAATCATGTGACGAAGTCCGCATAGGCTTCATCGAGTGATCTATTTGCTTTAAGTAAAACATTGGGTTCCTTGTCACTCTATTGTTATAGGTTAGACCATGACACCTAGGGGAGATACTTTTGTGCGCACTCTGTAAATCAAGTGTAAAACGTTCGTAAAGATAAAGTTTAAATGTTATTGTAACCAACTTGTTTTAAGGAAAATTTATGTGTGTTTGAAACACCCAAGCTCGAGATGATCAAAATCAAATAAATATTTCATAGGCTTATTTCAATGTCAAAATTCCTAGGCATAAAACTTGTGAAAAACATACATATCTTTGTTCTATCACTTACTTTGTGGCTTCCTTTCTGTGCCCATGCATGTAGGAAAAATAATTTTATGACAATTTTGAAAACCTTAATTTATATAAAAACAATAAAAATATTATTCGCAAAGCAATGGAATGGAAAATGATGGACCAAAAAAGAAAACTCGAAATGTATTCTTGTTATTATTATTATTAAATAAAATTTGAATAAATCAAAATTTTCAAAAGGGATCATTTTGAAAACATTACCTTATATAAATATCATAGGAATAATATTCCCAAAATAGTGGGTGTTCCAAAAAGATTGGAAAAAATTATTATTTAATCTTAATGTAACATAATATAAACATTAAATTTATTTTATTGTAAGGAAATATGTAAACACACCATTAAATTTAATTATACATGGATAATTTTTACATTATGTTATCTTACATTATACATCTGTTAATAATCAACACCTTCGTCATTGGTTCTAGACTCAATAAGTTTTAAGAGTTGTTCTACTTTAATAGAATTTATTAAAAATTATTATAACTTGATGTATGGATGACTCAGTGATTAATTTTATATAATTTGTTTCAACTTTTAAAAAAATTATAAATTTTTAGAAGTTATTATAATTTGTTGATAAATTATTGTAATATTTTGATTAAATATTCATGTTTAATTATGCAAAGTAATTATTAGTTATGTTTTGAAGAATAAAATGTAAACTTATATTATTAGCATAATTTTGAATGGAAAGAAGATATTAATAGGTAATTTCTCATAACATTATAAATAATTTTATTTATTTATTTTTGTATTTGTTTACTTGGTAAACCTTTATGGCTTGGACACCCACCCACCAAAACCCATTTGAACCTTACATTGAATTTTAAAATAAAGTAGATCTACCTACAAAACAATGAATTTTCTAAGAGTTTTTGGTAAAGTAGTGCAAGTTTTTTTTGGAAATAGTAGGTACAACTCTCAAACTTCAATATTTTGGGTTCTATTGGGGTTTTTGATGGTGCTCAATCCCTTTCCACCATAAAAACATGATTCTAGTACTAGTACCATCAATTTTTTTAGCAAAGAAACAAGAGGATTCAAGTGTCAAGGCCAATTTACTACATACAAAATTATTTTAGAACTTGACACCCCACTTGTAGTTGAACACACACATAACAAATATAATAATAGCAATGACTTTTAGTTTTATTTAAATAACTATACCTTTTTAACATGTCAATATTTAGTTTATATAAACCACTCTAGATTCATGTTAACTCTAGACCTACTAAGGGAAAAGAGGTTCAAGCTATTTGAGTTCTGTTCCCAACTCCTCTATGCTTATTGGTACATTTTGAGTTAAGATATATCTAAATTTATTTAATTATTAATCATAAATAATTATAACTAAAATCATAACTATATAGAAGATGAATATTATGGCTTAATTTAACTAGATATTTTTATTTAATAAAGTTCTCCACTAATATTTGTAGACAACCTCAACTTTAATATTTTGGGTGCCCCATAAATTTTTTATAGTGTTGAAGCCATTTCAAATACTACTACTATATATTTTGAAATTATTTTCCCCTAATTCCACAACTTTTGATTTTGAGAGTTCCATTTTTTGAAATTATTTTGCTGGAATTCCAGCCACTTTTGATTTTGAGAGTCCCCTCAATTCGAGTCCCCTAAATTCTTGGGAGTGGGTAGATTTGTCATGAATACTAATTCTGACCGTCCCCTCAATTCTTAAGGTTGGGAAGATTTGTCCTCGATACTATTGGTCAATACCATGATTTGATTTATATTCCAAAAAATACTATGGACCAATACAATGGATTGTGACTAATGAAATTGACCAAATCAAAATTTATGTAGCCAATAAAAAATAATAAAAATAATATAATAATATGTAATTTATTTTCCTTTTATTTAATGTAATTTTAGAGCACAACTAATACATTACAGAATCTACAATAATAATAAATATTATTATTTTCAATACATCTACAACAAAAATAATAAATATTATTATTTTTATTGAAAATAGCACTAAAAAATACCAACCAAAATAATAAATATTATTATTGTTATTGAAAATAGCACTGAAAAATACCAACAGCAATAAAAAATATTATTATTTTTATTGAAAATAGCACTGATTATATTTGGTGTAGTGTAACTAGACTTCATTTTAGCCCTGAAAATCATGAAAATTCCTATAAGATTTTAAGAAAATCCGGCAGGAATTTTTGTAAATCCATTTTATAATTATCAAAGTTTAATATTTTGGGTGGTAGAGGTTTTTGATGGTGCTAAATCCATTTCCACAATTAAAATCAGGATTCAAACATTGTTATTACTTTAAGATTTCTCAAATTTTTTTGACACCCTGATTCCAGCTAATTTTGAGCGCCAAAACAAGTCCTCGGGTTCTTAGACAACTCCTTTTATTTTTTATTTAAATAGCAAATTGTTTTAGCTGAAAACCTACTTGTAGCTTTATTTTTGGCCCGAACAGAAAGTTACATTGCACGGTAAAGCAAATAGAGTTTCCTTGCCAAAATTGTAAAGTTATGTTTGTAGGAAGTTTGTGATCCAGAAGCTCCGTAGCATTCTTAAAATCTTTTGACATGGGTGATTTTAACACACAAGCTGCTGAAGAACTTTTCAATGCAGCTCAAAGCATACATGTGAGGGCTGGTCCAGGTCAAGCGATTCTTCCTTACGGGTGAGAAGATCTTCCATATATTTCGATGTAAAACATTTCCATCATTCGAAACCTATATTTGAATGTAAAGCATTTTAGTGTTTAACCTTTTTTCTGAATATCTCGCAGGAACGCACACGGAGAATTATGGCAAATTTGAAAAGTTTGCATGAGCTAGTTCCACATGGAAATAAGGTATACAACTGAATACAGAAAGCTTGAAAGTATAACTGTTCCTTGGATAGATTGAGTGTGGAAAGAAACATTGCTATATTTTTATTTAATGTAAATCCCATTTTATAATGGATGTATTCTAGTAATTAGTTAATAATTGAAAGAATTGTTTCTGCTAATTAGTTAATTATTGAAATAATTCATAGAAATTGTTGATAAAGTTCGAATGAGTGATCCATAAGTAAAAGAGGGATTGGCATTCAATAAAATCAATAAATCAATAGGAAGGAAAACTAAAAAGTGGGGAGGAAGGAATAATAAGATAAATAAGAGGAGAAAAACTGAAATTGCTCCAAGAAATCGCAGAGGCCTGCGTAGGGTTTTGACAGTAAGCGGCCCCGGCGGCCTGGTTTCGACCATGGCAGCATCCTCGGGAGGAGGGCCGCCACCTTCCTACCAAAATGTAACGAGTGGAGATCATGCCCCGGGTTCAAACCAAAATACAACTGCTCAGCAAAGAACACGCCCTGTTTTAGGCGCAGAATGGCAAGCCAAAATGAAGGGGCCAAAATGAAGGGACAATGCCTGCCACGAGCAGTGAAGAAACTATGCTTTGTTATTCCAGCTTTGAAATTAGATGAATAGAGAGGCTATATGAAGAATCATGCTTTGATCTGTAAGTTTATAGGCATTTGGCCTTCAGAAAAGGATTTGTTAAAATGGATTGAAATAAAATGGTAGGCCAAGGGTCATATTGATCTGAAATTTGGGGCTAAAGGTTTTTTTATAGTAATTTTTTCTAATTTACTTGATAAAGAACTCATTTTTTAGGGAGGTCCGTATTTTTATAGCAATGCTAGGCTCTTTCTCAGACAATGGGATGAATGTTATAACCCTGAACAAGAGCAATTTCTAGCAGCTCCAGTTTGGGTACGGCTATTTGGGCTTCCCATAGATTTTTGGGACCCTGAAATTTTGGAAGGTATAGGAAATTCATTAGAAAGTTTTGTCAAAATAGCAGAATCCACAACTCGTGGACACTATACATATTTTTCTAGAATTTGTGTTTACATGAATATCTCAGAACACCTGCGAGAGATCATCGAATTGGAGTATGAAGGAAATTTTTTTCTCCAGCTTCTAGATTATGAGCACATTCTGTTTTGTTGCTGCCGCTGTCATGAGTACGGGAATCTATACAAATCTTGTCCATTAAATGTGGCTAAGCAGCACCCTTCTCACACAAATGGATCAGAGGAGCAACTCCGGCAAATAGATGATGGTTTTGTGCGAGTCATGCCACAGAAAAGATCTTCCTGTCCACGGAATAACGAGGCAAGTTCAGCCTCAAAGCCTAACCACGCAAGTTCAGCCTCAAAGCCCAACCCTCACGGTTTCAAAACAACTGAAAATAGGTTCAAGGTTCTACAGGAGGAAGCAGAATTGACAGATCTGGAAACAGTCGATGAAGGCAAAAAAGAAGATGCTGCAGTGGCGACCCAGAAACCCCAATCGTCCAAACTCACGGCACGGTAGGAAATGGAAACACGAGAAGAAAGCGTAGCACGAGAACTCACCCCTAAGGAGGTAGAGCAATCAGAAGATGAGCTTAGCGCCGAAGAGAAACTATTGAAACGTCTGTTGTTTGAATGGAGGAACCTTGACGATCGTTTCATCCCAACAGATCAAAAGCAATTATATAAAGAGACATTCGAGAATTATCTCACCGCGCAAGCCCATAAAGAAGGTCAAGTAAAAGAAAAAGAACCACATGCCAATAAGAAGACAACACCATCAAAACTAGCCAAAAAGCGAGGCAGAAAAACTTTACAGGAATCAATCGAGTTAGTGGGGGAAATGCTGATAAACAGGGGGAAGATAATACCGTTAACAACGGTATTCCAACAACTATCTAAAAATACCTAATGAAGGTGCTCTCCTGGAATATTAGGGGTCTCAATAGTAAGGGTAAACAAAGAAATCTAAAGGACAGATTGAAGGTGGAAAAACCTCAGGTCATGCTTGTATAAGAAACAAAAGTTTCTGGAGAAAAGCTTCAAGCAATAATTCAATCTTTCAAATTGCCATATGAGGTTATGGCCATAGATTCAGTACATACCTCAGGGGGCATAGAAATTCTCTGGAACGTAGCTGAAATCATTGCAGAGGGATGGATTGGCCTGCCTAGAATCTTAATAGCTACCTTCAGACAAATAGGATCAGAGGAAAGAATCCTCGTCTCGACAGTATATGGACCCCCAATTCTAGGAGAGCGAGCAGAATTTTTACAAAGCATACACAGATTAAGCATAATGCATCAGGAAAAGTATTGGCTTGTAGGTGGATATTTCAATATGATTTTGAACCTATCAGAAAAAAAAGGCATATTCAGAAGGGAAGATCCGGACATGGCGCTGTTCAGAGACTTGATAACAGATATGAGGTTAGTAGATATTCCCACAGTCAATGGAATTTTTACTTGGAACAATAGAAGAGGACAAAGATTTCAGGTTTGTTTCCTGGCCTCAGAGGCATTTGTGAGTCAGGACATCTACTATGAAGCTGCAATTCTCCCTACCTTGGGATCAGATCACTGGCCAATCAGATTGGAAGTCGATGTCAAGGCCAGCCCTTCCAACCGACCCTTCAGGTTTGAACTCTTTTGGCTCAGAGATCCGGGGTTCATGCATAAAGTTAAAAGTTTGTGGAACGCAATCCAAGTAAGGGGATGCAACAAAATGCATTCATTCCAACTTCGCTTAAAGCAATTGAAAGAGGAAATCAAGGGATGGAACCGACTGGAATTTGGAAATATACATCAAGAGCAAATTCAATTGAATGCCAAAATGAAAGACATATAGCAACAAATCATCCTCCAAGGGCCAACACCTGAGCTAGCAGTGGAGGAAGGACACACTCTTAGTCAACAAGAAGAGAGGTGCAAACAAGAGGAGATTTTGTGGAAACAAAAGTCTCGGATTAATTGGCTAAAAGAAGGAGATCGAAATACCAAGTTTCTCCACAAAGCCATGCTAAAACCTTGTCAACACAACATAATATTTTCTTTAAAAAGAGCAACAGGGGAGCGGATAATTAAGCATGAAGATATTGAGGGGGAGTTGGTTAATAATTTTATAGATCTACTTATGGAACCTCTTCCAAATCGACAGGCAGCCATTGACAAGATCACTCCACATATTCCCAAACTGGTTACCCGTGAACAGAACCTTGCTTTGCTTCGAGCAATCACACTCAAGGAGGAAGAGAAGGTCATTCTAAATTTTCCCAAGAATAAATCCCCGGGACTAGATGGATTCACAAGTGAATTCTTTAAAGCAGCCTGGCCCTTCATTGGTCAGGACATCTTAGACGTGGTGGAAGAATCCAGAAGGTTGAAAATGGTGTATCCAGCACTGAATGCCACTTTATTAACTCTAATACCCAAGCAGCAAAATGCAGACACTTCTGAAGGCTTCAGACCGATCGCTTTGTGCAATGTACTTTACAAAATTCTTTCTACTATTATGGTAAATCGCCTCAAACCTTTGCTACCAACTTTAATCTCCCTAGAACAAATAGGTTTTGTCAAGGGGAGACAAATCCTGGATGGCATAGTAGTTGCTCAGGAAGCCATCCACTCATCAGAAAAGGACAAAAGAAAGGGCCTACTAATTAAGTTAGACCTATCCAAAGCGTATAACCAAATAAGCTGGCAATATCTGACTGAGGTAATGCATGCCTTTGCTTTTGATGATAGATGGCTCCAATGGTTGCGGTCATTCATCTCCTCTTCACATTTCTCAATTTTATTGAATGGCAGCCCATCAGCCCCATTCTCCAGTTCTCGCGGCCTCCGGCAAAGGGATCCACTATCCCCATTTATTTTCATTATAGCTGCAGAAGGACTTGGTAGACTAATCAAAGCTCATCAAGCTGAAGGTAAACTGCAAGGATTAAAACTGTGGGGACCTCACCTCCCTTTGACCCACCAGCAATTTTTAGATGATATCTTATTGTTTTGTATGGCGACACTGAAAGACTGCAAAGCTATCCTCAAAATATTATATGTATTTATGGCTGCTTCAGGGACCCAAATCAACAAAGGAAAGTCTAATGTCTATTTTTTCAGCTATCCTCTTACGATGCAAAATTTTCTAGCTAGAACCTTGGGATTTCAACAAGGGTCCTTTCCTATGAAATACCTTGGCATGAATTTAAATGTTGGCCCAGCCCGGATAGCAGATTGGCAAGCTACCCTCGGTAGAGTGGCTAAAAGAATCCAGAACTTGGCGTTCAAAGTGTTGAATGCACCAGGCCGCCTCATCTTGTTAAAATCAGTGCTCCAAGCTTTACCAATATATCAGCTATCTGCTAGAGCATGCTTGAAAAGGATTTGTTCCCAATTAGTGTGTCAATTCAAAAAATTCTTATGGCAGGGTGCCCAACATAACAGGAAATTGTCTCTTCTCTCATGGGACAAACTACTCAAACCAAAGGCAGCAGGTGGTCTAGGTCTGCGAGATCCATCAATCTTGAACAATGTGATGGGAGCGAAATTATGGTGGCACTGGGTTCAGGGAGGTCCAGACCTATGGAAGAATATATGGACAACTAAATATGATATGCCACGAACAATCTCAGGCTATAAAAACAGACAAGATCGCAGAAGGCTCCTCAATCTAGAACTTGGCAGTAGTGAATCGCCATTTAATCCGGTCACACAGCTTTTGGGAGGTAAAGGAAGGAGGTACACGCTTTTTTGGGAAGACTCTTGGCAACAACGGGAGAAAATTTTCAGTCGAATTGACTTGGGGGAAATTTTTTTATACACGAACACTCCCAATAATTGACACCTTCAAAACTACTAGTGCCAGAATAACAATGATCAGTGTATGAAATCGAAAGACAAAGCACATTGGCCGACAGCTCCAGAAATGCAACAATGGGACAACCTAGCCAAAGAACTGAAAACCAAGAAAATTAGACAAGTCTCGGGACCAGACATACTTAGATGGGGATATCTGACAAAAGGGTAATTCACCATAAAATATGGTTACTATATTCAATCCCAACAAGCCAATTTTGCGACTCGACCTCTATGGAAAAAAATTTGGGCTCTGCAACATTGGCTTAAGGTGGAATACTTCTTATGGTTAGTCAGTCACAATAGGATTCTCAATTGGGAAAATTTACAGAAAAGGGGAATGTCAGGTCCATCTAGGTGTTCACTCTGTCAAGCAGAAAGGGAAACCATAGACCATATTCTCAGTCCTTGCCCAATGGTGCAACTGCTGTGGCGAAATTTGGAACAGCTTTTTCGGCAAACTAACCAAGATAATGAATGCATCATGGAAACTGTCCGTAAGTGGCAAAAAGGAAGGTTTCACTATCAATTCATTAATAGAGCTTGGTCCCTCTCATTTGGATTCCTCCTCTGGAATATATGGAAAGAAAGGAATTGCGGGGTTTTCCAAAACACAGAACAACCATTGCATCACATTTGGCAGCGATCTAGAGACAATATCCGTGAAACTATTCTCACTGAAAGCTCGGCAGCTGAGGATTCACAAACAGTGGGTTATGAATCCCAAATATTAGAACATCTAAATCTTAAACCTCAGATGCTCTACAAAAGTTTGTGGAAGTACACACCGCCGAGTGAAACTATTCAGGATAACTGGATGCCCCCTCAATCTGGCTTTATCAAACTGAATTATGATGGGGCATCAAAAGGTAACCCGGGGCAAGAAGGGGCAGGAGGGATTTTTCGTAACTCACACGGAGCAGTCTTCCGGTTTTATGCCCTAGACCTCGGATATGCCACCAATAATGAAGCGGAACTTATAGCAGTCAAACAAGGCATTCAAATTGCAATCAGAGAAAATTATCCATGAATTCTAGTTGAACGAGACTCTGAAATGGTTACAGGAGTTCTTCGAAAGCTGCAGCAAGGAACACCATGGGAGAAAATTTCACATAGTTGACGAATAGCTGGCCTCATTCAAGAAATAAGCCACCTGATGAAATAGATTCAGTATTTAATCCCAAACCACGTTCGACGAAAGGGTAATGCAACTGAAGATTTTTTAGCAAATTGCGGGTGTAAACAGCTCGAGTGTTCTGTATATGCTCGCCCCACAGATGCAATCTGGGAGGTGGAACTCCATTCTCTCCAATTTATTGTAAGCAAAGATCTTTGACCCCCCGATCGGGGTGTACACGTCTGATCACAGCCCATAAACGTGGCATCATGGTGGTTGTTCCATCCTCCACGCCACCAACACTCATAATGGAGCATTGGTATCACAGCTCATGGCACGAAGGGAATGAGAGATCTTTAATGATTTTGCATGCAGGACGACAGCCTGTGCTGTCAGACAGCAGACGGAAAGGTTTTTCTTGGGTAAGTGGGCTTCCTCCCTCACTTCATGCGCTATTGCATTTCTCATTGCATGCGAGCGTCTGGATGCTGAAGCGGAGGACGCCGGGTAACGTTCCAACTCTCAGCAATTCGATCAAACTGGGGTATGTATATCACCATGTTCTCTTGCTCATAGTTGATGCTGCTCTGGTTTCCAGTGGTAAAATGTATACTCTGCTATTTCAGTTTTGTTTAAATGGCTTCAGCTCTGATATTCCCCTTTTGAAGCAGATACGACCCTGCTTCCGTGACCCATGTAATCCCCTCTTAAACCATAAGTTTTATGATGCTAATTATGTTTATTCCACCTTTGTCGTCACCGACCCCTGCAATTGTCTTTCCATCCTTCAGTCTAGTATTATAACCAATGTTAGTTGTGGGAACACAATCAATTTTACTCTGTCTGGCACCCTTCATATGGGAGGGGGTTACCTTGTGGAAAAGGGTAGGCGTTTGTGGGTTATAGGGTCCACTTATTGGGTCAATCACAGTCAATTAAGTCTTCAGGTTCTCTACTGGCGATTAGAAGGGAGTTTCACTACTGATAATCTACAGCGACACCCTTTACCTACTATCATCCCTGCTAATGTTTATCCGGCAAGTTTCACCACCTTCCCTAGTATTCGGGACGCAATAATTCAATTCCCTAAGCCTAATTCTGTTCAAACCTTCTGCAGGTTGACTTGTAACACAGGGTCCTCGGCCACTGGTTATCGTGTTTTGTTGTTTACTGTTCTCCGTTGGATGCGTAGCAACTCCCCAGAGGCTCACAGGGTAAAAACTGAATGGTCTTCTGAAGTGATTCACGTCCTCACCTCTTCTTGTTGCTTGTTCCTATGTTTGTTTAGGATTCAGAGTACCATGGGGAAGCGTTGAGCCACATCCCAGTCGATCAAAGGAAAACAGTTGGTCTAGGTCAAGCCCCAACCAAAGAAACGAGGCCGAAAGTCCAATCAAGAGATTCTTGAAACACTAGCTGGCAACTATGTCACGGGAAACTCTTCCACGGTTCGCCAGGATATCTGGGGATGGGAAAGAGACATCCAGACTGACCCCGAGAACAATGAAGCTGAGGCAGAAATCCTAGACTTCATAACTGATCCTAGAAACACCAGAGGTCATTTCACACTTTTTCAACAGACTATCCATACCTATTGGATACTCAAATGCCTTTTTGCAAAGGCCATGCAGAGTTTCCCCCCTGGTCAGACTCAGATTGACTCAAATAAGTTGGATTCCCGCATTATGGACAAACTACAGGATATGCAGAACCAACTATATCATATTAAGATTACCCAGTACCAGGCAGCTGACCGTATGGCTAGACTTGATGACAGAGTAGGCTGAATGGAAAAACAGCTCCAGCAACTCCAGCAAGTGGACATGCCAGGATCTAATGCCAAAGATCCAGCTCCTGTTTCATCTTCTGATGGCTAGTGGCTCCTTTAATACTTTGGTTTTATGATAAATGCAATTTTGAATGTAATTATTTTCTATTGCCGGAATGTAGAAAATTATGCACTAGAACAGTTAGCCCATGAGGGGTATAGGCAGATGAAACTGTATCAATTTTGGTATGATTTTCATGCATTTAGATGGCCAACAGACCTGGTTTCCTTCGGGAAGGTTGAGGCCACAAACTAAACTTATAATTTTATAACCTGCTTGCATATATTAATAGAAAATAGTGAGGCCCTACTATATTTACAAAAAAAAAAAAGATAAATAAGAGAGTGGATTCAAGTAATTTCAACATTTAATATAATTATTAAGGAAGATATTATTGAAACAAAAAAAAAATGTAGTCATAGAAGAATAAATAGAGGAGAAGTTAATAAGAGAAATCAGGAATTCAAACAAAATATTTAAAACTTTAAAATCAAATCAAATGAATAAAATTAGCTTAGACTTCAAGTGAAAAACATTTTTCCATTTCATCATTTGCATGAAAGGCTTTATACAACATAGAAAATGTTGACGAAAATTATGATTCCCCCTCATTACAGTTGTTCTTCTAACTTATCAAACTTCCTCATGTTATATGTGCTCATTTCTTTAAACAATCCCCACTATTGTGGTCTGATTGACTGCTAATCCAAGCTTGCATCACTAACATAGTAGTGAACTGTTTTATGTAATAAGATAACCCTTCCCCACTAAGCCTATAAGACTTAATTCACAAGGAAGATTAAGTTAGTTAGGAATAGATGGGTATATTGGCTCTTCAAATTTTCTGTTGAATCAAAGAACCATATAGAATAAAAAGATTTAATTCTAGAAATATCAAAGCCATCCATCCACTACAGTCTACACTTTAGCGAACACAAACAATTAGATGTTGTTGAACACAGTAGCCCACGTACTCTATATTTCTCAAATTGTAACAAGAGTGTTACAAATTTGTAAACTTACTTCTAAAAGGATTAGATAGTTGAGAACATCTGTTTTTATTTTGGTTGTGCTATAATACTTATTTCATGTCTCTCAAAATATTACAAACAACATTTATAGATTATCCTCTCTCATATACAATATTTTCACATCTTTTGTATCTATATTAACCAACCCTCTTCCATGATTTAGGAAATTTCATGATAGAATTATATTCCAACAAAAGCTAGCATCCTCATAACAAGAGAATCATGGACAAAAAACTCAATCATGGCTTAATGGACTCACATAGTTATCTTATTTATAGATCTCTTGAAATTAGAAACAATGTCACAACTAGCTAATATTTCATCATAAAGTTATATAATTTGTAATATCCTAACAAATTATATTTTTGCTAGGGTTTTCTTTCTGGTCCTTGTTATTAGTCTTTGACCTATGTTAACATAATTTATGTTCTATATTTGATTAATTCCTAGCTTGAAGGTGGGGATATAATGTGACTTCAACTAATTCTTGAAGGTTAGATTCTAATCTTACTTCAATTTATTTAATGTTTGTAGTGAGACGGAGAAACCTAGTTTTGGATTAATACACTAAGAGTTGTGTTCTCCAATCTCTACTGAATGTTGATATGTCAAGTTCAACCTTCCCTTTTCCTTCATGCTCATAGACATGTAAGCCTATGCAAGAGTGTTTAGGGCTTCTAATTCTACAAACTTCCATGAAAATTACATCACCTTGCTTAGTCATGACCTTCATATACTTACTTGTTAGACCTCTAGGGCCACCATTTTTTATGCCTCTTAATACTGTATTGATGAAATTTGAGTCTACAAACTTTGTTTACATCACTTGGTAGTTCATTAATAATCTTCCCTATGTGTAGAACCATCGTACTGGCAACACCACATTAGTATTTACTAATTATATCATATAAAAATCATGAGTAAGGGTACAATTTCATATTGTGATGAGCACATGTGAAACTATGTGTGTGAATGTCATACTATACTCATCATTTCCCCTCACTTCTAAATGTTGAAATTCTTAGATAGGGATTACTATCCTTACCACAATAACTTCCTTACCACAACAACTGCATCAATGAAGTTGTACATCCCTTCACAGTCAATCAATCCTATGACTAGTTATCCTCTCATGAAACCATTCATTTTGAAGGTGTGATATTTAGGGAATCCTAAGAGGGTGGGCATAGTACCCCCAATATTTTGATGTGGCATCTAGTCTCCCTTATCCTTTTCTAAATACTTAATTATTTGGAAATGTTAAGCTCTTTTCTAGTGGGTGTGTCCTACCATTTTCCTTGTCACTATCACACACTACTTCAATGTAGTGAATAATTTTGTTTCCCAATACCACAACTCCTACATGGTTCACTTCATGTAGTAAAATGAAGTTTTGACCATTTTTATCAAAATGAATTTGTTTATGGTGATGCTCCTTAATGAGACTAGTAGGCAAGGAAAGTATTCTAAAAATAAATCTCAATTAGCTGATATTTCCATCAATTTCTAGTCCAACATGTCTTCAATCTCCTTAGGAACTGGTTTTCGAAGTTTAATCTCTCATTCACTAGTTTGATTTTCATTGATAATAATTGCATAATTTAGAATATTATCTTCTCCTTCAAAAGGATAAAAATTAATCACATTGAACCTAGGTGAAATTCGAATATACAGAGGAAGATCCATAACCATTTGAGGAAAATTTACTCAATATTTTATGAGTACCAATCTTCTAAATTTTGAGGTTATTGTATATATTTGCTCGAAATCTATCCTTTATCAAATGTACAATAACTAAGTCCCCAATATAAAATTGTTGTTGTATACTATTAATCTCCACTCAATGTAATTTTTGTACTTGTTACATCACCCTTTCCTAAGCCTTGTTCATACTAATTGCAACATCTTCTCCCATGCTACACTTCTAAATTCATGATTACCCAAATTTCATATAAGCCACTAGGATGAATTCCTTATAAAATTTGAAATTATTTCATACATGTATTTAAGTTGGGTGAATCAATGTAACCTAATTCAGCTTGGGCTAGCACTTTATCCCATTCATTAGGATGGTGACTTACTAATGTCCTCATAATAATTCCTTAACTCAAATTGAAATTGGTGCATATATTTTTCCATAGTGTCATCCAAAAATTTCCCACAAATTTGGTATGGGTTTCTCACACAATACTCCAAGGAAATCCATGTAGTCTACTATTTCTTTGAAAATTATTTTTTCCACATTAGTTGAATGAGTGGTTTTGGTACATGGAATACAATTTGTTATTTTAGAAAATATGTCCACAATAACAAAAATAGAACCATTACATCATTGAGTTCTACATAACTCAAGAACAAATTCCATACTATTTTATACAAGATGTTTGGAATGGGTAATGGATGACATAATTCAGTGTCTTGACTTCTTCCTTTTTCTTGCTAGAAAATTCTACCTCTTTACAGAAATATTTTCACATTAGCTTGCATGGTTGGCCAATAATAAAATTGATTTAACACAAAAAATGTTTTATCATCTCTAAAATGTCCTTCCAATTCTCCATTATGTTTTCCAAAATCAAGTTATCTCTAATGGAGCATTTGGGCATACAGATTTTTTATCCTTAAATATTAAACCATATTTCATCATATATTTGGATCATTGGGTTTGATTTTTATTGGCCTGATTTTCACATGCACTATATGACTTAGTGAAATCATCATCATTCTCATACATTTCTCTGAGTTGAAATCCTATAACATGAAACCAAATACATTTCTTAGAGTTCAAATCCTATAACATGAAACCAAAATTAGTGTAGAACTAAATTTACCCCACTTAATGTGGTTGCTAAATTATTTAAAGAATTGCCATTTTTCTTACTTACTAAAGTGTATTTTTGTAAAAAGTTCATCTATTTAGCATGTCTTCAACTAAGTTTTGGGTGAATATTTATAAACTACAATACATCATTTTCAACTAATAAAAGTAATTCCTTTGGAATTAAATTTTCATCAATTAAAAATTTCTCTTAATGGTCTCAATAATTTTTGCACACAAGTTGTTGAAGTTTGTAATAAATTTTGAATAAAAACTAGACACAAGGTAAGAAAATTCTTACCTCATACAAATTTAATGGAACAAACCAATTTATAATCACTTACACTTTAAGTAGATCCATATTCAGTCCATATAGATAAATTAATGTGAGTTTTAGTTCACAATGATATGTTATATGGTCAACGCAATTACTTAAATGCTCCTTGTTACATCACCCTTTCCTAAGCCTTTTGCATACTAATTGCAACATCTTCTCCTATGCTACACTTCTAAATTCATGATTACCCAAATTTCATATAAGGCACTAGGATGCATTCCATATAAAATTTGAAATTATTTAATACATGTATTTAAGTTGGGTGAGTCATTGTAACCTAATTCAGCATGGGCTAGCACTTTATCCCATTCTTTAGGATGGTGACTTACCAATATCCTCATAATAATTCCTTAACTCAAATTTAAATTGGTGCATATATTTTTCCACAGTGTCATCCAAAAATGTCCCACAAATTTGGTATGTCTTTCTCACACAATACTCCAAGGAAATCCATTTAGTCTACAATTTCTTTGAAAATTAAGTTTTCCACATCAGTTGAATGAGCGACTTTGGTACATGGAATAAAATGTGTTATTTTATAAAATATGTCCACAACAACAAAAATAGAACCATTACATCATAGAGTTCTAGATAACTCAAGAACAAATTCCATACTATTTTATACAACAAGATGTTTGGAATGGGTAATGGATGATATAATCAAGTACAAGATGTTGGGAATGGGTAATGAATGACATAATCTAGTATCCTGACTTCTTCCTTTTTCTTGCTAAAAAATTCTACCTCTTTCCAGAAATATTTTCACATTAGCTTGTATGGTTGGCCAATAATAACATTTAATTTAACAAAACAAATGTTTTATGAGCTCTAAAATGTCCATCCAATTCTCCATTATGTTTTCCAAAATTAAGTTATCTCTAATGGATCATTTGGGCATACAGAGTTTTTATCCTTAAATAATAAACCATATTTCATCATATAATTGGATCATTGGGTTTCATTTCTAATGACTTGATTTTCACATGCACTATATGATTTAGTGAAATCATCATCATTCTCATACATTTCTCTGAGTTGAAATCCTATAACATGAAACCAAATACATTTCTCCCATTTCAAATCCTATAACATGAAACAAAAATTAGTGTAGAACTAAATTAACCCCACTTAATGTGGCAACTAAATTATTTGAAGAACTACAATTTTTCTTACTTACTAAAGTGTATTTTTGTAAAAAATTCCATCTATTTAGCATGTATTTTGCTAAGTTTTGGGTGACTATTGATAAACTACAATACATCATTTTCAACTAATAAAATAAATTCCTTTGGAATTAAATTTTCAACAATTAAAAATTTCTCTTAAAAAAATACTGGCAAGATACCGTATCTTTTCGCACTAATATAATATTATGGGATTCATGACGGCTAGGGTTTGGAAGGCCAAACTGTTGGTGATTTTATAGTCGCGGCGCGTTGGGTGAAGGTCGCGGCGCACTTGCTGGTCACGGCGCATAGAGCCGCCCACCACTGTGTTAATTTGAACTGGTGCGGCGCACACATGAGGGGTGACGCACTAGGTTGTGTGCGCGGAGCATTGGCCCGAAACAAAAATTTGTTGCCATCTCTCACTCAAATTGCAAAACGAATCCGCCTCCTATGATTCAAAGAAAAGGATTGTGCTCTGTTGTGTAACCAGCTCCAAAAACAGAAGAAAAGAGATATCAACGCCTTAGAAATGAGCCACTTCGAGGGGGAAACCTCCAATACATTACATAAATGAACAATTCTTGGATGATACAATTTACAAAATCTCCTTTCTATATATAGGAGTCCATGGGGCCATAATGTAATCCTAGTGGGCCACAATGTAATCCTAGCCGACCTAACAATAATAATTTAAGGGCACAATAATAACAAAATGGGGGTTACAAGGGTACAATAATAACAATAAGGGGTTTACACTAACAATAATAAGGGGCTATACTAGTGATATAGGGACCTAACATGCCCCTCTCCTTCAAAAAAGTGTTGTCCTCAACACTTGAGTAGCTCCGGGTGATTCTGTATAAAATTCTCATCCTCCCATGTAGAATCTTCAGTGGGTAAGTTCTTCCACTTGATGAGATACTCTGAAATTGATCGATTCCGTAGCTGCCGAGTTCTTGTTTCCATGACCGCTTCAGGTTCCAATATGATTTTTCCTTCCTCATCAAGTTCTGGCAATATTGTTTGAACTGGAATATTTTCACCTATAACCTTCTTTAAGCATGAAACATGGAAAACTGGATGTACTCACGAAGAAGCAGGAAGCTCCAATTTGTATGCCATAGAACCAATCTTTGGCAACACCTTGTAAGGACCATAGTACTTTGGTGATAATTTATTATCCTTCTTAGCTTGCTTGAGGGACATTTGTTTGTATGGTTGTAGCCGTAAAAATACCCAATCTCCTACATCAAAACTTTTCTCGCTGTGATGTTGATCTGCCTGTTGTTTCATTCGATTTTGTGCCAAATTCAGGTTATCCTTTAAGAGTTGGAGAACTTCTTGCTGATGCTCGATGTGATCCTCCACTTCTTGAACATTCTAATTTTCTCTTAAAGATGATGTGATCGATGGTGGATGATATCCATAAAGTGCCATAAATGGGGTCATTTTTGATGTAGTATGGAAGTAAGTGTTATACCACCATTCAGCAAGAGGTAACCACTTGACCCATTGTGTTTGTTTATCAGATACAAAACAACGAAGACATCCTTCCAAACATTTATTTACTATCTCAGTTTGACCATCAGATTGAGGATGATAAGATGAACTATGAGCTAATTGAGTACCCAAACAAGAAAATAACTCCGTCCAAAAATTTCCAGTAAAAATGGGATCTCTGTCGCTCACAATAACCCTTAGGCTTCCATGTAGCTTTTGAATTCTATCCATAAATGTAGTAGCAACTGTACTTGCTTTAAATGGATGAGATAATGTACAAACGTGTGAATACTTGGTAAGTCTATTAACTACCACCATGATGACACTCTTTCCTTCAGACTTAGGTAAACCTATGATAAAATCCATTGAAATCTCCTCCCAACATTGACTTGGAATGGATAAAGGTTGTAGAAGTCCTGGGGTCTTAATTGTTTCCACTTTATTCTGCTGGCAAACCAAACATTCCGCCACAAACTTTCGAATATCAGATTTAAGGCCATCCCAAAAAAATTCTTTCTTCACCCTGTGGTAAGTTTTTAAAAATCCTGAGTGTCCTCCCAAAGGAGAAGTGTGCAATTCCAGAAGAATATTTTGTTTTAGTTGGGAATTCTTACAAAGATATAAGCGATCTTTGTACCATAAGGAATCATTTTTCCAACTAAATGTATCAGATGTACTAGGATATTGCTGCAACTTTTGAATGAGTGTCCATATATCTTTTTCCTTCTTCCATTCATCTCTTGCTTCGGTTATCCAATCTGGTTGGATAATAGAAATGGCACAAAGCAATGCTTCCACCTCTTCATTCTTTCTTGAGAGTGCATCTGCAACAACATTAAGCTTTCCTTTTTTGTAGATTATTTCAAAGTCATAACCCAACATCTTTGTGACTCATTTTTGCTGCTCTTCTGATGATAGTCTTTGTTCCAAAAAGTGTTTAAGGCTATTATGATCAGTTTTTACCTTGAAGTGTCTTCCCATTAGGTAAGTTCGCCATTTCTTTAGTGCATGCAGGATTGCTAACATTTCCTTCTCATAAATAGGTTTCTGTAAATACTTTCCTTTGATTGGACGACTTTCAAAAGCAATGGGTCTTCCTTCCTGCATTAAAACTGCACCAATTCCATTTCCTGAGGCATCACATTCCATAATAAAGTTTTTTGTGAAGTCTGGCGTAGCTAAGACCGGTGCATGGCACATTGCCTCCTTAAGACGTTCAAAGGCCTTAGTTGCTTCAGGAGTCCATGAAAATGCATCTTTCTTCAATAATGTTGTTAGAGGTGCTGCTATTCTCCCATAATTCTTAAAAAACTTGCGATAAAACCCTATTAACCCGAGAAATCCTCGCAACTTCTTTATGGTTGTGGGGACTTTCCATTCCTTAATGGCTTTAATTTTGTTAGGGTCTACTTTAACACCCTCGTGAGATACAATCTGACCTAGATATTCCACCTCTTGTACTCCAAAGAAATATTTGGATTTTTTTGCATATAATTGTTTCTCATGCAATAGTTTGAGCACCCTGTCAACATGTTCAACATGATCCTTCCAAGACCTGCTGTAGATTAGTATATCATCAAAAAATACTAGCACAAATTTTCTAAGGAAGGGTTTGAAAACAGAATTCATCAACCCTTGAAATGTAGAAGGTGCATTGGTAAGGCCAAAAGGCATGACCAAAAATTCATAATGACCCTCATGAGTTCGAAATGCTGTTTTTGGAATATCTTCAGTCTTCATTCTAATTTGATGATATCCCGAACGAAGATCCAACTTGGTAAAATAAATTGCTCCATGTAATTCATCCAATAATTCATCAATCACAAGAATGGGAAATTTATCTTTAATGGTGAGCTTATTGAGCCCCCTATAATCCGGACACATTCGCCATGATCCATCCTTCTTGTGTACCAATACTACAGGAGCAGAGAAAGAACTTTGACTGGGTTGAATTATACCCGCCTCTAACATTTCTGCAATCATACGTTCAATTTCGCTCTTTTGGAAGTAAGGATATCTATAAGGCCTGATGTTTGGAGGAACACTTCCCGGAATCAAATGAATAGCATGATCATGATCACGAATAGGTGGGAGTCCTTTGGGAGTTTCAAACACCTTGGAATGATTGTCCAAGACTTGTTGGAGATCTGCAGAAATAAATGATTTTGATGTCGGAACTTCTAGTGAGCATAATTGTGCAATTACGCCTCGTTGTTCTTTCTTTAGAAGCTTTGTCATGGCATTAGAGCTTATTATCCTTCCTGGCTTCCCTTCAATACCCCATAATTCGACTTCCTTTCCTTCTGAAAAAAATTTCAAGAAAAGTTCTTGAAAATTAAAAGCTACCGTCCCCAAAGATTGTAACCATTGTACTCCTAGTACAACATCAACACCTCTCATAGGAATGGAAAGCATTGGACTATTCAATACATATTCCCCCATGGTTAGCTTGATATTATGGCATTTTCCAGAGCAATTTATAGTTCCTCCATTTGCACCATCACTTGAGATTCTGGTGCTAGGTATAGGAAACAATTCAATTCCTTGGCTACCTTACAATGAATAAAATTATGGGTACTACTCGAATCAATCAACACTATTACCTTTTTTCTTTCTTGGATTTGTCCTCAGAGCCTCGAGAGCTCGAGGAGGCATCCCCGCTGCCACATTAATAATATATGGCTCTATTCATTTTCCTCTTCTAGGTTTGGTTCTTGTGTATCCTTCTTGTTCATTTTCTTTTCCTTCTTCACAATATATGTAAAAGGATTTCTTCTCAAAGACACTTAAGGGATCCTTAGTGTATTTGCTATCACAACTGTAGCAAAGCCCTTTTGATCTTTTTTCTTCCAATTGTTGTGGTGTCAACCTTGTAGGTTGTGGAAATCTAGACGTAGCAACACTTCCTTCTTTATAGAATTGAGTGGTAGGCTTCCTTGTCGCCATTATTTCACATTCAACTTTTCTTTCCAACCTGAATGCCTTCTCCAATGAATCTGGTTCCAAAACACGAAATTCATGTTGGATGTTATCGTTTAAAGTGCCTATGAAGAGATCGATCCTGTGTTCCTCTGGAATATCAGTTACCCTTATATTCAATTTTTGGAAGTCCTCAATGTGCTGCCCCACTAAACCCTTTTGTTTGAGATTTATCAATTGGCTAAAGAAGGTGTTGCTCTTTGTATCCTCATAATGTGCCATCATTTCCTCCGTAAAAATTGACCAAGTGACAATTTTTTTACGGGAGCAAAGCCATCGATACCATACAAATGTATTTTGTTCTAAATGTAAGGTTGCAATGCGTACCTTTTGTGTGTTTTGCACGTTATGGAGATCAAAATATTGCTCCATCTGTAGTATCCATGTTACAGGATCCTTTCCATCAAACTTCCTCATATCCATTTTTGGAATATGATGGTTCTTCCCGCCAACATTAGAGTTTATGAAATCACGATTAACATTTATTTTGTTCTCATCATGAGGTTCTTCTACTATATTTCCGCCATTAGGAATCATTTCTTGTTTTAAGCTTGTCATCAAGCCTTCCATGCATGCTTTTAGATCATTCTTCATGTTTTCCATGTTGTCTTTCATGTCATCCATCTTAGCTTCCATGCCCACTTCCATGCCATCCATCTTAGCTTCCAAACCATTCATCTTAGCTTCCACGCCTTTCTTCAAACCATCCATCTTAGTTTCCATGCCTTTCTTCAAAATTTCCATTTCATTTTTTGTTGTTCTTTGCGAGAGCGAAATTTGTTGCACTTGCTCTTGTAATTTTGATATGTCATGTTGCCATTCTTCGTCTTCATGAGCCATAGTAGAGCCTTCTAAAGGCTTAATGGGTGTTGAATTCTTTTTAGGGGCCATTTTAGAATCCAATATTGATATCTATTCTACAATATTCCCTTGTTTGGAAAAAAAATACAGACCTTTTACTTGCTTTTTAGGAGCTCTGTATTGAAATTGAATTATCTATTTAATTGAGAATATTCAATATCTGAAATTCATTGTTGTAGTAGCCTTCTAAAATTTCTTTCAAATGCCACAGGTATGATCTGATTTGGATTCTTCAAGACAAATTTATTTCCAATCTCCCACAATGACCTAATTTTGGACTGGTTCAGTAGAGAAAACTTGTACAACCTGCCACGTGTCACTGTTTCATTCTTCATCTATGAAATTGATAGCCAAGAAACTTCAGTCTGTGTACTTGCAACCAATTTTTACGGCACTCCAATCCGATTCCCACAGAGAGAGTTATTGAACTTTTCCCACGATCACCTCTTTGAGATGAAATTCAGGCGCCTGAAAAAGCACTACCTTCCATAGATCATATTTCCACAAATATTGCGAACCAAGCTCTGAAATTTTTTGACGAATTTCCTCAAGATTTCAGCTTCGCACCATATGAATTTCAGATTCTGAACCTTCGTATAAATTTTTTTATAGTGAAAATTCCAAGATGGCCTGTTTAGGAGCCTGAACAAAGACCTAACTTCCACAGATCATATCTCTGAAAATATTGCGAACCAAGCTCTGAAATTTTTAGAAAAACTTCCTCAAGATTTCAGCTTCGCACCCTAAAAATTTCAGCTTCTGAAACTTTGTAGAACAAAATTTATAGCGAAAC
>JAXQQM020089821.1:0-35771 GCA_034641835.2 Pinus albicaulis
GGGTGCGAGTGTCCTGTCCTCCACAATATTGTCTTCATCTAGGGCTCTTCAAATTTGCCACCTAACAATGGTTTGAGTCCTCTCAAGATCATTGTTCTTGTGTATCGAAAATTTGATCTTTGTTGTCCAATATATGAAAAAATATGAACTACTCCTCTTATCATACTTCTAACAATCAGTAGATGACTAAACTAGGGTCACAAATCAGCCACTAACAGTCCATTTACTAATTTTTTATAGGTTTCTTTAGATATTTGTCTAAAACTCTATGGAAATTCCACCAAAATCAACTCCTCTGCATGTCAATCCATTCTTCATATGGCACATTTCTTCTGCATGCTCAATCTTCTGCTCAGGTTCCACCCTCCTTTGGATCTGTTGTCTCCACAGATACTGAATCTGCAAACCATCTTCCAGATCTGTGGTCTTTATTGCATAAATAAACCTTGCTCTAAGGGTCACAACCCATCTTCTTCTACGCAAATTTGTCACAGTCTTAAGGTCATACCTTATGAAATAAACATGCTAGGAAACTGTCGTAACCAGGGCATTCTACTTATGTACTTCTAATTGTTGTAGAACAAACCCTATCCACACATAGAAAAAACACGACTCTTGCCTCCATAAGAGACTCGACCTAGCTCATATGGATCCATAGATTCTGAGCATTTCTTTGACTGAATCTTGACATGAACTTTAGATCTCAATGTCGACCCTCAAACTAGGGTTAAATCAGTCAATATTACACCTGTGTCGACTTCTGTTATGGCTCTAAATTACAGTGCAAGCCCTCCTCCATTTATGTTGGTCTTTATCATAGACCTTGCGGCCTACTAACCACCACAAGGAAAGATGGTATCAACCCTCTCTTCTATTTCATGTAGAAAATCTAACCAACAGGATTCAATCTGATCTTGTAATCGTGTACTAAAACAAGATACCGAATCCTTCCTACAATTTGTGGAAACAAAACACAATCGCACAATCACATATAAGTAAGAGAAACAAGTTATCAATCACACAACACAAGATGTATCTGGGGAAGCAACTGATCAAAACCCTCTATCTCTATTTTTTATTAAGTCAAGGAATCATGAAACAATACAATGCTTAATCTCTCTTGAGATTCTCCAACACTCTGCCAATTGTCTCCTGCTGATTTAGGAAAAATCGGTCTAGTACTTAGCCAATTCTCAGCCTGCCTTGCTCACGCAATTCCTATGGAATTATCTCCATATTAATTAGGAAAATCAACCTTCCTTGATTGCACAATCCATCATGGCATCCCAATGAATTTATAATTGCACATGGGAAATTTTCTATAAATACAACTGATAGTTATGTTCCTCTGAACTGTGTTACAATAAGGATCAAGGGTCTTTTTATTATTTAAAATAAGATAAAACCCTAAACAACCAAAACCCTATCTTGAGGAGATGTAACACCAAGAGTTTATGGGCCCCGTTGGGGTTAGTTGGGCAGCCAACTTCTTGGGGTCGTAACTTGGTCATATGATCTTTGTTTGACGCACATGATACCTCATTAGAAATATCTCTCTGAGGACTAAAACTACTAATATGATTTCTTCAAAACGGCTTCGAAAGTTCAGGACCCGAAAAACTGACAAAAATAGTAAATTGTGCTATAATTAAGGAAACTGAAAAACTGAAAGAGACAATGGCGAGGGCCCAAGTGGAATAGGTGGGTGGCCACCAATATCCACCTCGATCACCTTAAATCGAATTTCTTGAGCTAAATCAATCATCATGACTTAGTTAACTGACAAGAGTGAAACAGAGACTTAATTACAATTTATTGTCCAATTATTTAAGGGAAAATAAATTAGACGCCTCACATTCGTCTACCCTGCACATCAAATTCTCACTAGTGTGGGTGCATTTTTTTCTTCTAGCTTGCCAATTTCACTATTTCTTGTTGAAAATTTCAACACTCCCTCTCAACAAGAAAGGAATTCAATCTATCCCCATCCGGTACCTTTGGAATGTTCTGCATGCTACACTTCTCTAGTGTTGTTTGCACCTGCAAATCCTAAAACTGAATAGCCTATGCACAACTGAATCAGTATAATGCATCTGTCATCAGAGTCTTCTGACTGCTGCTAGCTACTACACCCGTCTAGTACTACATTCTTTGTGCTGCTACTGACATTTGCATCTGTGCCCTTTGAACTGTTGCTAACTCTGATTTGTGCTCTAGTATTTGACATATGTCACTCTAATTTTTGTCTTGCTAACATCTGACTACATCAATATAACTGATCCTTCCTACTACTGTTGTACTGTGGGCTCCTCGTAGCCAGGTTCGATCCATGAGACACGCCATCTCAATGGACCTTGCCCAAATTTCTTATCTTGGGATTATGTCTACACATAACCCCACCTTACACCTCAAGGTATGGCTGCTCCCTCTTCCCATCTGGCTCAAAATTCCCCCCTCATAGAGGTCTCTGCTTGAGTGGACGCTTCCACTCGGTCTCCTCTCTACTTCTCCAATTGTGGCAGCTACTCCACAACCTTCTGAGACTGCTTCTCATGAGGATGCATGTTGAGAGGTAATTTATGCTCCCTCTAAACCACCAAGTCTCTAACTTCTGCCTTTGTCCTCAAAGCTTTGCATGCATCTAGTAACTCAAGTGCATATAGGTTTTTGACTCGCGCACAGTGTAATTGTCCCGAAGTTACAAAAAGTTTCTAAAAAAGAGTTGATTTTAAATCGATGATATCTCCCTCATCCGAGCTCTGATTTGACCGATTTTTTTTTCCATTTGGGTAGATTTTTGCAAGGAATCCAAATATTCTATTTGTTTTCAAAAATTTTACACCAAAATCTTCAGATATTCTCTACAAACTCGCTGCCCAAAAAATTCCTGCTCTGATACCATGTAGAAAATCTAACCAACAAGATTCAATCTGATCCTGTAATCTTCTAAAACAAGATATTGAATCCTTCCTACAATTTACGGAAACAAAAATCGATCGCACAATCACATATAAGTAAGAGAAATAAATTATCAATCACACAACAACATGATGTATTTGGGGAAAGCAACTAATCAAAACCCCTCTATCTCTATTGTGTATTAAGTCAAGGAATCATGAAACAATACAATGCTTAATCTCTCATGAGATTCTCCAGCACTCTGTCAATTGTCTCCCATTGATCTAGGCAAACTCTATCTAGTACTTAGCCAATTCTCATCCTTACTTCAGCCTGCCCTGCTCATGCAATTCCTAGGGAATTAACTCCTTATTAATTAGGAAAATTAGTCTTCCTTGATTGCGCAATCCATCATGGAATCCCAATGACTTTATAATTGCACATGGGAAATTTTCTCTGAACACAACTGAGAGTTATGTTCCCTTTAACCTCTGTCTCAACTGGGTATTCCTCGAAACTGACATGCATGCAACTATTAATAGTGAATTATCAGTTATCTGATTGATCACTCATTGTGAATTAAATCTAATTTAATTCACTGGACCTCTCACTAGCTCATCACTCAGTTAGAACTAGTTAAACTGATTTTAACTCATTTAATTGAGTTAATTATACTTGCACCCCACTAATGCATCAACTTCAACTGGACCCCAAAAATATTAGAACCCCTCTAGATGCCTCATATTAGACCCTCAACTCGAATTTCTTGAGCTAACTCGGTCATCATGACTTAATTAACTGACACAAGTTGTTATGAGATGAAATTAAAATTTATTGTCCAATTTATTTAAGGGAAAAATAAATTAGACGCCCCACATTCCTCACTCTTGGTGCATCAAAATTCCTCACCAGTGTGGGTGCATTTTTTTTTTGTCCTTTCTGGTTTCCAATCTCACTGTTTCTTGTTGCAAATTTCAACATTTCAAAATTTGATGCGGCCTTCACACAAAGACACCATTGAAATCACATGCCCAGATTCTCATGAGAAACCTCTCTTAAGCTCGATCTGCTAGAAGAGAACCAACAATATGCCATCCTACTTCCTAGCACAAACCGACCATTAAGGTATGCAACATTCTTTTGAACCCTCACATGATGATCTTGCTCTTGGAGGATGATCATGACCTCCCTTTAGCAACCCTTACTTGGCCCTCGTAATCGACCTACTTTAGGACTACATCTCTCTTCACCCCCTTGATGTGCCAGATAGTGGGAATACATGTCAAACATGCTAAGATGTGCCAAGTGATAAGGCATGCCAAGATGTGCAAGGGTGTGTCAATGCGTGTCAGGGACTGTCAAGACAAAAAAAGGGAGAAAAAAGTTAAACTACAAGGAAATGAACACATAAGAGGGTTAATAAGTCATCAATTTACCTTTTCCAAGAGGGGCATGCTAAGCACACTAACACTAGGCAGAAATAGGTGCCAGGTGCAAAGTCTTAGTGCATTCTAAGTGCCAAGTATTCCTTTGTTGCTTCTAATCTACTTTCCAACAATTGATCATCACAAATAAATTTAATATTAAACCATGCTAAATCATACCAAGGCATCTCAACATATTCCATACATGCTAAGACTTTCCAAGCGCCAACACGTGCCAAGCGCCAATATGTGTCAGGGACTAGTGTTATGCATGTTATGTAGTGGAAGGGAATGTTGAAGAGTGCTAAGGTGTGCTAGAGAGTGATAATGCATGTTGATGAGTGTTAAGGAGTACTAGGAAAAAACATTAAGGGAGAACTAGGTAAAAATTCATGGAAGTTAATGAATATGAGGAACGTGTACTACCAGAGACTAGTGTTAATGGTCAGTGTTAGTTGTCATGCCAAGGAGGGAGTGACAAGGTATGCTAAGCATTGGTAAGGCGTGCTAGGGAATATCAAGGCATGTTAATAATTCCCAAAGTGTGCTTGGGAGTTCCAGGGTGTGCTAATTATATCATGTGCCAATTAATAGTGCCAAGATATGCCAATACATGCTAGGTGCTAAGGATGTGGCGCAGGGTGCCAGGGTATGTCAATATGTGTCAAGGCAACAAAAGGAAGAACCAATAAGAGGGTTAATAAGTCAAGACTTTATCTTTTTGAAAAAGGGCATGCTAGGCACACTAATAATAGGTCCCAATACATGCCAAGTGGCATTGTGTGCCAAGTGCTAATGTATGTCAATGCATTCAACCAAGGTGTTCCAGGGCATGCTAGGGACTATATGCAACATGCCAACACATGTTAGGAGAGTTCCATGTTGTGCTATCGCATGCCACCATGTGCTTGGGCGTTAGTGTCATCACAATTTGTTCTAGGTACAAAGATGTTCCAAGACATGTGGGGTGCTAAGAAATGTTAGTGTGTGCCAAAGCATTAATTTAAGGTGTGCCCAGATTGTTGAGGATTGTTAGGTCTTTCTCATTAATAGAATTGTCAGAGCTCGATTATGTATTAAATAATATATTTCCTACACACAATAGTGGAACTTTATCTAAATGGAATTTGCTAGATAATAAACTTAATAGATATGAATCATGTGTTGACTCATAGGAAATCTCTATTTGACTAGTCATTACTTGAGGGAAATGATACATGCTTATTACTTCTTAAAAAATTGACTAACCCTAACCACTATGGCCTTGGACATATTATAAAAATTCTCCACAATAATGGTATTAAATTGTTATATTTTGACAAAAAATACATTAACAGGCACATAATGTCATCAAAAACTCATTGGAATGATCAATGATGACGGACATTTTTTGATCGTCACCAAAAGTAACAAAATGAGCATTGGTGAGGGTCATTAAAAGTTCGTCACTAGAAGTGTCACCAAAGAGAGAATTAGTGATGGGCCTTTAACGACCCTCACCAAAAGTGAAATGTCTTTGGTGACAGACCATAAAGGACCATCACTATATACACTTACAGTGACGGTTTTTAGTGATAAATGATGACGGACATTTTTTGACCGTCACCAAAAGTAACAAAAAGAGCATTGGTGAGGGTCATTAAAAGTTCGTCACTAGAAGTGTCACCAAAGAGAGAATTAGTGATGGGCCTTTAACGACCCTCACCAAAAGTGTCATTGAAAATGTCTTTGGTGACGGACCATAAAGGACCATCACTATATACACTTACAGTGACAGCTTTTTAAGGACCATCACCATATGTGACATTGGTGACGGACCTTAAAGGTCCGTCACAAGCATGACCCTCACCAATGTGATTTTTTCTTGTAGTGAATGAGGCTCAAGAATCTCTCACAAGCCTCCCGATGAAGGGCCACTCCCTTCACTAGAAAAACATGCTTCCGGTGGTTGGGCTTTCAACTTCTCCACTCACACCCTCGTAACTCAACATAATTTAATAGATACTGTACAGAAGAAAGTTGTATTCGAATAATGTTTGATAGTGGACCATGTAGTTTAATACTCTTTCAATAGGCCTATCAAGGAAAGAGGTGGGATTCCTGACCAGGAACACCCTGTACTAAACACCATATGCAATCTTAGCTAAACAATTGAAGAGAGAAAGAAGTCTAAACATACCATATCAAAATAATAATCTAAAACATAACCCCATATGGCTTCCATCCTCTTCCTTATATAAGTTATTATCTTCCTCACCCTTTGACCCACTCAATTAGGTAACCACCTCCATGCAATCAATCTCCCTACAAAACTGTGTTGTCCCACCATGAATGCCACTCCTCAATACCAACATTGTTTGATTTGGTCAAAGTTGACCCAGCCTTCATGCTCCATCCCCTTTTCACACCTAAGGGTCTTCAATCTAGCTTCTATATGACCTCCATTCACACTAGGAATGTATTTTATTCCTACTAAGGAGATTTATGGGTCTCCCTACCCTCTTACTCCTCTATCTAAGGGAAAAATAAAAAATTTAATATTCCTATTTTTTGTGTGCTTATTTAGGAATATTACATGTTTTGTAATAGTTTAGTGGTTAAATTAATGAAATTTTATTTCTACTATATATAATTCTATGTGTGTGCATGGTGATTTAATGCATTGATGGCTTGATGCATAGATCCATTGACTTTGTTTGATGAATTAATGTTACATGCAGACCACATGGTTCTTCAATTTGTAATGGAAGCAAGGATTAGTTGAGCATGTGATATAATAATCCACAGGTCGTATGATCAAGAACAGGCAAAAAAAAAAAACGAAGAGACCCCAGAAATTGTTTTCATCAATATTTGTCATTGAAATGTATGTAATAGTTTATTGTGCATGTAATTAGATATTCTTTCATGGTATCAGAGCTAGTTAAACCCTAAATTTCTTATGAATGTTTAATTTGAGTTGGGTATGAACTGGATCTAATACCATGAGAAAATATGTAATAGCACACACAATAAACAATACGTTTACATGGTAGGAACTAAGTCCAATTGATTCCAAAAGTAGAGATTGTGGTTGAGAGAATATCTCAACAATATCCATAGCCCAACCCAAACCAACAAACCAAATATACTAATGTAACATTAATCTTAACACCATACCTTAATTCTTACACTAAAAATAAAAATATTAAAGTCACATAACATATTTCACATTGATCTTTCTTTATTGAGATTTTTTGTTTTTGAGTATTACTGAAAGGGGTTACCAGAGCAGCCATGAGGCTCTCTCTTTGCTACCTAATGTTGGTATAAGTCTAAGCTAGGCTTCGTCTTCATGGAGGTTCCCACATGTGCCCTGTGCAGCCCCCCTCCCCCCCCGTGCCATCATCTGCTGATGCCTTCAATCGGCTCCTGGCTGGATTGCCGCAAAAGAAAAAGAGTGAAGCAGCCAAGTTTGTTAAGAAGCTCGAGGATATTCCTGAAATATCCCTCCCTCCAGAGACTCTAATCCAAGTAGCCCTGTCCCTGGCTGAGCGTGCCCTCGTTGGTCAATTCACCAGACTCTGGCCTTCTCCTAAATCCACTGAGAACTGGGTCAACAAGAACTGGGCACCGTTGATCAAGAACAGTGTCACATCTTATTTTTTGGGACGATGGTTTTTTCTCTTTGAATTCTCTTCAAAAGACGACAAGGATCTGATCTTCTAGAATGACCCCTACTTCATGGGCCCTTAGGTTCTTTATCTTAACAAATGGACGCCAGATTTCGACCCTGCAGTCGATGCGCCCATGGCGGTCCCAGTGTGGGTCAGGCTTCCAAACCTTCCAGTTCATTGTTGGAACTGGGACTCGTTGAAGCACATCGGCAATGCCCTTGGGAAATTCATAGATCGGGCAAACAAAAAATACCAATATGATTGTGCTAGAATCTGCGTAGAATTAGATCTAGAGGTGGGCCTCCCATAAGCCATCAAAATCAACGTCAGTAGCTGGACTCGTGTGTAGAAGCTAGATTACGAGTAGCTACCCTTCAAATGCCAGAAATGCCACGTCTATGGCCACTTAGCTAGAGGATGTCCATCCAATTCTGAGCCAAAAAAGGGTAAGGAGGAGCGCTGGAATCAGGTCAAGCGTGCTAAGACTTCTCACAAATCCCGCAAGCATGGAGGCCCAAATGGTAAAGGCTCCCAACAAGCCCCTACTCAGCAACCCCCTCCCAGAATGGAGCAAGAAAATAAATTCGCTCCCTTAAGCTCGCAAATAGAGGAGACTCAGGAAGTTGAGATCCAAAAATCATTCTCCCTCGCAAAAGGCACCCCCTCTCCCTCTCCCAAGGGGGAAAGTGCTGCAGATAGCTCCAAAGGAAACAACGTAGAAGTTGAGGACGAAGAGCAAGAATCAGAAGGCTCGGAGGAAGAAGGGGAAATAGGAGAATCCCAAGCCTCGATAAGGAGATCCACAAGAGGCCGCAAGACAGATCAAGAAAAAAGAGAGCAGGAAACGTTCAAAGATAAGCTTCAGGGCAGCCAGCCAACCCTCGAGAAGCTATTAGCATCAAAACCAAAGATGGCGATAAATCATCCCCAAGGCTTCAAAAGATCCCATCAGAAAAATAAATGATGAAGTTCGTCTCCTAGAACTGTAGAGGTATGGGGAGCAGAATCAAAGAAGAAGCTATCAGAAGCTTAATAAGGATAGAAGCTCTTGATATACTCCTCATTCAAGAGACCAAAATGGATGGCACTGCCTTCCTGCATGCAAGTAAGAAACTCTGGAAAAAAAGTGATGCGAAAGAAATCTCGACCCGAGGGGCTTCCGGTGGGTTGGGCACACCCTGGAATGCTAGCAAGTTCTCTGTAATTTCTGAGACCCCCAACCCACACTGGAAGTTCTTAAAACTGCAGCATTTAGACTCAAAAGAGATATTTAGTCTCTTCAACGTGTATGTCCCTGTCAACATTGGGGAAAAAAAGGCCTGTTGGGACTCCATAAGAAACCAAGCAGATCTTGTGAATCTGGAAAATATCATCATTGTTGGCGACCTCAATCTCACTCTCCTTTCAGCAGATAAGAGAGGAGGCAGCATTGTTCGAGATCCGGCAAGGGAATGGGCAGAGGATCTAATGCAGGACTGCGACCTGCTGGACATTAAGCCAATATCTGGTAAGTACACCTGGACTAATAAAAGAGTAGGCCCTGGTCACATCACCGCTAGACTAGACAAATTATTCATCCAAAGTTCTTTTCTTCTGCCTGGATTAGAGGCTAGAGTTCATATTATCCCCTGCAACACCTCTAATCACAAACCCATCAAGCTTGAGCTCTTGGCTCAGCTTGACCACGGGCCTATTCGCTTTAGATTTAGCTCTCTCTGAGCGAAGGAGCCTGACTTCATGCAAATAGTTAAGAATATTTGGTTACAGCCTGTCAAAGGATCCCCCTTCTTTGTATGGGAGGAGAAGCTCAGAAGAGTGAAAGGGGCTCTGAAAAGTTGGGCCAAATCTCTGCCCAACCTTTCCAATGAAAGGAAAAAAATACAAAGCATTTTGGATAACCATCATCTCTAGGTCGAAGAAGCCAATATTACAAAAGAGATTCTAGACAAAGAAGCCCATCTCCAGCAAAATTACCGTAAGTCCTGCCTCGCTGAAGAAGAATACTGGAGGCTTAAGTCCCGTAGTCTTTGGCTCAAAGCAGGGGACAGGAATTCCTCTTTTTTTCACAAGCAAGCTCAGTCAAGGAAATGCACCAAGTCCATTACTGAGATCAAAGATGGTACTATTATTCACTAAGACTTTGTAAATATCAAAAAAGCAGCCTTCCTTCACTTCAAAATCCTGTATAGCAAGGAGATGGAACTGGATCAAAACACTGATATGATGGACGAGGTTCCTACTTGATTATAGCCGAGATGAATCTCCTCCTTGAAGCTAAAATCTCCAAGAACGAAGTCAAGGATGCCCTCTTTGCTATGGACCTCGAAAAAGCCCCCGGGCCGGACGGTTTCTCAACCAGGTTTCTCCAAATCTACTGGTCATTTGTGGAAAAAGACCTCTTCAAAATGGTTCTAAAGTCTCAAGCATGCCAGAAAATTGGTGGTAGCACTAACTCCACTTTTCTTTCCCTCATCCCCAAGGAGAAAGGCGCCAACTCCTTCAACAGGTTTCGCCCGATCTCGCTTTGCAATATTGGATACAAACTGATTACCAAAGTAATCGCTAACAGATTGAAGCTCATCCTCCCCAAAATCATTCCAGAAAACCAAGGAGGTTTCATTCAAGGTAGACAGATTATGGACAATTTAATTCTATTCCAAGAGGCAATCCATTCCAGTCTGAGTCACAATGAAAAAGTTATGGTTGTCAAACTTGATTTAGCAAATGCTTTTTATCGAGTTAGGCATAGTTTTCTACTGAAAGTCTTGCATACGCTTGGATTTGGTGTGAACTTTATAAATTGGATCTGGGCTTGCATCTCGGAGCCTTGGATTGCCCCGTTAGTGAATGGTAGAGCTGCCGATTTTTTCAAAGCCACGAGAGGTCTCAGGTAGGGGTGCCCCCTCTCACCTCTTCTCTTTGTACTTCAAGCCTTAGTCCTTAGCTTTTATTTAGACAAGAAGATGTTGGATTAGGAAATCACTGGGCTCTGCATAGCAAGAGTCGTTAAAAACATCAATCATGCCCTCTTCGCTGATGACACCCTGCTGCTGGGGGCTACTACTGTGACTATGGCTTCCAGATTTAAAGGAGTTCTGGATTAGTTTTGCAGGGTTTCGGGCAGCATATTAAACAATGGTAAATGCCACATCTATTTTTGGAACACTTTGATCAGCTTGCTTAAGTCCATTTCTAGGTTCTTTGGCTTCACTGCCTCCTCTACTTGGACTTCCTTCAAGTATCTGGGACTTCCTGTTTTTTTCAAAAGAGCCTACAGCAGAGATTGGATCCCCCAATTGGAGAAATTCAAGAATATGTTGCAAGCCTAGGGATTCTCCTGGCTCAACATTGCTGGTAAGCCTGTTCTCATCAAATCTGTGCTCAACAGCCTACCCTTATTTCAGTTTTCTTTCCTTCTTGCTCCCACTGGCATTCTCAGAAAAATGGAGGAGATCATTCGCAAATTTTTTTGGAAGGGGGGCAAACAGAATGAGAAAAAGATCTCGCTAGTCAATTGGGAATCCATATCCAAACCTCTGTTAGAAAGGGGTCTGAATTTCAAAAACCTTTACAACCAGAATAATGCAATGGGAGCTAAAATAATCTAGAAAATCATTGCGCCTAACCCAGGCTGGGCTCAATTAACTCTATGGTGAAAATATTTCAAAGGCAAGCGCTCTCGCTGCCTAGATCAGCCTCTTACGCAATCAAATTCGCATTTTCTGAAACTCTGTGCCAAAGCCTGCCCTCTCTTCAAATCTCACGCATATTGGGTTCCTGGAAATGGCAAAAGAATTAAGTTGTGGAGAGATAGGATTATGAATACGAGCCGTTGGGAGACTGCTACTCACTCCAATCACTGCGCAGATGGATGAACGAGGAAGGCCTGTGTTCTCTATGGGACATCTCCATTTGGCATGGTCCACGCTGGGCTGGTTAGAAACTCATCCAAACACCCTCGGAGCTTCTGCATGATCGCGATGTGCTGCTATCCAAGCTCCACGGTATGGCACCAGCACTGGCTCGAAAAAGGGACACAATAGGATGGGGAGCACAGATTGGAGGTTACATCATGGCTCATGGCTACGCCAAGTTGTGTGAGCGCCCTCATGTAGCTACGAACCTAGTGCCATGGAAAGGGATATGGCATTATCCCTCCTTACCCAAAATTGATCATTTCAGCTAGCTGTTATGCCACTGCAAAATATTGACTAATGAAAACTTGCAAAAGTGAGGTTTCCATGGCCCTTCAAGGTGTAGCCTGTGCAAGGAAAACCAAGAAAGCGTTATTCATCTAATGCTTGAGTGCAAATTCACAACGCAAATTTGGTTCGAGCTGTTGGGAATTTGGAACTCCAACTTCGCTCTTCCAATCTCCATTCCTGAACTGTTCATGAATTGGCTGCAAAGGTACCCTTGTCCCCCTCCAAAAAATAAGATTATCAAAACTGCTTGGTCTTCCCTCCCAAAAATAATTTGCTGGCAGATTTGGCTCGAACAAAATAAAAGGATCTTTAGAAACTATGAAAAGGATGCCAAGCTTGTGGGAGTCAAGATAAAATGCCAATTAAAATAGTTCCTGAGAGAGCAAAAAGACGATTCAAATTTAAGTCAGCAAGACATAATTTGGGGCTCTTCCCTTGACCTGCAATTTCAAAAAGCTGATAGTATTACCTCTCTCCCCAAATATTGGCAAATAAGGGCCACAGCAAAGGATTTTCAGGGCTGGATGGCAAACCATTCGAGTTACTCTCTATTTTTTGATGGGGCTGCAAAGGGAAATCCTGGTAGGGTGGGAGTTGGAGGTATCATTTTGAATCCAGATGGCACCATGATTCACAACTTTGCCTGGGATTTGGGCCTCTCTTCTAGCATTCAAGCTGAGGCTTTGGCTCTTTTTCAAGGCCTCAAGTTTCTTAAAGGGCTAAACATCAAGGAGGCTAATGTATTCGGGGATTCTCATGTTATCATTAACTCTATTGTGACAAACTCTAAGCTGTTGGACTTAAGGCTTGCAAGGCTGATCTCTAGAATAACAGATTTGGGCGACTCATTTCAGAACTTGAACTTCTACCATGTGTTGAGAACCAATAACAAGGATGCGGATCTAGGTGCCAAAAAGGGGCCTCTCATCGCCGGATTCATGCTTAGAGATGGAGAAGAAACATGGGATCCTATTCCCTAAATTAGTTAGTTGTCATGTTTTACTGCCTATTATTAAATCAGTTTGTGTGTACCCAAAAGCTTGGGAAAATCATTGACATTGATCACATAGTAGCAACTAAAAGGAGATGTGAACTAAGCATAAGTTCCATGGCCTTTCAGGGTTGTGAGACACTCATGGAACTAGGCGCACCTATTGTAGTTTGAATTTTGGTATTTAGGCCAAGTATCTAATATTATCCATTAACCGGTTTTGTAAAAAAAAACATATTTCACATTGATCTTTTTGTCTAGACTGGCCATCATTAGCACTTAAAATATGACTTCATGGAAGAAAAATGTATTGATCAAAAACTTTTGAATATTTTAATTGATCATAAAATATGATCATGGGTAGCAACAATCAATTCAAAATTTGATGGACCATCACATTCCAAGAAATTCCCAAAATATACAATCAAAATAAGTTTAAAGTCACTAATTTGTTTTTTTTATTTTTTTTATTTTTGAAAATATTCATAACGATTGAAATTTCTCTCAGCCAACTATTCCAAGATTTGTAGTAGAGGACCCCTTCTTCCACCATTTACTTTTCCATGTCTTCTTGTTGTTGATGTTAGTTCCAACAATTCCAGCCCTTGCTTATAGCCTCTCGTTGCTAGTTGGAATATCTCTAAGTCAACTTGGTTATCTTTCAAATATCATAATATTTTCTCTAAACTAGGGAAAATCTAAGAAGATGAAACAATGTCTACCAAAATTTCCCCAAACATTAAATAAAATTTGGAACCTTTTATCAGCATTGTAGATTCTTCGAGCACTAAATCCCATATGGAACATGATGGTGAAGTCGTGGATGGTGAAAGTTGATAGGCATTGCTTGTTTTTTTAGAGAATCATGAATTGTTAAATGACATACAAACCAAGAAGAGAAAATATAAATATTGAGGAGAGGAGAAAAATTATGTCATTTCACTTTTCACTAATCTAATACATAGTTATCAATATAAGTGTATACTAAATTTATAATCAATATAATTAAATGTAAAAACATAATCACTAATTTAAAGATGCAAGAGATTTATTATTGAAAAATCCATTAAGAAAAATTATTATTAAAAATGATATCAAATATTACAAATAATACTATGAAAATATCTCATTGTCTTTGATTCCTAACTATAAAATCAAAATTTTGATTAAAAAAAATTAACATACAAATTGTTTTGCATTAAATTAAACATAAACAATGAAAAATAAATATGATGTGGGGATTGTTGATAATGAGTGTAGTATGGTTTTTGGGAGTAATGAAAATGTTTTTCCATATTATTTTTTATGGACACTAGGAAATATCCAAGGAATATGATAGCTGGTTAAGTTTATGTGTCCTAGCCAATAAATTAGTGTTTGTAACACCCTCCTCCCGTATCTACCCAAGTAACCGACCAACTGGGTAAACATGTGATGAGATGCTACTATGATCATATTCAACTTCCTAGGCCACCTCAACAAAGTGGAACCGACAAAACACCATGAGACCTACCTTCTGCACTAGCGACCTGACACCTAGGAGCCATCAAACCTTCTAGGAGGTTGGCCCTTAACTCAAACTGACCTTTTAGTGAATCAATACCCTAATTGCTCCCTTGATATGGGTAAGAGTGTGACTGGAAACCTCTTGTCACTTGCATAGCATGGGTATACATGTGACGGGGGACTTTTCCAGGTAGTTTCGACCTTACGACCCCGATTTTTGTGCCACTTTTTTAGGACTAGGGCTCAATTCTCTGCCCAGAACTCCATGAAACTTCCAGGAATTAAATATAACAATAGAATAATGATTCAAATGAAGTTACTTGAACAAGGACTTCACTGGATCCCTACTAACCATGACAGGAATTTCATCAAACATGTCACAAATATGTAATCTACAGGTTTAAACAACATATATGAGCATAGGGGTCTCATACTTATCTGAGAATCACTAAGAAGCATTGTTCCCTTATTTTGTTAGTTGAATTATCATATTTTAGGTCATATACTCATTTCTCATTCATTTACAAATTAAAAAATGATGAGAAACATACATGGTCACTCTCATAAAACACATTCATAAAACATATGAACAATAGAAACATTGATTTTTTTTCTCTCTTTCTCTCTCTGCAACTTCACACATGTGATTTATAGGTAGAATTAGCTGAATTTATGGGAGGCCAACTTTTGGCCTAGGCAAGTTAGGCAAGGAAAAGTTTTTTGGGAAAATTGAAGACTTGAAAAGAGGGGAGTTTAACTAGGTTTGACCATTGTATTATTGGTCAGTTTTACCATCATATTTTACTAGAAGAATTAGGTGTATATATTATTCAAATTAAAAAATTATTTGAGGAATATGTTATCCCCCCCAAGTGGTTTTTCCCAGGGTAAATCTTCTATGATATTTGTGCATTGTGATTTATATTTTCCTTGTGCATTTATGATTGAATTTCAGAAGTCTAGTTGCTTGATGATAAACTAGAAATACTCAAAGAATATGTACATAATTAGAAGTAATTATTAGTTTTTAGAAATTAGTGATTGTATTTATTTCACTTGAAAAATCAACATGGTATTGGAGTTTTGGTGAAGGAAAGAGCATTGAGGTCACTCTTCAGTCACCCTTATGCTTACACATTCACTATGTTTCCTACTTCAGCTCACAACAATTATATTTTCCCCACTTTTGTCAATCACACTCCATTGTTTTCTTCCTCTGTTACACTAGGAACAATGTTGTCTCTACTACACTATACCTAATAGCGTATTTAAACATGGAACTATATATTTATTTTTCATTAAAAATATTAGGCCAATACAACTATATTAAAGATAAGAATGGGCCACCTATGTATTTTTAATACTATGAAATTAATCTTAATCTTCCCTGCACACTACATGACAACCATTAATGATTTCATCCCGCACAGATCACTTGGTTCCCCATTCCTCATAATGCCCACAAATATTAGAAGGTACTTCAGATATTCATCTTCCTTTTTCTTCAGCCGCAACATGCCATCAAAGCTAAGAACATACTGAAATGATGTTTCATAGTCATTCTCTTCATTTATTTCCCCATAGTGTGCAAGCAATTATCATACGAGGCTTTCTTCATCTTGGGAAAAACTTTACAAACTCCATTAATCAAATGGAACCAACCTCTATGTGTGGATTTACTATTAGTTTCCAACTCATTCATCCTCTGTAAGCTATGCGCTGGATATTTTGACTCATTCATCACAGTGACATGGAGACCTTCTAACTCATACATATTTTAAACATATGCCCAACACTTTCCCATAATGCCCCTTTTTTCAATATATATATATATATATATATATATATATATATATATATGTATGTATGTATGTATGTATGTATGTATGTATCTACGTATGTATGTATGTATGCATCATGAATGGGTTGAAATATCGGATCCCTCCATACTCGTAATTCAATATATTACAGTCTCATAGGCCTCTGGGCTTGGCCCACCTAGCCTTGGCACTTTTCCTGGCACTTTTTCCTTTGAAATTTCCCCAAGCTCCTTCAAATTCTTACCTGCGGTGTTTTAGCCTTATCTAGGGCTTCCTTGACTTCCAGGGTTCCGGGCTTACAGGTTTTTTTCCCACTACCCTCGGTTGATTCCATCTCTTAACTCATGTTTTGAACATACCTCCACGCTTCCAGGATTCCTGGGTTCTAGACTTCCCGCTACCTTGCCTCACTGAAATATCGTAACAACTTTAAATAAGCTTCTAGGATTCCAAGCCTTTCGGGGTTCCAAACCTTGCTACTAAGGACTTCAAGATCCTTACTTTCACTGATCATAAATTTTGATTTAGAGGCCCATTTGTAGACTTCCTCATACAGTTGGAAAAATATTTCCAGGGACATTCCAACTATACCAAGAGAAGTGAAGTTGATCTCTTAATACATAATATCCTCCAAATTCTAGGATTCCTTATCCATCATAGTCATATTTTTATGGATTATCCACTAAGGATGATACTATGATGATTCTCTATAGAATAGTATAGCAACCACGGGACTCCCCATGAGTAGCATGCTCATCAATGCAAACATATGTTACTTTTATCCTTAATGCTATTCCAATTGACATCAATGCTAACAAACTAGGTGCCACCAACCATTCAGGCAATGCCAACTGTCAAACATGTATCTCATATACATTGTATGGATGTGTTTGGTGTTACATTATTTTCACTTTGAGCCTCATTGAATACTAAGCTAGTTATTCCTGGTGTGATTATTTCCCTCTATTAAATTGGATATTGTATTATGGTGATTCTAATATGTTTGGATCCATGGATGGTATTTATAAACCACTTTCAATCTCTCTTTGGTGTTGTTGCAATTATGGTTTACAAAACTACATGCAATTTGTGTTTCCTCGAGTGCCTGGGAAATAAATCAAGTGTTCAAGGCTAGATTCAAGAGCACTTTGTGGTGGTGAAAGTTATATTAGTTTCTTGTTCAAATATTTTGTTAAATTGTGGAAGGAGGAAAATTTTGTAAAGAAGGTCTTTTTTATTTGTAAAATTTATAAAATGAAGAATCGTTTATTGAACATAGTAACATAATTCAAATTAGTAGTTCTTGACATTATTCAGTGACGAGAGAACATATCACCGTTTTGATTATTTCTATAGTATGTTATATGTTGATGGGTTTTGTTGTTCATAGATGCTTTAAGAACAACAATTACATGTTATTTTTATGTGGTTATAGGTTTGTGTATGTGAATAAAGCTCATGTTGTATGATCGACTGCTAAATACATTCAATATCTATATTTCTTATCTATGTAACTACCAAAATTGTAGGTCGTATTATTTTGATATATGGAAGTATGTCCATAGAGTGATTCAATATTACAAATACATCGATCCTACAAAGAATCATTGATCCTACAAATACATCGAAGATTGTAAGAAGAAATTTTGTCTTAAATGGATCAAGTGGTAGCTTGAAGTTGGTGGTTTAAGGAGTGAAGCCTATGTGATTCCAGACTGGATAGAAGTGCTAATGAAGACGAATCTAGATAAAAATATCAATTTGAAATATGTTAATGTGACTTCAATACTATTCTTTGTAATGTAACCTTTATAATGTAAGCATCAAAGGAGGGTGTTAGGATTAATGCTTAAATTGGTAGATTTGGTTTGTTAGTTTGGATTTGTTTGTTGGAGATTGTGGAGATATTATCTTAACCACAATCTCCAAGTTTGGAATTAGTTGGATCTAGTTCCAACTATATAAATGGATCATATTTGTGATTGAAAAGTATGTAATAGTTTATTGTGCGTGCAATTACATATTTCTTCATGGTATTAGAGCTAGTTCAACCCTAACTTTATTATGAGTATTGAATTTGAATTATCATTTACCTATATAACTTATCTTTATGTTCAATTATTTTACCCAATATCTCTTAGTTTATTGAAATGATGTCTTACAAATATGCCATATTATGGTCATTATAATTTATAGATTTAACTTATTTTTAGCAAGGTTATGGCAAATAAAGGTAAGTATTTCAAGGTGAAATTGGTCCATGTCGATTAAAGTGTTATGTTAATGGATTATTGGTTAAAGCTTCTGACCTTTCATAAACCATAATTGCAACAACACCAAAGAGAGCTTCAAAGTGGTTTACAAAGACCATCCATGGATCCAAACATATGAGAATCACCATAATACAATATCCAATGTAATGGAGGGAAATAACCACACTAGGAACAACGAGATTAGGATTCAATGAGGCTCAAAGTGAAAATAACGTAACACCAAACACATCCATACAATGTATATGAGATACATTTTCGACAGTTGGCATTGCCTCAACGGTTGGTAGCACCTAGTTTGTTAGCATTGATGTCAATTGGAATAACATTAAGGATAAATGTAACATATGTTTGCATTGATGAGAATGCTACTCAGGGGGATTCCCATGGTTGCTATAGTATTCTATAGAGAATCATCATAGTAGCAGGCTTAGTGGAGAATCCATAAAAATATGACTATGATGGCCAGGGAATCCTAGAATTTGGAGGAGATTGTGTATTAAGAGATCAACTCAACTTCTCCTGGCATAGTTGGAATGTGCCTGGAAATATTTTTCCAACTGTATGAGGAAGTATGCAAATGGGCCTCTGAATCAAAATTTATGATCAATGAAAGTAAGGATCTTGAAGTCCTTAGTAAAAAATTTTGGAACCCCAAAAGGCCTCGAATCTTGGAGGCTTATTTAAAATTGTTATGGGATTTAAGTGAGGCAGGGTAGCAGGAAGCCTAGAACCTAGAAATCTTGGAAGCATCAAGGTATGTTCAAAACATGAGTTAAGGGATGGAATCAACCCAGGGTAGTGGGAACAAAACACAGAATCCTGAAACCCTAGAAGTCAAGGAAGCCTGAAGGCTTATTTAAAAATGTTATAGGATAAGCATTAAGACAACGATAACGGGAACAAAACCCAAATCCTCGGAACCTCGTAAGGTATAAAAAAAGGGGGAAAAGTGTCAAGATTCTATGGAAAATAACAAAGGCGAACACAGACAGATATTTTTTCCAAATCAGATGTTCCACTAAGAGACCAAAAGCATTTTAGAAGATCAAGTTGTGTGAGGTGTTATCACTCATATTTTCCTTGAAGTTTTTGGGAAGAGGAAGGGGGTCCCAGGTACCCACAAACCAACTTTAGGTACAGAATTCAGTCAATCACACCAAGAGAGGCTCTCTGTGAAATTTATTCTTTAGTTTTGAAAGATATTATGACTAGTTATAAAGGCCGTGGATTTTGTGATTAAGTTTGGGTGATGAAATTCTATAGCTTAAGGTAAGACTGTGTAGTTTAGCTAATAATAATGGATTCAAAGAAAGATGGCTCAGTTGGATCAAGCTTTAACAAAAGAAGGTTTCTGCTGAAAGGTAATCAGGTAAGGAACAATTATAGATCTAAAGTGAATGGAATGAACTTGAAATAGGTGAAGGGAAATTAAGAATCCTTCAACATATTCAAAAGGGGGAATTTGAATGATTATTAACAAAGAGAAATTAAGAATTCTTTATCAAATAATCAAAATGCATAAACTAGAAAAACAGGAGCAATTAAGAATTCACTGTTTAAACTAGTTCAGAAGAAAACATTTAGAATAACAACGATTAAAAACAGATTACACTTAAGCACTTTCTTTTTTATTCATTTTCGTTAATTATTTAGATATGAGACACAAATGATATCATAAACAAGTATAACACTTCAAAACATAAGAGATAGATGACTTATTGATCCGTTGTCTGACGCAAGAATCCTGTAAAAAGTATTTTGCATCAATTCCTTATCCAACTGGCCACACAAAATTTCTCCAACAACACTTTATTCCAAAATAGTCGATGTTACAGCAAAGTCTAAGAATCCACCCCTCAATACTCCAATTGAGGGAGTATTTATACGAAAAATTATAAAAAATATCTCATAACAAATTGAGATATAATCTAGGATGACTCATAAGTATTTTATAACAAATGAGAGCTAGATGGTCTCGTAGATAAGAGAAATGATAACTGATGTTGTGTTGTTTCCTTCTTTTGAGAATGTGCTAGAGGCAGGCCCTATGATTTGGCTCGTTGCTATCCTCTTTAGTAATTATGTGTTGGCTGCTCTGTTTTACTGATACTCTTTATCTGCACTGATACTCTTTAACCTCTTTTTATCCTTTTATCTTTCTTATCATGACTTACTGTAGTACATGATCAAAAATTCATGTAAGGATAATTTTTACAAAAGTTCTAACATTTCTTCCCACCATTTAGCTTCTGGTATTCTGGTCCTTTGTAGCTTCCTCAAATTTTCATCTGTATCTGTATATCTAAAAAAAGCAGGTTGAATTAGGAACAAATGCTTTACCTCATGCTCGAGATAAAACAAATTTTCCAATTTGTCATGAATATTTTTGCTTGTAGGAAATGCTGTTGCTGATGAACTAGTTGAGGAACTGGCCTAATTGTCAGCATGTTTGTTAAATTTCTCAACATAACTTTCAAGGTCCATTAGTTTATCCTCTGAAACTAAAGGACTGGGAAATCCTTTCTTCAACAGAATATCCAATATTTTTATGAAGGCATTGATTTATTCTTGCATATCAGAGCATCTTCGTTTTAGATTCTGCATGAGAGTTCTTTTAGTAAAAACTCTTTTTATCTCCAAAAATTTTCCTGTCCTATCTTGAATGTCGAGTTCTTAAATTTGATGTTTATTCTTAGTATTCAAAAAGTGTATAAGTTCATTGGCTTCTTCTGGCATGTTTCCTAATTCTTCTCTTGATTTTAGAATTTCTTCCACAACCAATTTAACTAAATCATTATGCTCGTACATTATTTGAACTGAGGGCCAGAAATCATTTATTGACTGCATGATGTTGTCCCAAATAATTTCTTTTATTTCCTCTAAAGGTCTCTCCAACGTGAGATCCTTCTCCAATGCCTTAACCAATTTTTCTAATCTATTGACCTCTCTTGTTTTCTCTGCAGCACTCATCTTTGAGAGATCATATTTCTGTTCCAAAGTAGTGAATTGTACCTTTGTTCTTTGGAGCTCTGTCACTTGGAGTTTCAATTCCTCCATTGAATTTATTAATTCTTCAGTACTTAAATTGGAAGTATTTACCTGGGATAATTTTGTTGGCTGACCTGTTGTAGATACACCTATAATTACTTCTGCTGTAGATGTTGGAATATTAGGTTGCTTTTCTTTCAATGTCTTTTCAAGCTCTTTTTCAGTTTCATTAAGTTTCTCATTTAGTTTCAAGAGCAAGTCCATCAATTCTTCTTCAGAATTTTTCTTCATGATTTCTGCAGTCTGTGGATGTCTTGAGGCTAGTAATTTCAGTTGTTTTTTCAAGGCTGCAATATCATCATCTTTTTTCTTGATTAAGGCTTCTATACCCTTGACATCTTTGGGATTATGACCCAATCCAATGATTATTTCATCCAAAGTCTTTATTTTGTTATCCTTAGCCTGAGAGGAGGCTTTTTCAAGCTGCAATTGTGCATTAGTATTCTCCAAAGAATCCTGCAATTTATGGGTCATCATTGATTTATCAGTCAGAGTAGAATAAATCATTTCACCTGTTTGTTTGTGTAACTAAATTTGATCCAAAGGATGAATATCCTTTGCTATGACTTCAAAATTAGTTCTAATATAATATGCAGTTGTTTTAGGCTGCTGCACTTTGGGTTTGAAGTGACTCATTACCATCTTACCCTGCTGGATGTCATAGGATGACATCAATCTTTTTTGATTCTTAGGAGCCATATTCAAATATTGATTGTAAACTTGAAGTCTTAGTGGATCATTTCTGGCCTTTATATTTATAAATGTTCTTTTGATATCCTAGGCATCTTTCACTGGTGGTTTGAAAGAAGATACTTCTACACTCTACTGCCTTTGTAATCCTTTTCTCTGAGAATTAGTGGATGTTCCACTGACTGTACATGTTTGCTGACTGCCTAGTTCTTCTCTCCTCTGACTATCAAAGATTTCATGAACAGATTCCACTTCTGGAAGAGGATTTAGTTTTTGTCTTTTAACATCAGGCTGTTCTGAAGACCCACTGATAGGGGTAGCTGCTTCAAAATCTCTCTTTTTACGCTTTTCTACATTGAGAGGAGTTTGTAAAATTGAAATTTCTGCCTCTTTCTCTTTTCCTTTAGATGCTACTGTATCCAATGCACTGATTTCCTGTAAATTTTGTTGAGAAGTCCCAGCAGAAGAAGAACCAATACCTGGTACCTGCACTTGTCCAAAAGAGTCTAGGTCAAGTATTTTTTCAAGGTCTTTCATAACATTTTCAACACTGACCTACTCATTATCTTGTTCTATCAATGTCCCTTCCATCCATTCATCCATATTGGCATATTGTTCAATTTCTGGGATTCTATTATGAATGTAAGGTGACAATTTGTTTTTCATCCTTCTATCACAAATAAAGATGTTTGGGTCATAAGGTACCCAGTAGAAACTTTTTTGTAATTTGAGATAGTCTTCTAAGATTCTTTCAGCTTCCTTTCTAGCATCCCTAGAATTGCAGACAAAGGGACCTAATTGAATTTTAATCCTGAGTTGAGCCTTTTTCTTTGCATTGCAAAAATAGACTATATATGAATTGATCATCTGTCTAAAATACTCTAAGGCAAAGAGCCTCATTGGGACATATTTTGGCAACTTGAAAGGGCATAAATCACACCCACATATTCTGATTTTTGTGTGATTCTGGTATAGGTACCAATCACCTATCCTATATTGCTTTGAGAGTTGGAGAATTTTTTTGATTTCACTATTGACCCTAGGAGGGGAGACTCCTGTCAACAGGGTGGTTGCAGGGTGTAAAAATATGTCAATAAACTCATTGTAGGAATAAGGAGAATCAGAGGAATTATGAGTGATTGCAGACCAAAATATTACAGACCTAGGATTTCCTTTGGCATCAAGTTTTTTGACATAAAAAGGGAAACTCCCTGATTGAAAGTAAAGCATGAGATGATAAATAACAGAAGAATATTTGAATACTCTTTCATTCTCTAATCTCATGAACTGATCATGGATTTTATCAGCAATGTAGGAAGCAAAATCATACGTGACAGCAGGGGGCTGTCCAGGGGTAAAAATTGACAACAATACTAGGGTTAATTGATCAACATATTCACTAGTATTGAAACCCATTATAGAGGATATCATATTCAAAATAAGCCTGCCCACATCAGTGAAAAAGGTATAACCATAAGGGGGAGGGCCTTTGGGCTGATGTTCTGGAAACATAAAGGTTTGGCAAAGGCGATTCAACTCTTCTTGGGATAAATTGGTAGATTTTTCAAGTAATTCTCCCATGGAAAGGGGAGTCAGGGCTTGACCAGGCTGAAACTGTAACATTTCGTTAATATACTGAGCAGTTACTGGGAAAAGGATAGTTTGACTCGGAAACAAGACTGCTTGTTGATTAGGATCATAATTTGCATGGAAGTAATGGATTATTTCAGGAAAATTTGGGTTTAGGGGAGAAGATACATGGGAAGATTGGATTCTCATAGTCCAAAAATGTCAGAACCGTTCAGGTAGTTATCTCTGCAATGGCAAAAAATTCAAAGAGGATTTTCGCTGAGAACAAGGTCTTTAATTTGAAAATCCCTATCTGCTAGAGGTAGATATTCTAAATCTTTGTGAGGGGCATTCAGGGGTGTGACATTCAAAGCCATGGGAATTTCCATTTCTGGTTCTTGTGGATTCAGAAATGAATTCGGGTTTTGATGAAAAAAAACAGGTACAATCACAGGGTTGGGACTGTGACTGCAATTTTGGGAATTGAGGAATGAACTAAAGACCAATCTTGAACCCTGTTTCAGTTTTTTGAGTGGAATTTAAAACAAAAACCAGGATTTTTACAGAGTTCAACGGGAATTTAGGTAAATACCTTTTTTCCAGGAAATAAACAGTGATGAAAACAGGAGTTGGTTATGGGGGATGAATTCTAGATGCTCAACTACAATTTTCTTTGGCAAGGTGGCGGCTGACAATCTGCGACAGTTGATTTTGGAATTCGTTGCATGGGACACTGGTCACTGCACAAGATAGTGAAAATGACGTGGGTTCTTTTGTTTTATTTGCAAAGTCAAAGGTTGGCGGGTTTTTTTATTTTTTTTAATGGATGATGTCAGCGAGTACGGTGGCTTCATCACGGGAGGCAGGCGGTAAGCGGTTTCCATCGCACAACTTTTGGGGAAGAGCAGTTTTCAGCAGAGGGTAAGCGATTCCATACGATGCACGACACGTGAAGTGACACTGTTCAGAAAACCGCTTGGCCATCGCGCGTTATCGTTCGGACACGGATGGGCAGCGATATGGACGTCAACCATAGATCTCAGATTGATCGATCGAATGGTCCTGGGGAAAGGAAGATGACGGGAAATTAATAGTGCGGGCCCAATGTAATTTATTAAGAAATAATTGCATCGCAGGTGATTTGATTGGTGGATTAGGTTATTAATTAACCATGAGGGTTAATTAATCCCTTTATATGGCAGAGGGTCAGGTTTATTTATTAATTGGAAATTTCAACCAATTAATCACTTTTAATAATTATATGGTTATTTTTCAACCAATGGGCGGAATAATAGTATTTGGGGATTTTATTATTAAAATAATACGGGAAAAAGGGAAATTTGCAGGGATTTAAATAATAAGTTAGAAATTAATATGGAAAATGAATAGAAGCACTAAGTGTAAAACATCAAGGTAATGTATTTAACTTATGCTTTTATGAGAAGGGTTTTTATGAAATATTGCATGATTTTCCTAAGTAAAATGGGATTTACTTAGGAAAATATTTTTTAGAAGTGAATGAATGTCATGATGAATGATTTTAAGTACTTAGGATTTTTCAATAATTGGGCCGAGGGTCTGATCCCTCCAAAAGTCAAGGAAATGCCTTGAGCCCCTCTAATTTTCAAATGCTTTAGTACTTAGGGGAAATTAGTGAAATTTTTAGGGAAATATGAGAAGGGAAGTTAATAATTTTGACTTTGCTTTGCTTGAAATTCTTCCAGTGTAGTGTCTGCCTTTGCACTTGTGATGAAAGTAAAGATTTAACATATCTAGAGCCATTATCCATCACATGTAATTCTGCAACATCATCTACCTACCCTACCTACTTTACCCTACCATTTTTTCTTCTTTATTAGGGTGCACTTAGACTGGCAAACCCTTATCACACTTTTTCTTTTACATATAGAAATCTATCTAATTCTAACCTTATTACATCCAAGGGCTCAGATTAAACTGTTGAGCTCCTTTTATTTACTCTACCTATCTACTTATCTGCCAAGATTAAACAGTTTGGTCAGATTTTATTCTCTATCTCTAAAACATAAAATTGAAAAATGAACTAGCCAAGCTTAAACTGTTTGACTGTTCACCAATTGTGGCATAAGATACAAGTTGCACACAATTTGTTTATTACATAAGAGAAAAAAGTAGTGGCATTTAGACTTGCACACTTTCCTTGGCCTTTCTTTTGGTGGGGTTCATTTTCTTTCACTTTTTTGGCCATTTTATTCTTTTTACCCTTTGATTTTTCTTTTAGGGTATACCCTCTTTACATTTTTAAATTTTTATTTTTATTTTTTGACAATATGAAAAACCTTTGCAACAAGAAAAGGTATTAACATATTACATAGTCCATCAAGTCAATAATGATATATGACACCTGTTGGTATAGGAGTCTAACACTGGCTCCACTTGGGGATGGCTTTTCCTGGTGAAAAGTCAAGAACAGCAGGTCAGTTGCCCTCAAAATTATTTTGACTGAACCATGGAATCTTCTTCTGCTTGTTGCTTTATTGTATGTATGACAGTAATACTTCTGAAGCTTAGGGCCTTCTCCTCGGGCTTCAACTCCAGTAAGTTACTATCCACTCAAAACTGATACATTACAAAGGATATAGTATGTACATGTTAAAAATCAGGATATCCTAATAAATAGGATCAAAGTAATGTTTCAACATTCGACCATTAACTGGTCCTTCTTCAGTTTCTGTACCATCCAAGTTTTTCAGAAAATATGTATTATTTCCTTGTAAAGCATGAATAATATAAGGTCCTTTCCACAAGAAGTCAAACTTCCCATGTTTTCCCTTATCCTCTCTTCTGGAATCCCATCTTAAAACTTTGTTTCCCAGTTGGAAATCTTCTGCCTTGGTCCTTTTATCAAATATCTTCTTTAGTTTCTCCTGCAATACTTGGGATCTTTGATAAACTTCCTCTCTGGTCTGCTGCAAATTGATAGTCTGATTTATTCTCCTTTGAATATCATTAGGTTCAACCTGAGCTTCTTGAAGTAATTTCATTATAGGAACTCCTAAAGATGAAGGAAATACAACCTCAATGCCATAGAATAACTCATAAGGACTGGTCCCAATAGATTTTTTGGTGGTGAGTCTGTCTGCCCAAAGTGCATTTGTAAGTTTCTTGTGCCAATTTTTCTTGTTTTCCTCCAATAATTTCTTAATAATATTAATGAGACTCTTGTTGGAAGATTCAGCCAGTCCATTACCCTGAGGGTAATAAGCTGTGGAATGGCTTAATGTGATATGATATTTATTACAGAAACTTATCATATTTTTAGATTTGAAGGCAACAACATTATCAGTTATGATTTTCTCAGGACAGCCAAATCTTGACAATATATTAGTTTCTAGGAATCCTATGATCACAGTGTCATTGGCTTGTCTGGAAGGAATTGCTTCTATCCATTTGGTGAAATAATCTGTGGCAGTGAGGATCCATTTGTGTTGGCCAGAAGAAGGAGGATGGATTTCTCCAATGAAATCCAGGCCCCATTGTTGGAAAGGTTTTTCAGTGGAAATTGGTTTCAAGGGTAAAGGTAATAATTTTCTCTTGCCTTCAAAAATTTGACATTTATGGCAAGCAGTGACAAATTTCTTTACATCAGAGAACAAGGTTGGCCAATAAAATCTAGCTCTTAGGATCTTGTCTGCAGTTGATTTCCAATAAAGGTGTCCACCGCAGTCTCCTGCATGGAATTCATTGAGAGCCTTGTCAGCTTCATCTTTTAACAAACAATTCAATAGAATACCTTCATGATTTTTCCAAAAAAGAACATTATCTAAAATACAAAACTTTGAAGATGTCATCTTTAAAAACCTTTTCTTTGTTCTGGATAACCCTGGAGGAGCTTGCAGGTTTAACAATACATAAATTATATCAGCATACCAAGGTGAATCTAAGAAGGCCTGGCTGATTTGTGGAGTCACCATCTCCTGTTCGTCATCCAGTTCATTAATATCCAGGGCTTGACAATTTGTTTCTATCATGAGTTGAGCCAATCCCTGTCCCTTTATAAGATTTGTAGGTTTTATTTCAATATCATACTCTAATATGGTAGCAATCCATTTACCTCTTTTTCCCTCAATTCCATCTTGAGTTAAGATGTCTTTGACAACAGCATTTGGTACATAGGCTATCACATGGGAATACAATATATAGATTCTAAAATCTTTAATGGCTTTTACAAGTGCAAAAGCTTGTTTTTCCATGATGTTGTATTTTAATGATGCATCCCTTAGTGCTTTACTAAAAAAGGCTATAGGTTTTTCACATCCTTGATCATCCTTTTGTAATAAAACAACTGCTACAATATGTTCTGATGCAAATGAAAATATTATGAAGTCTCTATCAAATTGTGGACTGGTAAGAACTGGTGTTCTAGTCAAAGCCATTTTAATTTCTTCAAATGCTTGTTTGGCTTCTACTATCCATTTAATACTTGAATCCTTTCTTAACATGTTAGTAAGCAATCTAATTAGTTCAGCTAAGCTAGATATGAATCTTCTCAAAAAATTGATTTTTCCTAGGAAAGCTTGAAGTTCTTTGACATTTCTAGGGTGAGGTATCTGCAATATAGCTTCTATTCTAGCAGGATCAATTCTAATACCATCTTTGGAAATGATATGGCCCAAAATTTTACCTTCTTCAAGACCAAACAAGGACTTTTTTGGATTCAAAGAGATACCATACTTTCTGCATTTTATGAATACTTGTCTGAGATGGTCCAAATGCTGCTGATCTGATTTAGAAAAAACAGTTAAATCATCCAGATATATAACAAGAAAGTCATGAATTTCTTTTGCAAATGCGATGTCCATTGCTCTTTGGAAGGTTGCTCCTGCATTTTTAAGTCAAAATGTCATTTTAACGTATTTGAATGTGCCCCATGGTGTTGTAAAAGTTGTTTTTTCCTAGTCATCAGGATGAACCAGAATCTGGTTGTATCTTAAGAACCCATCTAGAAGAGAAATCCTAGAAGCACCTACTACCCTTTGTAAAATGTGATCCATTTTGGGCAAAGGGTAATTATCCTTCAAAGAAACCTTATTTACATTTCTTAAATCAACACATAATCTGATCTCTCCAGTTTTCTTCCTAGTAGGTACTAAATTAGACACCCACTCTGAAAACCTAATGGGAGCAATTATCCCTGCTTCATACATTCGTTTGATTTCTTTTTCAATTAAAGGCAACAGTACAGGGTTGATTCTTCTGAGTTTCTGCTTAAATGGTTTTTGATTTTCTTTCAGAGGTATTGTATGTTGAATTATAGAGGTATCATATGATTTCAAGTCTTCATAACTCCAGGCAAAGACATCCTGGAATTCTCTTATTAGTTCAACATATTTTGGTTTTTGATCAGGAGGCAAAGATTTAGATAACTTTATTATTTTAGGATTTTCTTCAGTCCCCAGATTATATTCCTCAATATCGGCTTTCAATGGTTCCATTTTGGGTTTCTTTGGAATATCATTAGAGTCTAAAAGATCTTCCAAAGGAGTTAATCCTTTAGGCAAATGATTATCTTTCAAATTAATGATTTTAGATTCATCTTCTATGATGTCATCAACCTCCATTTGTTTAAGGTCCTGCATTTCTTTTTTGGTGAACTTCGTTGGATGAAGCATTTGAGTTGCACTTTCTTCTGAAATGTCTTTTTCTTGTTCATTTATTTGATCAGATTCAATGACTGTATTTTCATCTATGTTACTGTTAGAAAATTCATTCTTTAGAGTCAGAAAATTATTAATTTGATTGTCATTTGCAAACACTTTCCAATTCTTAAAATTGTCTGGTATAGTTGTTCTATGTCTAATCTCAGCTTTGAACTGATGATTAGGTTCAAATGGTAATTTACAAGTGCTAGCAAACATTGCAAGACTATGAGCATGCAAATTTTGTTTTCTTGGGATTTTAGCAAGCTGAGCTTGTAGAAAAGTATTGATTAGCTCTACAACTGTTCCTCTATATTCTCTTAATCTGGGATCTTTTGTCAAAAAGTCACCATTGATCTATTGAATGATTAAATTAGAATATCTTATGACAGATACTCTAATTGCCCCTAATTTTTTGACAATTTTAAGCCCTAACAAAAGAGCTTCATATTCTGCCATATTATTAGTGCATTTAAAGTTCAATCTGTAAGTATGGCCTTCAGCATGATCATTTTCAAGGTTGTGTATCCAAATTCCAACTCTTGCTCCTAACTTGTTAACTGAACCATAAAATTCTAAATTCCAAAGAATTTCATGTTCATAATTGGTATCAGGCGTTTCAGGAACTTTCTAACAGTGAGATCTGATTTTTTACTTTCTTCTGGTTTTTCTTGGGTATCAGATGTTTCTTTTTCCTCAGATATTTCCTAGATTTGAACACTATATTTATTTGCAATTTCTTTTGGTTATGTTGCTGGTACTTCTAGTTCAGTGGGAAGATCATATTCAGCATTATAAAGAATAAATGAGTCCATATCAGAGTGCACTGAGTAGATGGGGAAATTTTCAGGTTTCTCCTGACTACTGACTACATATTTCATTAAATTTTCTCTGTATAGTCTCTTAGGTTGGCCGAACACTGAAATAGTAGCATATGACATGTCTAATTGAAGAGATCCTCCAAGTTTTTCACCCCAAGATCTGGACAATAGCATACCATATTTTGGAGGAATATCTGCTACTACTATATCCATCAAAATTGTTTTTGCAGGGTATTGAACCAATGAAACACACAAGTCTTTGATTAATCCTAAACATCTCACTTGATTTGAATCAAAAGAAAAGAGATCTTTGTATGGTCTGGTGATGTCTAAGTTTAATCTCTCCATTACAGCTTTGGGCATTAAATTGTGAGATGCCCCAGAATCAAGCATGGCATTATGAAGTATTTTATCATGTATATTCAAACTCACATAGAATGGAGGAGTTCCTCCACTTTCTGGTTTTCCATTTACTTCAGGGCCAAATAATAATCTAGGTTGATCATCGAAAACATTTACTGAGTCATCACTTCCAGTAATATTAAGTGATCTATTGATTTGACTTCGGTAGACATCATGTTTAGCTAATTCAGACAATGGAACAACTATTTTTAATTTGCCTACTTCAGCTTCAACATTAAAAGGTTTTTCAGTCTAATTTCTTGTATTTCGAACAATTGGATTCTCTTTATCTTCTGTGTTTTTAGTATTTTTCTCCTTCTCAGGAATGGGGTTGTGGGCTGAAGTTGTTTCTGAATCAACTTCTGGTGGTTCCTCTACATTTCCTTTAGGAGGAAGAGTATTGGAAAGTTGTATGTTACTCAGTTTACTATTGGATACATCTTCAATTATTGGGTTGGCAGGATTAGGATCTGATCTAGAAAGAATATGTATAGGGGTAGTATTGGTTTTACCTTTGAGGGGTTGTTTTGTAGCTTTATGTTTACTTGTTTCCGGGACATCAATTCTTCTACTCCTCAAATTATATTTCTTGTGAACCTTGTAAATGGTTGTATCATATCCTTCCTTAAATTCAAATGATTCTCCTGAATGGGTTTGAAATTGCTTAAGAATGTGAGCTTCTTGATAATCTTGGGTCAAGAAAACTTCTGGTTCGTTCTTCCATTCAGTCAAGTTGTTTATTTGAGCATCTTCAGTTGGTTCCGCATAAGTTGAGGCTTCAATATAATTTTCCTGGAATGGGGGCCTAATATTTTGGTCAGGACCAGTTTTTCCAGTATTTTGATTTTGGTTCCTTCTGAATTTCAGATTTCTCCCAGTATTGCCTGGTTGACCATCCCAAGGAGATTTCCTTTCAATTGTTTCTACTCTATCTCCTAGCCTTTCCATCCCTTTAATAATAACATCCAGTTTCTTTTCAAAATCTAAGGGTTATTCATTTAAGGGAATTCTCTTTTCAGCTCTGGCTCTAGCTCGTTTCTCTATCAGGTTGGCTTCAACACTAACAATTATACTTTGAATTTCTTCTAAGGTTTGAGGAGCTCTTTCCCTAAGCTGATACGCCATATCATAATCAAATCCATCAGGAAATTTAATTAATTCTGAATCTGGAGGAGGTCTAAGGTTTTGGGGAATAGCATTGTAAGCATAATTGAACCTAGTGACGTAATCTTGCACAATCTCATTTGGTCCTCTCTTTAGTTTTCCAAAGTCTGATAAGATTTGAAGAGGATCTTTCTTCTTTTCCCATATGTTTAAAAATGTTCTATAGAGAGCTTGTAAGTCAGTAACACTGTTTGCAGGAAGGGCTCTAAACCAGGTTCTGACTTCTCCAGTAAGACTTTGGACAAATATTCTCATTCTTACATCATCAGCATCTATTTCATAAATTTCAAAATAATCGGTCATATTTTTAGTATGCTGTTGTGCAGTGTAGGTACCAGAACCATCGAAAGGAGTGATTTTACTTTGGTAGTCTTGGGGCATAGCCCCTAGATTGGCTGGTAATACCAAAGGAGCATATCTATTTTCCATTTCAGGAGGTAGCGATGAAATAACAGGTGAGTTTGGTCTATGAGTGGTGGGTGGAGGAGTACAAGGGGTAATTTGAGGTTGAGATGTTTGAGGAAATGTTGATGAACTTGGAGAGGCTGAAGTGATCACAAAAATATTTGATGTTCCTTCAGAGGTAAGCTTAGATTGTATGGAATTTTGCAAATTTTTATCAAGATGTGAAGTAACAAATTCAAATTGTAAATCTTCAAGAAACACTGGGTCTGAGACCAAATTGGACAACTCAAATTCAGAAAAATTTACGAATAAAAAGGTTTCAAACTTCTCGTCAAAAGGTTCGTCCTCAAGATGAATCCACTTCACAGGATAGGATATTGATCTATAGAGAGGTCGAGAACTACCAGAGCTTTCTTGACTGTCTTGTCTCCTAAGAATTTTGGGGATCAGATTCAGCTTTTCGAACACAAGCAGAGGATTTGGATCAGGATTAGCCCTCGTGTAATGAGTCCTTTCTGAAGCTAGGTTTCTAGGTGATTTTATTTTCTTTTTTAATTTTGTCTAAATGGAATGAACAATACAACTTCAAAAATCTCTTTAAGAAGTTTCAGATATTGGATTTAAATTTTCTTAAAGATTTATTTGACTAGAGGAACTGATCAAATGTTTGAAACCAAAGTTTAGTTCATAAACTAGACCGAAGATAGACTAAAGTAGCATTTATTTACTATGAAATTGCAGAGCAAAGGCAGTTCAAAGGCTACCTGGCTACCTTTAGGCTCCGTCTGTAGTTTATAAAGCAAACAACAGTAACAATAAAATTATTCAATTCCCCACTGGAGTCGCCACTATGTTATCACTCAGATTTTCCTTGAAGTTGTTGGGAAGAGGAAAGGAGTCCGAGGTAACCACAAACCAACTTTTAGGTACAAAATCTAGCCAATTTGTACCCAGAGAGGGCTCTCTCTATAAAATTTAGCTTTGTTTTAGAAGATATCAGGCTAGTTATAAAGTCCAAGGGTTTTGATTGAGTTTGGGTGATGGAATTCAATAGCTAAGGGTAAGATTGAGTAATTTAGGCCATTGGGATATTGGAGTCAAAGAAAATAGCTTAACCGGATTAAGTTTCTTAACAAAAGATGGTTTCACAGGGTAAGGTCATCAAACATGGAACAATTATAGATTTAAAGTGAATGGGATAAACTCAAATGGATGAAGGGAAATTAGGAATCCTTCAACACGTTTGAAAGAGGGAGATTGAGTGATTATTAATAAAGAGAAATTAAGTATTCTTTACTAAATAATCAAAATGATTAAACTAGAAAAACAGGAGAAATTAAGAATTAACTGTTTAAACCAATTCAGAAGAAAACATTTAGAATAACAACGATTAAAATCAGAATACACTTAAGCACTTTCTGATTTATTCCTTTGTGTTAATCATTCGTAAATGAAACACAGATGATATAATAAACAAATATAAAGACTTCAACACATAATAGATAGATGACTTATTGATCCGTAGTCTGACACAAGAATCCTGTAAAAAGTCTTTCGCATCAATTCTTCATCCAGTTTGCCACACAAAATTTCTCCAACAACACTTTATTCCAAAATAGTCAATGTTACAGCAAAGTCTAAAAAAAATCCACCCCTCAATACTCCGATTGAGGGAGTATTTATACAAAAAGTTATAAAAAATATCTCATAACAACTTGAGATATAATCTAGGATGACTCATAAGTATTTTACAACAAACTAGAGACAGATGGTCTCGTAGATAAGAGAAATGATAACTGATGTTGTGATGTTTCCTTCTTTTGAGAATGTGCTGGAGGCAGCCCCTATGATTTGGCTCATTGTTGTTCTCTTTAGTAACTCTGTGCTGGCTGCTCTATTTAACTGATACTCTTTATCTGTACTGATACACTTTAACCTCTGTTTATCCTTTTATCTTTCTTATCATGACTTACTGTAGTAAATAAGCAAAAATTCATGAAGGATAATTTTTACAAAATTTCTAACATTTCTTCCCACCATTTAGCTTCCGGTATTCTGGTCCTTTGCAGCTTCCTCAGGGTTTCATCTTTCTCTGTATATCTGAAGAAAGTATGTTGAATTGGGAACAAATGCCTTACCTCATGCTCCAGATAAAACAAGTTTTCCAATCTATCATGAAGATTTTTTCCTGTAGGCAATGCTGCTGTTGATGAACTAGTTGAGGAACTGGCCTGATTGTCAGCATGTTTGTTCAATTTCTCAACATAACTTTCAAGGTCCATTAGTTTATCCTCTGAAACTAAAGGACCGGGCAATCCTTTATTCAACAGAATATCCAATCTTTTTATGAAGGCATATCAGAGCACCTTCGTTCTAGATTCTGTATCAGAGTTATTTTAGTAAAAACTCTTTTTATCTCCAAAATTGTTCCTGTCCTGTCTTGAATGCCAAGTTCTTCAAGTTGATGTTTATTCTTAGTATTCAAAAAGTGTATAAGTTCATTGGCTTCTTCCGGCATGTTTCCTAATTCTTCTCTTGATTTTAGAATTTCTTCCACAGCCAATTTAACTAAATCATTATGTTCATACATTATTTGAATTGAGGGTCAGACATCATTTATTGACTGGATGATGTTGTCCCAAAGAATTTATTTTATTTCCTTTAAAGGTCTCTCCAATGTGAGATCCTTCTCCAATGCCTTAACCAATTTTTCTAATCTGTTGGCCTCTCTTGTTTTCTCTGCAACACTCATCTTCGAGAGATCATATTTTTGTTCCAAAGTGGCGAATTGTACCGTTGTTCTTTGGAGCTCTGTCACTTGGAGTTTCAATTCCTCCATTGACTTTATTAATTCTTCGGTACTTAAATTGGAAGTATTTACCTGTGATAATTCTGTTGGCTGACCTGTTGTAGATGTACGCAAGTAATTACTTTTTTGTAGATGTTGGAATATTTGCACGCTTGTCTTTCAATACCTTTTCAAGCTATTTTTAAGTTTCATTAAGTTGTTCAATCTTTGTTGATTCTTAGGAGCCATCTTCAAATATTGGTTGTAAACTTGAAGTCTTAGTGGATCATTTCTAGCCTTTATATTTATGAATGTTCTTTTGATATCCCATGCATCTTTCACAGGTGGTTTAAAAGAATATACTTCTACACTTTGCTGCCTTTGTAATTCTTTCCTCTGAGAATTAGTGGATGTTCCACTGTCTGTACATGTT
>JAXQQM020089554.1:0-34954 GCA_034641835.2 Pinus albicaulis
TTTGCAGATTTGTTGTTGCATGTGGAACCGCCTGTTGTTTTGTTTTGTTGTTTGGTTCTTTTTATATTGGAACTACCTGATAATTTATAGTGATGAATCTGATATAGGGTAACCACTTGGAAATGGTTTTTAAAGTATAAATGGTTAATAATTTGAAAATTTAAATAACCTTACGGCAACCTGTTTTATGACTGCCAACTATTTGTCAAAATTCCTCAATGGCTATACCTTACAATATTGTGAGTTATGTTTGAAATTTCTAAATATTTGTATTCATTGGTGTAGATTCAACAATGAATATGGTTGATAGTCTACTAATATCTTAAGTTAAATTATTGACACTACTTACAAAAAAAATGAAGTCATGTAACTTTGGATTCATGTTAGCTAATTGTTGTGAAAACACCTTAAAGAGATAATGGTTGTGAGTGTTTGACAAAATGCCTTAATGGCTGTACATTCCATACTTGTAAATTGGTTTTCATAATGTTCAATGATTGCATCTAATTACGTTTATGAACCATCCATAAAACAAAAGGCTTAAGTTAATTTAAGATTTGCAATCAAGGTATTTCTAGTGTAATAACTCATTGAGTTAAAGGGTCTTGCTGAAAATTCAAAATTGCAGTAAGTAATTTGTTGCAATATCAGCTCACATATGAATTCCTAATTATGGGATGCCAACTCTATATAATTTAAATTATCCTTTTAAGAAAATAATTCATAAGCCTGTTATTAGTCACTCTTGAACACATTTAATTACAACGGAATTAACAATTAGCTTATTGTAAATTGTGGTTCATAAAGGTTGACATTTATTCATCCCACTAAACAATTTATATTTTAAAGGTGATTTTAGTCTTGAGAAGCAAGTATTATGGTTGTATTTTTTTGGATCTTGATAAACCTTGAACTTGGTAGCTTTGAAGATAAATTGATAGAATTTAGGGTGTAGTGTGTGTTTGGGGCGCGGAGTCCTAAATATTTAAAAAGATCAAGGTGTGGAATCTTGGATCTTTAGAGTAGATCAGGGCGCGGAGTCCTCAATCTACTAAGGCATGAAGATGCATACAATAGGGGTGTGGAATCCCTATTATCCGGAAGAAAAATACCACTCATGGGCAACTCATAGATGAATTTCCTTAATAATCTCATTCCTAAAAATTTTGGAGTGACTTTCTAAAAATAGAAAGTCATGTCTACCATTTCAAGTATGACTTTCCAAAAATAGTAAATCACCTCCAATCAATGGGTAAACAATTATACTTGAAGGAAAATCACTTAAATTATGATTAATCAATTGTAATAGTTCAATCTCGACTTAATCCTCAATATTATTAATATTATTAATATCTTTTATGAGACTATGATATTATTATTAAAAGGAAATTATATCTCCTCAATCACTTCACACCTCTCTCCTTCATGACTCTCATGGCTCTATGTAACTCTCTCTATTTTAAATATTACATTACACCCTCTTTTATGCACTCATCAAGGAATGGCATATTCCTCTTACACTCATTAAATATATGTCATAAAATATTCCTACACTCATTAAATATATGTCATAAAATATTCCTACACTCATTAAATATGTGTCATAAAATATTCCTCTTACACTCACTTTAATGCATATGTTACACTCTCCTTAAATAAGGCATGCATACCTCTCCTTAATGGCAGAAGTTACACTCCTCTAAAAGGAATACAATGCATGCATATTAATCCTCCTTTATGACATGAATTTGTTGCTCCTCCTATATATGAGTCTCATGTATTCTCATTTGGGGGGGAGGGGGTAATGCCAAGAGTGGAAGAGACTTGAGGAATATTGTGAAAGGGAGAGATATGGAGAGTATCCAATTACTTCCAAAAAAAAAAAAAAAAAATTCTGAATTTCTTACTAATCTACTAAGTATCTATTGAGGTTGAACATGAGTGGTATTTAGAGGAAGTGAAAACTATCTTCATGAGTTTTCCTTACATCTCTCTCTCTATTATTGTATTTTGGTATTGGTTGTGAGCTTTTACAGCTCGGGGGTTCCAGGGGGAGGAGTTCTCCCTGGATATGGTTGGGTGGAAAACCGGATGGTTCAAATGAGTTGGTTAAGGGATCGAAGGTGGATCATATTTTCAACGATTGGAGCTGAATATCTCTTCAGGTATAATTTCCATTGTCCTAAAATTATAGTATAGATTTAGCATAAAATAAAAGGTAGACATTTAAATTGTTGTAAACATCTAATTTTGGTTTAGGCTTATGTTATCTAAAATATTATTGATTAGTTAAAAATGAAGACTAGATCAATCTATATGTATGGACGTTTAGATCTCAATATTGGAGTATTATTGGTATAGTTTATGGTACTAATCTTGGTATTGTAGCATTTGAGAAAGGAAAGCCAAATATTGTTGAAGGTAATTTCAATAAATAAATTCCAAAGGACTTGGGTAAGCATTTCATGATTTATGGTTCTGTTTCAAGTAATTAATAGATGCATGTTTTATAAATGGTTTTAGGATAGTTTTCAAAGTGTTTGACAAAATCTGTGAATGAGTAATGTTATAAATTTATTTATGCATGAATAAGTGCTAACTTGCAGAAGTAAGAAAATGGACATGTACCCAAAATATGCTTGGAGGAATTACAGAATCAACCCTTAAAAGAAAATGCAAAAATAATGGCAACTAAAGTATAGTTTGGAAGATCAAATGCTTGAGGTAAGTTGGAGATAAATTTTAGTTATGGCTTATGTTTCATATTCTTCAATGTTTTGTTATTCAAGGTGTTGTAATAGGACTATCAGAATTTTGATAGAAAGCCTTAATGGCTGTAGCATTCAGGGCTTCCATGTGTTTTTAAATTGTAGCAATTGGTGCAAAAAGCTTGTCACTCATGTCAAATGAATTAGCTTGTGGGTGGTAAAATGTTTCAAGAACTCATATGGGGGATTTAGAAATGTGTGATTTCAATGAGCATATATTAGTAGCATAACTCTGGGTTGTTTTTCCTCATGTAGAGGTGTAGCTGTAAGTTTTCATTCCATATGTTTGACAAAAGTCATAAATGAAACATTTAGGCTATAAATTTTGTTGTTTTAAAGAATCGCATTTCTGGGCGTCCCTGTTGCGATTCAGCTCCACTTCAGGGGGTATCCGTACCAATAGGCCATTTCACCCCAACTTTGATTTCAAAAATCAAGGTTTCGGACATCAATTCCCAAATCTGCTCTGTTTTGCAGATTTGTTGTTGCATGTAGAACCACCTGTTGTTTTGTTTTTCTGTCTAGATCTTTTTATATTGGAACTGTCTGATAATTTATAGTGATAAATCTGATATAGGCTAACCACTTGGAAATGGTTTTTAAAGTATAAATGGTTAATAATTTGAAATTTAAATAACCTTACGGCAACATGTTTTATGACTGCCAACTATTTGTCAAAAGTCCTGAATGGCTGTAACTTTTGTGCATATAAATTGATAGTGTAAAATTATTAGTTACTGTTGTTTTTATGTTACTATAAATTATAAATAAACTATTTAATGGGTGTAGCTTCCTATGTCTGCAAGTTTTTGGTATGAATGTGAAAACGAATTTAATAATTTAGTGATGTATGAATAAGACAGTTGTTTCTTGTATTATCTAAAGTTAAACAAAAAAATAAAAAAAAGCCTTGTTGTTGGAAACAATTTTACAGTGACTAATTCTTTAGGATTTTTTGTGGGAATGGGTATTAGTGATTATGTGACATCTACTTCTCTATCTTACTGATAGTGGGTAAGGTGGGACCTTACACCCATCATCTTCGGACGTGTCAATTTTCTCTCCATCTGAAACCTTTTCAGAACTTCTGTAGTATATCTTCCTTTCCCAAGGAAGATCTCACCCTTCTGTTGCCAAACTTCCAACCCCAGAAAATAATGCATCAGCCCTAGATCCTTCATGTCAAATTCCGCAGCTAAATTCTCCTTACAGTCCTTGATGAGCCTAGATGATCCTATTATGAATAGATCATCTACATATATCACCAGTATAAGAGGCTCATCCCCTACTCTCAGATAGTAGAGATTGGGATCTACGTCACTCTTGAAAAATCCCATTTTCTAAAAGTAGTTGTCAATTTGACCATACCAAGCTCTAGGGGCTTGCTTCAGTTCATACAAGGCCCTCTTGAGCCTGCACACATGAGTTTTATGTTCATGCGTCTCAAAGCCCTCTAGTTCTTCAATATATGCTTCTTCCTCTATCACCCCATTCAGGAACGCAGTCTTGACGTCCATCTGGTGAATCTTCCATCCCATTTGCACAGTAAGGGATATCACGGATCTAATAGAAATATATCGAGCTACCAGGGCGAAAGTCTCTTCATAATCTATCCCTTCCTTCTAAGCGTACACCTTAGCCACAAACATGGCCTTAAATTTCTCGATGTTGCTATCTGCAGCGTATTTGATCTTGTAGATCCATCTCGAACCTACAACTGATTTATCCTAATGTCTGAGAACCACTTCCCAGACATAATTCGTCATGATGGAGTTGTACTCCACCATCGCATCGACCCAAACCTGGTGCTGAGCTGCCTCCCGAAAACTAGATGGTTCTCCAACCTATGCTACCAAAGCTTGGTACCTTTCAGGTTGTCTGCGCTGCCTCTTCTCATTTCAAGGGGCTCCGACAAATTCTTCTGCATCCTTCAGTATCTGTCGCAATTCTCTGCTCGTCCTACCACTGGTAGTGGGAGGATCCACCTACTCTCCCTCCTGCAAGTCCTCAGGAGATGTATCCCTTGGATCCCTATGCCTTGGATGGGCACTCGTATTACCCTTCGCAGGGCTTTGCAGCTGGACCAACGGATCCTCCTCAGACTGCATAGCAGAAGGCATCTCCCAGGATTTTCTGAAGGCCCTCTCCAACATGAATTTCACATCCCGCCATACCACAATCTTCCTACTCTCAGGAATGTATATATGATAAGCCTTTGCATTCTCACTATATCCCACCAGATATCCCTTTTCCGCAGTTTTATCCAACTTCTTCCTCTTCTCTTCAGGCACATGACAATATGCCACATTGCCAAAGATCCTAAAGTGGCTCACTTCAGGCTTGCTACCAATGAAGATACTTTCTCGAGTGATCTTACCTAATTCATTATGAGGAATCTTGTTTTGTACGTAAACAATTGTATTACAAGATTCAGCGCACAGAAATTGGGCATGTCTTGATTGTACAACATTGCCCTTGCAGCTTTGACAATAGTTATGTTCTTCCGCTCTACAATACCATTCTGCTCCGGATTATACGAAGCAGTCAACTCTCTTCTAATGCCTTCCCTTGCGCAGAACTCTGTGAAGTTTTTATCCGTGTATTCTCCACCATTTTCTGATTGCAATGTCTTGATTCGCTTTCCGGTCAAATTCTCTACCAGAGCTTTAAACTCCTTGAATCGACCAAAGACTTCGTACTTGGTCTTCATAAAGTATATCCATGTCTTCCTGGAATGGTCATAAATAAAGGTGACAAAATATTCAGCACCACTAAGAGATCTAGTGGACATTGACCCGCAGATTTCTAAATGTATTAAGTTCAACACACTCTTAGCCCTATTGTTGCTTCTATGGTATGTTGCCTTGGCATACGCACCCTCTGTAGACATCGTCTCGCTTGGTGCTCAGTTCTGGAACTCCCATGACAGTCTTCTTGAGAATCCTTAATGCCCCATCATGCAAGTGCCCCATTATCCTATACCATAGCTCATTCAAGTCCTTCTCATCAATGCTGCCTATTAGTGCCATTGGGGATTTGAGCTGTAACTTGTAGAGTTTATTGCTCTTGACTCTAATTTGTGCTTTCTTCTTCCAACTTGGGTGTTTGACGTATACTCTATTGCCAATGAAGTAAACGTTATATCCTTTTTTTTGAAGTTATGACACTGAGAGCAAGTTCATCCCCAAACCAGGCACATGCAGTACATTAGTGGCTCGAAGCTTATTACCAACTTTCGTTTGAAATACTATGGTACCTCTTCCAATAGTGGCACATTTTGCCTTATTGACCATGGTGATTTTAAAGTTCATCTGCTCTTCTTGGTAGTTTGAGAAACATTCTCGCACTCCTGTCATGTGAGCAGAAGCCCCACTGTCAATGTACCAGATCTTAGGAGAAGCAGAGCTTGACACACAAGCAAATTCTTCTTCGAATCCAGATGTCAGAACAGAAACATCGTGATCCATCTGTTCTTCCATGCTGCCCTTCTTCTCTGGAGAACTGCGTGAACCCTTCCGAGATGCTGCAGCAACGTTTGATTTATGTTCAATCGTCGGTTCTCTACTCCTGTTACTCATCTCTAGTTCTGATACCATGTGAAAAATTCAATCTAGAAAATATTTTTGTAGTGATAGAAGTATTTCTCCTACTTATTATTTCAATAAGTTATTTAAAAAATTCTTCTAGTAAATTTTGAAATAAATGCTACTGCAGCATTCACTTATGTATATGCAGAAAAAGGAATAGTAAGAAATATAAGCATAAGAAACAATCACATGTACACACTTATTTTTGGACAACTGTCCCCAGAAAAATCCAATGCGGGAAAATCAGTGCAACAGATGAGGGTTTATATATTATTCTTCAGCAATAAAATTCTTTACAAGAAATAGACTGGCAGATTTCTTTAGAAAACACCTGAGATAGATTCTCTGGTTCCTTCTGGAGAATTCCTAACATCCGAAAGACCCACTATCTCCCTCTGCGTCTCTGCGTAGTCCCTGCGCTGGACTGCGTCACTCTGCGTGGGCTCTGCGTGGGCACACTGTGTTGTTGCTCTGCATTGGCTTTTGTGGCCCTCTGCATCTCTCTCCTTCTTCTTTGTCAATGTTGACTCCCTCTCCTTCTTCTGCCTCTGCAACTTTGCCCTGCAACTCTCCCTTTGCAATCGAATTCTATTCCTTCATAATCAACTTCCTTCGAGTTACTGAGTGTGTGCCTGGCTTGCTTTCCAAATGACCCTCAAGCCTTCTTTTATAATCTTCTTATTGATGAATCAACGGCCCAGATTAGAAGTCTACTCAATGGCCAAAATTAAAACTTGACTTGATCTTCGTTCTCTAGAAGATTCACACTCTGTTTTATTAATACCCATTAAATATTTAATTTCTCTATGTTTAGACTTAGGGTCTACATTAAAATAATTAATTATTTTAATAAAACATAAACCGAGTGGAATTTCCACAAACGGTTTCTGGGTTCTTTGGAATACTAATGTCCAAGCCTCCTTACAAATTTTTGAGACTTGGAACACTTTCTTATGCTACAAAAATCAACACTAGCTCCAACAGTGGAACATTAAGCCACTACTTGCTCCTCCAAAGAATGATACTCTCTCTTATGCTAAGCTTGAGAAGCCAAGGTGACAAGTCCTTTTGCTTGAGCTATGACGGTGTATTTATAACAAATGAGGCGACTCTCCACCTCCCTTGTGACTTTTGACCTCCCTTGTGACTTTTGACCTCCATGTGACTTTTCGAACTTCTATGTGACCTTTGAGCTTCTACACGACTCTAGGACTTTCTAGTGACTTTTCACATTCCATGTGAGACCCTTGGACTTCCATGCATTTTACATTTTCTCATTTTTGAAAATACAATATTACATTCCATAAATTGTGGCAAAATACATGGACAACATTAAAACTTTTGTAATGACACTTTCAGAAGCCATAATTTGGCAACTATGACATATGACTTCATTGTATCAATGACAAGCTATTCTCTTTGCTTCTATGACTTCAACTTCTTCATGATAGGTCTTTCTTGTACTTCATCTTCACCCTCTGAAGGGTCTTGATAAGTGTTGGAACCTTCTAAGTCAACATGAGTTGCCATCTCTTTGTCATGGTCCATGACTCCTTTTCTCCTGAATGATGGCACCTTTGGGTCTCGTCTCCACAAGTGTCCTTCTTGTAACCTTCACTTGATGACCTCCTTGAGCATCATCCTGCCATGATAGAATGATAGCACCTGCAGACAAAGTTCACTCATGACAAGACAATATCAGTCATGAAATCACCTGTTCTATCCTATTCATTCAAGGTGCTAACTTTGATGGGATATTGCGCAAGTACTGAGAGGGGGGCCTAGTAATTTCACAGGCTTCCACTACAAGGAGCCAAGGAATGACCTTGTTGGCCACTTCGATTGTGCAATGTGCAATAAAGGGAAGGTTCATTAAGGCATTGCGCAGTGGGAAAGTGCAGAGGATAAGACTGACAAGCTTTCTCATTGAGAATGCGTAGTGTGCAGTGCTCAAGGAAGGGAAACTAGGGATTACGCAGTTGAGCAATGCAGGGACTAAGGGATGACCCCACTGTCCACTAGAAATGTGCAGTGTGCGGTGGAGGCAAGATTTGATCAAGGCATTGCGCAGTTGTGCTCTGCGGAAGACAAGAATGACAGGCTTAGGGACTATAACTGCGTAGTGTGCAGCGCTTGAAGGGGAGGCTCAGATGATCCCACTATCCATTGCAACTATGCAATGCACAATACAAAGCGGGATGGATCAAGGATTGCGCAATGGACAAGTGTGGGCAGCAAGATGAAGAGACTGAACTCTAAGGTTTCTCAATGCGTAGTCGAAGGAGATTGTCCTTTATGATTGTGCAGTGCGCAGTTCCAGGAGGTAAGACTTCATGACTATGGCTTAGGAATGCGCACTGCGTAGTGGCCAATGGTTGAAGGATTGGTCATTGATTGCACAAGTTGTGAGGACAAAGGGAACTCCAAAATTGTCTAAGTGTGGGATCAGTGGAGCAAGAGAGTAAGAGCATGTAATAAGTCTTGAACATGATCACACACATATATACACCGGTGTACATAGAAAGAAGATACACAATACCCAAAACCAACATACATACAACAAAATGACAGTAAAGCGACACTTATCTCCAAGTGTGACACTTAGGATGTACCTTTACGACACAAGTGTCGACTGCAACCAAAAGGTGTGTTATGAGATACGAAAGTGTTCAGCACATGTTCTAATGATAAATAACATTGACTAGTGCAAGAGAGTGCATTGGCGCTGCCTCTAGAAGGTGTTCCATGGTGCTCTTAAGATGTGTGAAAACGAACGAAAGCAACACATGCAAGAGTGAAAGTGATGCATGCAAAAGCAAAGAAAACATAAGCAACACAAGTAGGAATGAAAGCACACAAAAGCGACTCTTGCAAAAGATAGAGCAAGCAAAAACGACACATGTAAGAGGAAAAGAAAGCAAAAGTGACACTTGCAAAAGCAAAAGCGACAATTGAGAAACTCACCCTGAAGATGGGGTATTCGTGACCATGAGTGAGAGAATGCTCCTTATACTCCAACAGTGCACAAAGCTCAAAAGTGAAAGATGAATATAAAAATGAGCTCTGAACTAGACTCTTTATATAGGGAGAGCAAACATGCAATTAGGGTTAATGTTGGTGAGTGCGCTTAGTGCATGTCGGGAAACTAGGAGCCACAAGTGAGTTGACTGACTTGAAGAATTATACTCTCACTGTCAACAAAGAGTGTGCAATCACTATCTGTAGAGGATGCCCTCATACTATCACTGTCCATAAGGATTATGCAGTCTCTATCTCTAGGAACTATGCAAGCACTATCATCAAGAAAGGTGTCAGCATTGTCCATAAGGATTGTGCAGTCTTTGTCTCTAGGGACTACAAAGTCACTATCATTAAGGATTGCGCAATCACTGTGCCTAAGAGTTGCGTAGTCACTATCACTAGGAACTACATAGTCACTGGCACCAATAGCTATGCAATCACTGCTCACAGAAAGTGTGCAAAACTGTCATTGTTAAGTATGGTTAGTCTGTCTTGAGATATGTGCTTGTGAAGACATCAAGAGTTGGGCATGTGAAAACAAGTAGCTCAACACTCAGGATTCCTAAAGGAGAACTTGAACACTTAAACAACATGACCGAGCATGACCGAGCATGACTTGAATAAATGATGGCATGATCGTGAGGAGGCTCCAAAATTTGAAGGTAGGAAAAATTTTGGAGGGTGTTGTAGCAACGACAACACCTTACAATCCACCTCATGTGACCTATAAGCACCCAAAAATAAATCCATTTCAGCATGCCATCCTTAAATATGATAATGGTTTATACCATAACCCCCTCCCCCACCCGAAACAAAAAACAAAAAAGAACATACCATCATGCCCATCATTAAAATTTAAAATATAATTGCTTAAATATTTTTAACGAATAATGTTTGAAAGTTTTTGGCTAACCTCATGAATACTATATCTCCAATTGAATTGGATAAAAAGGTCATATAGTTTTTCCATGATAGATAAATTTTGTTTTTGCCTGTAATATGTATAGTTCGTTAAGCATCCTATAGAGTTTTCTAAGTGGCAGAGTAATTGTCAGCATGTCTATCCTTACAATCCCTTTGAATGTGTCCACGTGTCCATTAACCTTCAAAAGTTTTAATTAATTCTCTATAACCAACTTGTAAGACGAGATGAATTAGTTGGGACATAATTATAGCTTGTGATCTAGATTTCTAACACTAAACAATTAGGATGATGAATTTTCCTGCACGGCAGTTATGGACCATAATATTGTTGCTATAAAGAATGGAGTATGTTGTCAGTATGTGAAATAAAAGCTATGTATTACATGGGGTAGGAAGTAGAAAGTGTTTAATCTTGTTATGTAAGACAATCCATTGATGAAGAAAAAGCATGTAGGCTATCAAGGTTGCATTTACCAAATGTGCATTTTCCTAGATGGAGAAATGTATCTTGAATATAAATGTGTCTCAGTTCTGTTGTTTTCATTTGGATATCATTCTAATGTACTTTTTAGCTATGAATCTTGTGCATTGTTACCTAAGTTGGGTTTCTTAAAAAGAAGTGATGTAATAACAATTAAGATTTACCTTTTCACCCATAGCTTCTTGAATAAGGACAGTGTCTCCTGACATCCTTCCAATAACCTCTCCTGTTGACGTCTCACTATCGAAAAATGCAATATCCTGCCTTAAAATAGTTTGTAAGTAGAAACTCCTAATACGAGCAGCCTGCCTTTCCCCTGTGTACATCCAAAAAGCCACCTCTGCCACACAAAAAGTACCAAGTTAGATCATGAAATATCATGATCCCCCAGAAAAAGAAAAAATTATTTTCACACTCATTTAACTGATTTATTATAACAGGACTACATAATGAAAATAACAAGAAGCAAACATTGGGGATTGAAACTAGAATCATGTTCTTAAAAATCCAAAGAATCAAGTTAAGGTGGGAGGTAATATCTTACGAAAGAAGGATGCAACGGCTGTACAAGCACCTAGATACACAAAATTCAAAGCTACCTGAAGCACCCAAAGCAACAAAAAGAATAAATCCAACATTAGAATTAAAGTAATAAAGTTTATACTCAAGATGAGAAATTCAAAATAAATGCAGTCAAAAATCCATAAATCATTTGGCACATTTTAGTCATTACATTCTGTGAAAAACCATTCTTATGACCTCTTTACACTGAACAGAGGTGATTCAATTAAGATGAGAGATCAGAAGTGGCCTTGCATTGCATCCTGTTAAGTAGATGTAATAAAATGAATTAAATTATGCAGTACCCAGAGTACCCACATCCTAATTTAAAATCTTTAAAGTGTTTTTATCAAGCTCAACATACCATACTTAATATGCAATACTGCATAAACAGATTGATTTAATGTTTCTTATGACTGTCAGTATTTGGACTGTGATAAAAATAGGAAAAGCAACATCTTTAAAATAAGACGCTGGAAAGGTCACAAGAGTGGAGTTCCGTAGTGGTTATGTTAATGTATATTGTATTGGTTGCAATTCCTCTCATTAAAATTAATTAAATATTGAGTGATGAGGAGACATGCTACACTGTCAATATTAAAGTTATGAGCACAAATTCTATACTGTCACACTTAGAATTTGATGATTGACATTACCTACCATCTTAAGTTTTTATCATAACCTTCAGTTTTGATCTCAGCCCATGACACCTTCAAGCTTCAATTACCATTTGAAAGAGGTACAAAGGGAAAATTGACATCTAATTTCACTCCTTTATGCAGAGATTATATCCATTGACATTAGTAGCCAACAAATATCTTGTAAGTTGTATCCTCTATAAACATTCTAGATTCTTAATCGTTAGTTGCTTGTGTTACTTGACCGAGATTGTAGAATTTTGTCTCGGGTCTTATTTCATGACGTAATATTTGCAATTTTATGTTTGAAAAAGAGCAATGAGACCATACTGACCTTCCTCCCTACAAGGGACATCCTCAGACCGACAAACAAGTTTTACTCTAAATAGCAGTCCTAAAGTTCGTGTGAATAATGACATTTGACTGTCAAAATCCATAGACAATTCTTTAACTAGCTGGACTCCTTTAGAAACTTAGAAAGAATCAATATTCTTCCTCTAATACAAGCAGCTGGTAGAGGATTGCAACAATACCTGGCCTGCTTTGAGGAGGTTTCATTTCTAGATAAGGTGTTGGGTTGTTTCTTTCCAAGCCAATGTTGTTCTTTCCAGTACAACAGAATCGCCAACCAGAAAAAACTGTGGAATAAAAGCAAAACTCTGAAACAAAACTACATGCCAACAGTTATTTCCATGCATCATATTTGCTACTTCTTAATCAAGATCTTCAAGTTCCTCTTAAAGTAAAAAATGTCACCTAATTAAAGCATGCCAAATCAGTGGAAGATGCTAAAATAACAATCAATCATCTCATGGATGATGTGTCTGAGAGCAAAACTAAGTTTTTACATCTATAGATGTTAAGGCACATATCAAACTCACTATAACTCAGGTGGCATGTAACAAACTAAAATATATGTCTTTCATTGAGCAAGCCAATCGCATAATTATTATGTGATATTGACATTACAGCAACTGGCAAAATTCCAATTTGGACATTGTGTGGTTCACATGGAGCTTTCCAAATTGTCAAATTTCATTTTCCAAGTTACAATCTTGGGCCATGTTGTTCTGGGCAATACTTTTAACTCACTTGTCTAACTTCAATGTTGCAAGTACACTGCTCTTCTGTGTTATAAAAATAGTAAACGTTAATTTCACATAACAACTTAAGTTGCATTTTAAGGCCATTGTGAACAATAATCGGCATTTTGACCATGAAATTCCAAGCCTTATAAAAGTACACTTCAATTTTTAACACTCTTTATATGTTGTCAATGCTTGATTTGTTGTGTTCTTTCTTGGCCGAACTAGATATCGACGGGCATTATGAGGCTCCAAGTCTAACAACAAGAAAAAAACAATTTTTTTATTTTAAATCTGAAGTGGAATAAGCTTTACCTTGGATACTTCGTGTACCAAACTGTGGTCGCTTGTATTCTGTCCGAACGCATTCATAAGACTCCCAAACAAGATGGTCATAACTGGAAGTGTAAGCCCATTGGCAACGGATGCAATAGTACCAATACTCATCAATGTAATATCCAAGGTGTCTGCTAAGGTAAATAACTTATTAAATGGAACATTCCTCTTGGTATCTTCTTTACCCTTCATTTTCTCATAGTTTTCCATGTTTTTATCTACTTTTTCCTTTGCAGCCCTGTTGAAACCTGAGTTGGAACCTGCTTCAATATTCAACAATCATCTACTATTGGCATTATTTTGTTCCGGTTTTCCCCTTTTATTTGACATATGGCATCAAGCAAGAATCTTCCTGCGAGGCTTTTGAAGTGCTGAGACGTCAGGCACGGACCTCGCCTATGTCAGATTTTTCTGGCAATTTTCCTGTGATTTTGAATTCTGGCACCGCCAGAAACCAAAATCTCTCATTCAACCCCCTACAGAAAGAAAATACGATTAGCAAATTTCTCCCATCATTTGAGCAGAATGGAATTTTAGATGATCGCTTAAGGAATTTCCATGAAAAAAAGAGAAGAATGGAATTTTAGATGAGGGCTCAAGGAATTTTCATGCATGCGTAGATGTCATTTATGAATCTCTGCATCTAATTTTGCACGGTATAATAGTTAAGAATCTCAAACATACTAGAGAAATTACCTGGGATTAGATTCAATCAGCTATGGTAGAAACGGTTGCAGATCAGCGTTGAAACAAGTGGAAGCTTTCATTATATGTATCCATCTCGACCATTTCATTCAAGCTAAAACTTGAATTCGATCAAATTATTGAAAGAAGCAATTGATGAAAAAGCAGTTGAGCTAGAGGTTTGATGAGGATTTTCGAATCATTTTTCAGATGCGAACAAAGACAAAAAGTAAAAGCAGTAAATTTCATAACAGCTGTGCCTGTAAGGTTGGAAAATAATCGCTCTTTGATCGACATTGCACAAGGTGGAAAGAGCCGTGATTAATAGTTGCGCAGGAAGGGAACACAGAGCGAGAATCGATGGAAAATTATAATCGATGATAAAAGATTGAGGCGAACAACAGACAATATCGGCCACGAAGACTATTTTTGCACATATATTTATTTTCTTTAAATCAGCGACTCATTTTCTTTGCCGGTCAACCGAAAATTTACAATGGAAATGTTTAAGAACTAAGAAATATCAACCAAAATAGGACACGTTTACGCAATAATTGCGTTCCACTAAAACATTTGAAGGTTTTGCTGTCCTCAACTCATTGATACTGTACAAACTAATATAAAATAGAAACGTTTAAGATAAGATAATACTGACAACATACGGCTAATATAAGCGCAAGCACTTCTGCCATTTTAAGTCATCGAAACGAGGAAAAATAAATGACCTTCTTATTGTGCATCAGTTCCAGCCTCCAGCTTTTCTTCTCAGAAGCGTCCGCGGCTCACCGCTTGAACTCTGACAGACAAAAAAACCAAAGATTATTGCATCGACTTTCGCAATGTTCCTTGATTACTCAGAATGCCTTTTTCAGCGTTAATTAATGGAGTTCTCTACTCAGAAGCGTCCGCGGCTCACTGCTTGAAAGTCCAAAGATTATTGCATCGACTTTCGCAATGTTCCTTGATTACTCAGAATGCCTTTTTCAGCGTTAATTAATGGAGTTCTCTACTCAGGCAACGAAATAGTTCGAACGGCAGTTTTTTTGTCGGAATTCGGGCAGCTAAAATTCAAGAAATCAGGTAGTTGGAGTGTTTGGAATCCATTTTTGACAGTGGAAATGGATTCAGCACTATCAAAAACCTTTAAGACGCTCAAAATACTAAAGTTTAACAACTGTAAACATGATTCTGATTAAATCTTTGCTGGATTTTTTAAAAATCCTTGCCGGATTCTGGGCCAAAACGTTGCCCAAGAAGACTACGGCTTAATTTTTACAATAAATGTGCACATGATTCCTTCCATTTCCACGATGAATGTTATAATGGAGAATCTTTTACATCGAATTTGCGCAGAAAGTTCCAGATGCAATAAAAACAAAGAATATAAACACTTTAATGGCATACTTCGAATAATTTGCTAATTATTAGACTGTTTAGAGTCTTTCCGTTTAAATAAAACCAAAGACTATCTTGATTTATGGAGGCAGACGCTCTACTCCGCATATTTTGCTAATTTTCCTGCATTTAAAGTTTTGCAAAAATCCCGAAATATTGTATAACTCGATTTACGCAGAGGCAAAGACTAAACGCTTTACATTTATACTCCGCATATTTTGCTAATTGTCTGCAAGAAAGGCAGTGTACATATACTTGTCAGAATCGCAAATTTTGTAATTGCTTCACATTTGAACTTATTTTTATCAGAAAACTCTGGAATTCTCATAGGACTGACTCAAGTTATGCAGGCAAGCGGTGGCCAAAAAGGCGATCACTATTCAGACAGGGACAGGGTTAAAATAGGCGAATGATTCGGGTATAGCTTTAACAGAAATTTTGATTGGTGTCATACGTACTTTAAGTCAAAGTTCTAAGTAGAGATATTGACGGTCTCTTATTCAAATCAGGGCTCCGAATCGAAAAGCGCAAAAATTGAACAGTGAAATAAGAAAAAATTATTCTCGAAAAACGTTTGGATGATGCTTATAATGTTCCTAGTGATTCAAAACAATTGTTTAACAATTGTAAACAAGTTTTAATGTTGGTGGAAACGGATTGAAGTATAAATACGCTATAAACACCATGCAAGAATCTTGTATAGACTGGAATCTATATTGTAGACGGTAAAGTACTTTTACATCGGATATTATATCTCTGCTTAGATGTGTAGTGTCTGGTAAGTACCTGTCAGTAAGTTATATATAAATAACCTAACACTACTGCCTACGTATAACACCATATTTTCACATTTAATGACAATAATAAATGTTATCATATTTCTGTAACTTAATTTTCAAGGCTATCCAGCAATAAATACAAGCTTAATTTTTCATGCTAACATATACTACTTAAAGTCGAAGTAAAGCTCAAACATATTTATTGCTGGATACAGTATATGCCTGAACTGGCTTATTCCTGCGCTTCGAATGAATGCCTCCATTTTTGGGAAAAATAAAGTGAACTGGTACATTCAAAATCTCATCTAACTCTAAAATTTCCGAGACAAGTGAAAACGTACCGCCAGGATGGAAGTTTTCCCGAGAAAGAATTTTGGAATGAGGAATACACTGCAACTTTTAAGACAAGCGGCACACCATCGTGACTTCGAAGTTCGCAGGCTGGAGACTATATAAAGGACTCCCTCTCCCATGCGCGGAGATCACGCCCACCAGCTCTAACTTACGCGTGGCAGGTTTCTATTGGTCTTGTTTCAGTGGCCCACCTCTCCCGGTGATCATTGATTGCATTTTGCCGGCTGAATTTGGCGGTAACGTGAGAAGCCAGCAACGGCAACAATAATTATGCAAGCACGCCTGAATTGCCGGCCTCGAGGACGTTTTTAGGATATCGGAAAGTATTTCATTAGATGTGAAAAAGTCAAACATAAAACATGACGTGGATTGACGATAATGTATACGTAAAAATTCATAATTTAATATAAAGTAGGTTTATTTTTAAAATATTTTTTTTTATAATATTTATATTTATTTATTTAATTCTGGCTTTTAATTATATTAATGTTTTTTTTTTAATTGTGAATTATAACCAATGGTTTATAAATATAAAATATGAATTTTAACTCTTGCAGAAAGATTCTCAAATATAAATGGTATGGAAGTCTTGACATTTTGAACCTAAAAAATTATTCACTAAACTATATTTGTCGTGTTGTAATAAAATTATATTTTGTAGTGTTGTAATAGTTTATTGTTGTATTTTATATTAGTTTAAATTTATTTTAGCTATAGATTAATTTGTTGAGAGAGATTAAATTTGGAATTGAGATGGATTTAGATTGATTTAATTTTGGAGTTGTCTTTTGATCGACGAATCGGGAGCTGATGTGACAACTCTCGATCATCTCTCTCTCGCGACCTCCCCTTCTCCGGCTCAATGTGGACCCCGCCTCTCCAACTCCCAACTGCAGCGGACGGCGACGGAACCTCCAACTCCCAATGGATGTTAGCGTCGACCCTACCCTCCGCCACCTCCCTCCCTCGCACCGCTCCTCCCCCACCCTTCGCTCCTCCCCCACCTACCTCCATCAATGCAAATATTTGAATTTTGAAATTTGAACAAACGCCGCGTAATATGAAGGCGATTTACATGTTGTTTGTCTTCGCTTCGCTTTGCTTCACCCGCAATTTCGTTCATTCATTTCTTTTCTCGGATCTAATCGGTGATAACTTGCAGGGCTATTTGACAGGGAATGCACTGTTAGAATCATACAAGGGGCACGCTAACAATTTCATTTGCTCTCTCTTTCCTGAAACACCTTATCCACCACATGTTCAATACACACCAGGGTCCTGCATAGAAGGGTTTTTTTTTTGGGGGGGGGGGTTGTACATCTTGCTGGTTGCTGAAGGTGAATGTGCTAATTGGAGAGCTAATGTCTTTATAGGTGGACTCATATACAAAACTAATGAAACTAACATGCAGTGTGTGACCTCAATATAATTTTTGGCATAGCCTATGCCAAGTACCTGAGCGATGCATCTAAAGTATTGTGGTGTGGAAGCATTGAGGCAACACCGGGAAAACTTCGGGCCTTTGCAAAACGGCAGGTAGGTGCATCCTCTGCTTCAAAATCAAAAAATGATAGTCAAGTTGCAAATTGAGAAGAGCATCTCTGAAGAGGATCTAACTAATATATATGACATGGGTACATTTAATCATGGATGGGTTGCAGATTGATTACATACTAGGAGACAACCCTCTAAATATTTCATACATGGTGGGATATGGCTCCCGCTTCCTACAACGGATTCATTATAGAACCTCATCTCTGCCTTCTATTGACGATCATCCAGAATTCATTGGTTGCAAAAATGGAACTTCTTATTTCTATAGCAATGATTCCAATCTTGATCTTCTGATGGGAGCAATCATTGGAGGACCAGATGAATCCGATCAATTTTCAAACGATCGAGCAAATTTTCGAGAATTGGAGCCTACGACGTACTGTTGACCAGATAAATCAATCTTGCGGACAAGATCGATCTCCCTAGTACCAAAAGGTAATCTAGCAACAAATAGCCAAATAAACCTATCTTTCTCTAGACATATGTGATTTACAAAAGAATACTATAAAGGTGTTAAGGTCTTACCGTAGATCCAATGCTTGTTCGAAGTAGTTGTCCTTCGGTCACTTGAAGGAGTTATCTTAAAGACCTGCAGTCACAAACAAGCAAACATTAAATAGCACCTGTATAATAAATATTATAAATCATGCCTATCATGGTGATCAAGGAATCCATGAAATAAACAGTTAATTAATAGCTTATTGAGAAAAATGAATTCATTTGTATTAACTTTGAATAAAGGAAAACCTTACAACCTTAGCCTTGATGTTGAACAGGCCTTCCCGGGGTCTGAAGCAAGAATCTCCTCTACTCTGACAAGCCTTGCACTCTTCCAACTGAGACAGATAGAGGTATGTGATCTCTCCTCACAAAAATCTCAGTTAAATGAGTCTGAATCCCAACAGCGCTTAACCTCAAATAATTCTAAAGCTTGAACTCCCCTTGAGGCTACCCAAGGCCTCTTTTTATAGTGAAAAAGAGGAGGTTATAGTTCCAATTATGAAGGGATAAAGTCCTCCTTCAAAGGGATAAGCTCCTCACATCAAGGGGTTAGCTCCTTAAGGCAAGGGATACATGAACCTCAAAAGAGCGGTTCTACCACCGCAAGATTCCTTCCAGAGGCTTCTAGAAATTACTGAAAGTGAGCTTTTTGAGTTTACTTGCGCCTTTTTAATCTTTTATAGGGGTCCGCACCCATAACACAGAAAAAGTGCGTTCAGGTACGCATGAGTCATGAACATTAGGTGCGGGACCGCGGGCAAGATAAAGAGAAAGTGCGATACCAGAGTTAAAGAGATTTTTGAGAACTTTTCTCTTATTTTTAAGGCTTGACATGGGGAACTGATGTGTTAGACTTGCAAAGGAGGAAGTATGAGTGATGATGAGCTCATACAGATAGCAGAATGTCAAGATGACAATTTTCAGTGCAACAGATTGCCCCCTAAAGTGCAAAGTTTGGAATAGATGAAGATGAAGTCTATCATATATGAAGAGTGAAGTACTTTATCATTTCAAGGATCATCCTGTGGACACCCCAGTCGGAACCTGTAAAAACATTCAATGCAAAATATATATATGTAAACATATCATCATTGAGGTAGGCATTCCCATACTCAGATCAAAACTAACTAGAAAATTGATTTAAACTGTTCTGATACATGAATGATTTTCAATACATCAACAATATAGACATGTGTAGACACAGTATGGACGCAGCCATATGTTTATGAATAGTCCACTGTATAAATGCATAACAAAATTTCTCACAGCCTAGATGGTAGAAACTAAATCCAGGGTCTTGATTTCCGCTTCTTGAACTAGTACGATTCTATCCATGTGAATGAATGTGTCGAAGTCGAATATGGTAGAAACCACTTGGTTACCAGTCAATAATGTAAATTGTTAACAAGTGTGAGAGTAACCACCAGTAATGTCAATGGCCCTCAAAGTACTCAGTACAATCCATGAAATGTGAATGAATGAGCTGAAGTCGAACATGTCACAGAATCTTTCGATCGAAGATCAATGATGCAACATGTCGTCGAAGGCGAGAAACCTGCCATTGAGGGATGCAGATTTCAAGGTACTGACGATTTCTAGATCAACTTCCTAGATAATGAGCTGTCGTCGATAGGAAGTGATCCGTCGTAGGCAAACCCACAACACGAAATCATAGATCAAGTTTTGAAGAAATATATTGGCAAGGACTGACTCATGGATGGTTGAAATGGAAGACAAATATTTTACAGATGAATGGTTTGTTTGAACTGTCCTCTTGAACACATAACAACACTGCAGATGGTTTGGTGAAAATTGACCCAAAGCTAATACCTAGAAACCGGCTGAAGACTTTCAAAATGGTTTGATTAACTGTTAGGCAAAGGATTTCCCAACCCAGGTGAACAAAAGTGTCGTGTTCAAGAGTGGTTAATGGCTTTTCGAATAATCAAAATACAACAAACAGGTTCATTTTTCTCTCTTTTCCCCCACCATTTTTGGCAAGTACCTCTTTATTTTTGACAAGCTTGAGGAGGATAACATTTGTTTGTTTATAAGCTCATCCTTCGGATGAGTCCAACTTAGTTTAAGATTCGAACCCTAAGAAGGAGTGGTTCTTTCCTATTTAAAATTGAACAGGTCCTTTATTGTTAAATTTTAACGAGTCCAGTATAGGAGAAACTCGGTGTTTTTTCAATTTTAGAGAGTCAGAAGAAAAAACTTAAGAAAACTCCATGGGAGTACTTTTTCGTAAATTTAGTCTCTCAAGCCCGAAAAAGGATAAAATAATGCAGGAGAGAACTTTGTTGACCGTAATTAGTCAACGTATGCCTTTTTCGTAAATAGTCCATTTCAGTCTGTAAAAATGGTAAACTTATATGGAAAGGACGATCATTCATTTATTTTAACGAGTTCGAATAATCAAGTGCTCGGCAATCTTTTCAATTTTCGAGAGTCTGAAAAGAGCTTAAAAGAGGACTCCAGGTTTTCGCTTTTTTCGTAAATTTTTGAAAGAGTCCGAAAAAGTGATAAAAGTATGCTCTTTGTTGAAAAAACGATCAATCTTCCCGAAAAATCCAATTTTCTGCACAAAAACTCGAAACATTACACATACCTGTTTAAGATAAATAATTTTTTTTTCAAAATTACCTTTTTAAAGTGAAAAATAAACAAATTAAATATTCATTTATTCAAAAAAACTTATAAAAAGGGCTTTTCTAACTTCATTTTTACCGTTTGAGTTCAGAGTGAAAAGTGAGAGCTTTTGGGTAAAAAAGTTCCTGCGAAGATTCTGGAAAATCCGTCCAAAGAAATCGAGAACCGTTAGCTCCAGGTAATCCACGTCCTCCATATCTTACATTTCATTTGTTTACATTTCATTTTTAAGGCTTTAAATTCCATTTTTAAGGAAAAATAGGTTGAAAAAATCGCTTGTGGCGGTCCGCAGGCGCAACATGCGGGCCCTGCGGACCCCAACTTTTTTCTACATAGAAAAAAGTCCTGGGTTTGCACCTGCTTCATAGTGCCCATGCGTACCTATGCACTGTGTATGAAAATATGGTGCGGACCCCGCGCAATGAAATTTCAAACTCAAATTTCTCAAATTTCGCCCAAATTTTTTTAAACAATCTTGTTCTAATATGTCTTTTTACGCATTGTAGGACATTCAAAATGCTTGTTTGGAGAGAACACGAGCATGAATACGTAGATGATGCCGCAATGAATCATTTGCCTACAATGCAGGCGTTGAGAGCATGCGGTTTATACAAATTCTGGGCCATTCAGGGCATGAGGGCACAGGTAGACCTCCTGACATGGCTAGTGAACAAATGGAATGTACAGGACCAGTGTTTTGTTATTGGCGGCCACCGGCTCGAAATTGAGCTTGAGGATATCTATTTTTTAACTGGTTTGTCTAGGAGGGGCGAACAAATTTCTCTGTTTGGGACTAGGCCAGGTGGCCAGTCTGTCGCTAGTCTTCGACTAGAGTTCTGCGATGATTAGGCAGACCCCAGGGACAAACGGATTGACATAAAAACTATCATCTGTCCTGAGCTTAAAGTTATTGCATTTACTGTCACCAGATTTTGCGGGAATGCAGCATTGCATGTGGCTACCGGTTCCCAAATGCGCAATGCAGTAGATTGTTTTCAAGGCACCATTTTCAACTGGTGCGAAGCTGTGTTGGCCAATGTAAAAAGCCAACTAACCAGAGCAAAGAATGGAAAGCTAAACAACTTTGGATATGGATCCATTGTAGTCATCTTTTCTCTAGAAAGGATCCCCATGTTAGCTCCACAGCACATTCATGTTGATGCTGGTCGACCTCGAGAACCTAGGATGGTTCGTTGGGTTGCTTTGATGGACAGTCATGCTGAGGGCATCGAGGCTGTTCGATTTCCTTCTACATATTTTCGTTGGCTGGAACGCCAACTTTTTGTTATAGAGGACTTTCCATACACCGGGATAGATTTCCGCAGTGACCGAGAGATGGCTCTCCCAGCAGGGGAACAGTGGGATGATTCAGGTAGAAGTCATTTTCAACAATTTCTAAGTTCTGATTTTTTTTGTATTTTAATCATCCCAAAACTAATAATCAAAAGTTTAAATGCAGATGTGGGCCCACGACGACCAGCCAATCTCCAGCCTTATGAGAGGAGGCATCCAACTGCAGCAGCACCAGCCCCAGAGGACCAATCAGCAGAAATCCTATCTGATTTGGAGCATCACCTAGAGCGCCTGACTCTAAACATTCTAGAGACCGATATAGATGATATTCCATTCAGATTATAGAGATATGTGATTGGTGTCCCAGTACCTTTTAGGAGGTTCCTATGTAGAGTGGTCTGGGTAGTGGTCTCTTATCGTGATCATCATCAGGGATAGGATGATCGTTTTGTAGACTCATAACATTTTTGACCTTTTGTATTATCATTTTTTATGATCATAAGGTGTTTTTCAACCTATGATCAAAGACGATGTATATTTTGAAACAAACTTCTATGCTATGATATATCATTATTACCGGTTATCTGTGTACATGTTATTGAATGTTGTTTAATTTGTTGTTTTGATTATTGCAAATGTCTATTTATCATACTAGAAGCAACTGCATCTGCTAATGTATTTAAATGTCTTGGAATATGCTGATATTCAATGTAATCAAATTCACGTTCCAAGAGACGAAATCTCAAAAATAACCGTAATAACACTGGATTTCTAACGACATAAACCTTGTTAAGTTGTAATACAACAAGTTTAAAATCCAACCTAACAATCAAACTCTGAATTCCAAATGATATGGATTCAGATAATAACTCAATCACTACACTATACTCTGCAATGTTGTTCGTTGTTTGACCGAGGCTTACCCCATGCATGGATACTATCTCGTCAGAGGGTGAATAGATAACCCAAGCTACGGAAGAAATGTTCTGTGTACCACGACAAGCACCATCAACAAAACCAATGTAGGTTTGAAGAGACGTCATCATCTGCAATATCAAGAGTAAAACTCAGATAAGCAGGAATAGTGATAAGAACACACTCTAAACTAGGCACTCTTTTTTAATCTAAAACACACCAACAATAAAGAAACTAATCTAATTAAAAATCTCCACACCAAATTTAAGCATAATATATCTTCAGATAAAGCCCATTTCTGGGTTTATCTAAAGGGACACCGTCGAAATCTATCAGCTCATAGGCCCCTTTTGCCAGCTTTCGCTTAACAATGAAAGGACCATGCCACATAGGCACAAATTTTCCAGCCCCTATCTTATCATTGGCTTGATCGTACACTAAAACTAGGTCTCCTTTTGAAAAATTATGAGGTGTAACATTTCTATCGTACTGAGCCTTTATTCGTTTGACATGAGCTTCATTTGCTAATGCAGCGTTTCATCGATTCTCATCTAGCTGAGCCAAGTACAAAAAACGCTTCCTCTTCAGATGTAGCTGGGAGTAATTCTATGGCTAATTTCAATGACGAAATTTTGCATTCAATAGGCAACACAACTTCCAAACCGTAAACCAGTTGAAAGGGAGTGAAACCATTTGATGTTTTTACTGAGGTCCGATATGCCCAAAGTGCTGAAAATAACATGAAATGCCAATTCGACTTATGAATACCAATGATTCGTTTAATCATAGTGACTAAAACTTTATTGATAGCTTCAACCAGACCATTAGCCTGCGGGTAATATGGTGTAGAACTATCGTGGCGCAGGACAAGTTGATCTGTCAGTTCATTCATCATGATATTTCGAAAATGACTTCCATGATCCATAATTATGGCTTGAGGAACACCGAATCTAGAAATTATATGATTGAACACGAAATTTGCAGCAGTCTTGCCGTCTGCCGAAAATGTAAGCATCACCTCGGCCCACTTAGTAAAATAATCTACCGCTAGGATAATATACGCATGCCCCCCCGGCTGAGTGAGGGTTAAATGTAATAAAGTCAATACCCCACTTTGCGAAAGGACCGACAACAATTATAGGCAATAGCGGGTGCACGCATTTTACATCAAATAATTCGAATATGATCTACCGTAAATAACTAATGCGAATATCTGGTCATGGGCAAACATATGATTTCCACATGCTCCAGAATGGCAGTCATTTAAAACCTTCTCAGCTTCTTCATGAGTAAGACAGCGTCGGAAAACAGAATCTGCTCCACAACGATAGAGTGTCACCAATAATATTGTATTGTTGGGATTGGAAACGTATTTTCCGTCGCTGAGATCGTGAGATTTTAGGCCGAAAAGATTGGGTTTGGAGATAAACAATAATATCCCCATACCAAGGATCGAGAGTATTGATAAGAAACAAGGATTCGTCCGCAATGGGCTGCTCCGCCATAGTTTCAGTATTAGTAGACGGGAAATCACACATCAGTTCGACAAAAACCAAAGATTTCTTTGCCTTGGATTTTTCAAATTCCAAGTCAAATTCCTGCAGGATAACTATCCATTTAGAATACTTGCCCCCTAGCAATTGTTTGGTCAAGATGTACATCATAGGGTTACAGTCAGAAATTACTGTGGTTTTGTGTAATAAGATGTAGTGACAAAATTTTTGGATAGCTTGAACAGCTGCCAAGGCCAATTTCTCCACATGTGTGTATTTGATATCAGTCGGATGCAGATTTTGACTAAGATAATAAATCACATGTTCATTGTTGAATTCATCTTCCTGAACTAAAACCATCCCAATGGTGGAATGAGAGGTGGCGAGGTACAAAACATAGTCCTAGTTGTAATTGGGAGGATGCAGTAACGGTGCATGGGTCAATGCGTGTTTGAGTGCATCAAAAGATCGATCATCGATCTCATCCCAAAAGAATGGAACGTTCTCTTTTAACAACCTGGTAAAACCCTTTGTTAACTCGGCCTAGTTAGGAATGAAACGACGTAAAAAGTTTGCTTTCCCCTGCAAACTTTGGAGTTGGCGCAGAGTCGAAGGAGGAGGTAGATTGACAACAGCTTCGACCTTCGACGGATCAATGCGAATGCCTGCTTTCGAAACAATAAATCCCAGTAAGCGACCCGATTCTACACAGAAAACAAATTTGTGTGGATTCAACCGAATTTGATAATGCCTACATCTCATAAAGATAGCTCGTAAATGAGTGAGATGGTCGGCCCCACGCGATGAATGAGCAGGTAAATCATCGAGATAAGGCTGCACAATGTGCTTAATGTCATGAAATGCGTAAGACATAGCCCTTTGAAAAGTTGCCCCAGCATTCTTCAATCCAAAGGGTAGTTTTCAATAAGAAAATGTTCCCCACGGACAAATGAAAGCTGTTTTCGGCTGATCAGCAGGGAGTATGTTTATTTGATTATAACCGGAAAAACCATCCATAAAGGAGAAAATTTCACTGGCGGCACAATCATCAATGATTTGATCGATATAGGGGGTTGGATAATTGTCTTTAGGACAAGTGCGATTAATATCCCTATAGTCGATAAATACTCTTATCGTTCCTTATTTTTTGTTAACAGGAACAATATTCGATACCCAATCGGTTAAAGGAATTGGATAAATGAAACCTGCACGAAGTAATTTCTCAACTTCGGCTTTGATAGCAGCAGCTTTTCTCGGATGTATCTGACGTAAACGTTGACAGACAGGTTTGGCATTCGGGTAAGTCTTGATTTCATGTACAACAATTTACGGATCGATTCCTGGCATTTCTTCATATGACCAGGCAAACTAGGAAAACATGTCACAAAATTCTTGAAATAGGGCTTTATAAGATTGGAGTTCATCGTCCGTACAACAAGCACCTATATGAATTTTTTCAATTATTCCTGGCTTAACCGAAATGTAAATAGGAATCGTTCGAGAGATATTTTCCAAATTTAACTCAGAATCAAGATTTTTCAATGGATTTTGTGGTTCTTTCACATATTCAGCTGTAAAAATAGAAGAGAAATCATTTTCAAAATGATCCAGCGCAGGTAAAAATGAAGATCGATGATGTAGATCTTCCCATGGTAAATCGTCAATAGACAAAAGTTCACGAATCTGCTCATCAGTATGAACAATATCGGGAAATGTCGTTGTGGTTGAGCTAGATATAGAAAGTGATTCCTCGTGGATCACATTCATTGGATCAGTTGTGGTTGAAGAAGGATCAGAAAGCGACTGTATAGCCTGATATGCAATTTCAAAGGGACTCAAAGGCATCGCGCCATCAAATGAATCCAACTCGGAATCGGAAGGTACGATCCAAGAATCATCAAAAGTAATAGTATTCGATGAAATCATATGAATATTTGCAATAGGAGGAGATACGTTAGGAGGAGGAAAGGAAAAATTTCCTAGTAAACCAGAATATTTAATCAAACCTATGCCAACATCCTTGTAAGGGATAACCATTTTACTGACGTGCTGGATTGTTTCTGTAGAGGCTGGATCAGATGAGAAATAAGTCAACTAGTCTATTATAACGATGTTTCCTTGATGTGGAAACTTGATAAGCCGAAAGACCGATGAAGCAACAAAATTCATAGCATAAGACCAACTACGACCCAGGAGAAGGTTGTAATCTAGAGGGGCATCAACCACTTCCACATCTAGATTTACGGTTTTACTTTTGACCCCTATAGGTAAATCTTGCAAAATACCGAAAGGATGGAACCCTTGGCCATCAAAAGCCTTTAGAATTGTCAGAGACTGATTGAGTGTAGGAGAACTAAGCGATTTCCAATGCTGGATCGACATAATACACGTAGAAGCCCCTTCATCAATCACAGTTCGGAAGACTGGTTTGTTTTTTTACTAATACTGGAATCTGGAAAGCCATTTGATGAGGTAGGCGGGGTGTACTATTCTCCAAATCGAAGATTATTAGGTTCGAATCCTGAATATCGACAGCTCCTATGGCAAAAAAAAGTAATTTACGCTGTGCTAGGCACGATTGTATCACTTCCAAAGCCAACATTGCTGAAGGAGAAATAGCTAAGTCCTCAACAATGTTGTAATTCTGAGCAGCTCTTGCATGTGGATTGAAAGCTTATTTTACGAAGTACACCTTTAGCAGGCGGTTTGATTACTAAGTTTGGATTGGGTTTCTCGATCTGTAGCGGATCAGAAAAAGGAGGAGGTGTAGTTGATGTGTTTGAATTAGAAGATTCTACTTCTTTACCACCAACAAGACTTTTACCACCATAATCTTGTGATCGCGTCACAATCCTGACATGAGACATCATCATAACAGGTTCTTCTGAGGCGTTCGAGGTGGAACCAATCATACTATTTTCTTGAGTAGGAAAAGGATCCTTCAAGATAGCTGGTTGTTAAGAACATTTAACGAATTTCGAAACCTCTGCTCGATGTGGGCATTCTTTAGTAAAATGATCCTCGTCGCAAATGAAACAAGGATAGCGAGTCTTGTGTTTTTCGTCATTAGATTCAGTTTTATCTTTTGAATTCTGTTTGTTTTTATTCTTCCCCTTCTTTTTACCACCAGATTTAGATTTGGCCGTAGATGTCTCTACGACATGAATGTCGGCAGAAATTTCAGCGGAAGACTCTCCTTTTGGGGAATCAGGTAAGGTTATTATAGGAGAAGAATTCTTCTTGCTTTTAGTATTAACTGAACCAATCATACCATCAGTGGCATGATACCCTGAAGGAGCTTTAGTTATTTGACCTTTTTTTGGAAGATCGGGGATTTTTTCATGTAAAGTACTTGACTGTGTATAGACGAGGTCAAGGTACTGAGCTTGAGCAATGACTTGCTCCTCAGTAACAACTCCTGCCTTAGCTACATCTTCAGTGATTTTGGGTAATAATGATTTAACAAACCATTCCACCAAAATTTGATCCGGAATGAAAAATTTCACTAAACGCCTTCTATGTCGCCATTCATGAATATGATCAGAAATATATGTGGACGTGGATTGTTTTAGTGAAGTCAATAGTTCCGTGCCATTGTCGTATCTGACAGGCAACTGAAAATGAGTTAAGAAAGTAGTTGCTAATTGAATGAAATTATCAAAAGAGTCTCGTGGTAACTCAATGTACCATTTTGCGGCAAGACCAATAAGAGTTCGTTGAAAAAGACGTAAGCGAATTGAATCATCAATTATCGAATTAGATGCACACCAAAGGTGATAAGTCATAACGTGATTTGACGGATGCTCTCCTGACTTACCCTTGAATTTCGGTATATCACTGGGCAACTTATGCGGCATTGGCGGCCAATACGGATGATAGAAAATTGGATCATTTGTAAGGTGTGACAAATTAGGTAAATACAAAGTTGCAATAAATGGTAACTGGCGGTTAGGGTCGCGAAAACCTTGAGTAACAAGAGCATTTCCGGGAGGAGGATACCCAAGATAGTTGGGAATAGGATTTGCATTAGGAATGGTATAACCTCTCAGGAAACCAGGATTAATCGGACCAAACTGTGGTTGTTGAGGCTGTTGATAAGTATAGCCAGGGTACGGTTGATACTTATAAACTGGGTTTTGTGAAACGGGACCGAATTGATACTGTCCCTGGTATGGTTGATATGTAAATTGCGGTTGACTTGTGACAATCGTACTTGTACCAAATTGTCCTATAGGTATCTGGACTGAAGTCTGAACTGTAGGTCCTGATTGGGGTACAAAAACTTGAAGGATTTGCACGGATGCAGGGATATAAGAAACCAGAGCTATAGATACTCTAGAAATAGGTGTTATAGGTTGAACAGATGTTGCAGTAGTTGCAGCAGTTTGAGGCAGAGTATGAGGTGTACTAGGCCTAGAATGCTGAACAGAACTAGGTGCAGGGATTTGAACAGTAGGCTGGATAGGTTGCTGGGTCGGACCAGAAACCAAAGGCTGTCCAGTTTGAGTAGATAACTGCACATTAGGTTGCATAGTCTGTTGAATTTGGGATGGATCCCACACCATGTTCATTCTGGGGTATTGTCCCGTAGAAGGTTGTAAATATGAAGGACCATAGCCTGGTTGAACGTAGGGTTGATAATTAAGTGGTAAATTTCCAACTCCTTGTACAAATGATTGACCAGAAAGTGGTTGAAAACATTGAGTTGGGTACTGACCTTGAGGTTGATAACCCTGAGGCGCGTACTGAATCTGGGGTTGATAAGGACCTTGAGGAATATGCTGAGTCTGGGGTTGACCTTGGGGTATGTACTGTCCTGAAGGTTGATAACCTTGAGGTATGTACTGTCCTTGAGGTTGTTCACCAAAATAATATTGTCCTACAGTTTGTCCTGAGAAAAATTTACCCTGAAATTCCCCCCTAGGCGATAATTGACTGCCTTGAGGTTGCCCCCCAGGTGGTAACTGACTGCCTTGAGGTTGCCCCCAGGCGGTAACTGACTACCTTGAGGTTGCCCCCCAGGCGGTAACTGACCATCTTGAGGTTGAGGATTTGGAATATTACCAGACATCATAAAGATTTTCGCTGCGTTCGACGTTTCAGTTTTAATTCCATTAAGACCAGATGATAATACTTGTTCAATTGGTCGAGGAGTTGCTCCTGAGAAAGTACCAGAGAGAGCCTGATACCCTGAAGGAATAGAAGGACCACCATGTAAAAATTCTTCCGGTGTTTGGGAAAACATAGATGAATCTCCTGCCATGATAGATGAAGGATAGTAACCTCTGGGCATAGGATGAAATGGAATTCGAGGTGGGGGAAAAAGCAAGACCCGAGTTTTCTAAAAAATTGGTCAAAGATAAATACCAAGCGTCACTCCTAATAGGGCTATATAAAATGGATTCACGCTCCCTAAGATTCAAAGACTGAGGGGATTCGAGAAGAGATACCTCTTTGTCTGGAATGGCAAGTTCTTCAATAGAAATGAGGCCAGATGGAAGATCTTCAGTAACAATATTTCTTACCCTAGGTGAACCAAGATCGCTAGAAGTTGGAGTAATAAATCCTGAGGATGTTTCCAAAACAAAAGGTTTAGTGTCAGGTTAAGATATTTTAGGTTCTTCAGCTAGTTCACTGGAAGGATAAATACTACCAGTAACTTCAAAAACTGAAATCGGCTCTTGAATATGTTCTGTTGTGGGTATCTGATGATCAGGATGAACAACTAAAGATGAACTTCTGACTTATGTTGTTCTAATTCTACCACCACTAGATGATACTAGAGCACGCAGCCCTTCAAGCTGACTTGGTGTATACTCAGGGGGCTTCCCCTGAAGTCTCCGGGATTGTCTCGTTAATTTTTCCACGATTAAATATTAATCAATCACACACAAATAAAGAAAATTTCAATAAAAACACCTAAAGTCTCTAAAGAAACAAACAGTTGAATCACACACCTAAAAATCTAAGAGTTCAAACCACACACAAACAATAACTTCCCGTACTAAAAACACTAGTTGGCGATGAAATCCAACTTAGTAGAAGTTTAATACAGAAAGGGCGGTTGGAACAGTTACCTCGACAACCTGCTTAATGCAACAGACTGGCACAAGTTTCTTCACAAAACCATCTCGAGTAAAGAGAACCCCCCAGAGAGTCCAAGTGAGTTTAGTCGATGTCTGCTCTAGGTACAGTGAGATCTTTCCTTCATCGTCACCTTAGGAAATAATCTTAATCTTATGGACACTAAGGTTACCAACAGTAACAAATACAACTGGGGAAACAGTCTACGATTCGATTCCACGCGCAAGGGCAGAGTAACAAAGCTCAATCCCCTTGAAGGCTCCTCGACATGGTCAATCCAAGGTTTACTGACAAGTGACCCTAGGCTCCTCGACAATGGTTAATCTGAGGTTTACTGTTTGTAATGCACGCAGATCTTCTATCTTTCCCAATGAAACAAAATTGATTGTCTCAAAGGTTCAGACATGATCTCTTGATTAACTCCTTTAAGAGAAGCTTCCCAGATTATACCAATTACAATTGGATTTATTTCCTACCGCAAGATTTATCTACTTTTTTGTTTTTACTATCTTGGAGAGTTAATTACTCCCTACTCCAAGATACTAGCCTAAGCTATATTGGTGATAAGAGCCCTAGAAAATAAAAAAGATTACCAGTTCAATTTTAATTAAGCGTTGTTTTTCTGGGTTGTTCTTTAAGTCAATAGGCATGGAAATGAAACTTTGATGGTGTGAAGACTCGACTTCCAAACACACTAAAAAATGCACCTAAAATGATAAACAATTCGTTTTTCTTTCAATGAAATTCTAGCTAAAGAAAGAGTTCGAGAATGCAATTCTTTTAAGAGACAATCCTTTCTTTAAACATGAAGAATAAATGGAAGAAAATATTTTTGTCTTTTCAATAAGAACTCAAAACGAGACAAATAATCAATGCTCACAATAAATCCCTTTCACTTTCAAGACTCGAAACTACAAAAACAACTTTCCTTCAAAAGAGATCTACAAATTCTAAAAAGCACTCAAAACTACAAAAAACTAATTTTGAGATCTACAAACTTTGAAAACCTAATTGAATAAAAGCTTTATTTTTTTTGAGAATGTTTTACTTAGTTTTTCAGTAAACTAAGGATTCATTTTTCCAGAATAAAAAACAAATTAAAAAACATCCAGATATGTTTCCTTTCGTAAAAATGAAATTCAGAACTTATAACAAAGTTTGTTCAAAGATTTGCAAAGAGACAACTAGCTCTATTTCTCAAGAAAGGATGGATTTCACAACCAAGTTAGACTCATCAAGAAGACAAAAAGACCAGTGTGATCTGAGGTATTTCAAGCTTCCAATTTTCGAGTCACTACAGAGACCAAGTGAAAACCAATCCAAGTATGCAAAACTTCTAGAAAATCACTCAAAACACAAATACTGTTGGAACTCACTCACAAGAGGCTTTTGACAGGAACAATACAGATCTGGGTAGATACTAGAAACCCTAAATCAAATTAAACATAAACTGGAAGGAGAAATCTGAAGTTTTTCAAAAATTTTAACAAGGTCCACAGGCCCCAGAAGTAACAGGTGCGGTCCCGCACCGGTTACTAAAGAAAAGTGCAAAACTTCTAGCACTATGTAAGACAACAGAGTGCGGCCCTAGAAAAGTTCAAGAAAAACACAAAAGACTTCAAAACTTTTCAAAGCAAAGTAAACCTAAGCTACCCAGGAAAGTATCCAACAATAAAAAACCAGAAAAATCATTTTCTCAAGTCAAAATAAAGGAAAATAAAAAAACAAGAATCCTTCCCCAGTAGAGTCGCCAATTTGTTGACCAGATAAATCAATCTTGCGGACAAGATCGATCTCCCTAGTACCAAAAGGTAATCTAGCAAAAAACAGCCAAATAAACCTATCTTTCTCTAGACATAAGTGATTTACAAAAGAATACTATAAAGGTGTTAAGGTCTTACCATAGATCCAATGCTTGTTCGAAGTAGTTGTCCTTCGGTCACTAGAAGGAGTTATCTTTAAAGACCTGTAGTCACAAACAAGAAAAAATTAAATAACACCTGTATAGTAAATATTATAAATCATGCCTATCATGGTGATCAAGGAATCCATGAAATAAACAGTAAATTAACATCTTATTGAGAAAAATGAATTCATTTGTATTAACTTTGAATAAAGAAAACCTTACAACCTTAGCCTTGATGTTGAACAGGCCTTCCCGGAGTCCGAAGCAGGAATCTCCTCTACTCTGATAAGCCTTGCACTCTTCCAACCGTGACAGATAGAGGTATGTGATATTTCCTCACAAAATCTCAGTTAAATGAGTCTGAATCCCAACAACACTTTACCTCAAATAATTCTAAATCTTGAACTCCCCTTGAGGCTACCCAATGCCTCTTTTTATAGTGCAAAAGAGGAGGTTTCAGTTCCAACTATGAAGGGATAGAATTCTCCTTCAAAGGGATAAGCTCCTCACATCAAGGGGTTAGCTCCTTAAGGAAAGGGATACATGAACCTCAAAAGAGCGGTTCTACCACCGCAAGATTCCTTCCAGAGGCTTCTAGAAATTACTGAAAGTGAGCTTTTTGAGTTTACTTGCACCTTTTTAATATTTTACAGGGGTTCACACTCTTAACACAAAAAAAGTGCGTTTAGGTACGCAGGAGTCATAAATATTAGGTGCGGGACCGTAGGCAAGACAAAGAGAAAGTGCGATACTAGAGTTAAAGATATTTTTGAGAACTTTTCTCTTACTTTTAAGGCTTGACATGAGGAACTGATGTGTTAGACTTGCAAAGGAGGAAGTATGAGTGATAATGAGATCATACAAATAGCGGAATTTCAAGATGGCAATTTTCAGTGCAACACATAACAAATTAGTTTCCCTCAGAACAATTTTCTAAAATTCCTCATGGTTAGGAGGATATACTAAGATCTTTTAGGCCAGTTTGATAAAATTGTTCAATTTTCCAGAATTGAGGAAAATGAATAATTCGCCTTGTGAATCTTATAAATGGATTAACCATGGTTTGTGTTGTAAGCTTGGGAAGTTTTTGAAGGAGGAGGATGAAAAGGTGTGAACATGAGACAAAAGATTGAAGGAATGTATGTAAGTGAAATTATGATTTGAATCTTTATACAATTTGACTTTGCCATGAATTCTTTGTAAATGTTATGTTTTTTTTTTTAATATTTAGACATTGATTTAGTTTAGACTTGCTCCAAGAGTGGCAAGGATCCACCATCGCCTGGAAGCAAGTTTTGTAAACATCATAGGATAGAGGTAGCGTGCTTGATTTAGATCTAGGTGCATGGATTTTATTTGAAAGCAATTGTTAATTAGATCTCATAATTTTGATTATGTACTTAAGATCGTAATTTGTTTGTTTTAGTAAAATTAAATAGACATATCATTTTCAACTCGTTGCAAGATAATGCATGGCGTTGATCAATGATTTTATTTCATGAATAGCCCCTTTGTTACAGGTTTACGATTGAAATATTAAAGGTGATTCTTAATTTGATAAACAAGAGATCGATAACTCCATTTGTTTTAAATATGAATTGAAATCTATTATGTACCTTATTGATTTTCTTGTAACATTGTGTTTTGGCAACCAAGTATTTGAAAGCAATGCAATGAGACCGTTAAATCATTGTTTGAAGTTGTAGTTTAGTTTTGAAATTCATTATGATTTTAGTTAGTTATTGGTAGAACCATTAGCCATTGTGCTTATGTTTGAATGATTTCTTGAGTTTGATTAAATAAGTTTAAGGATAGGATAGTTTCTTATTTTGTAGTCTCTTAGATCTGAAGCATGTCAATTAGAATCTTGGTTTACTTAGTTTCTTTTGAAGTAATTGCAAAGTGGTGACAAAGGTTAGTTTGAATGCTTATTTGATTTGTTT
>JAXQQM020067229.1:0-72672 GCA_034641835.2 Pinus albicaulis
AACTCCCTTTATGATAATATCTCCCAAAACCTTCTTACTATAGATTTTTAGCCAAAGTATTTAAACCTATATAATAAAATCAAATTCCCACATTATAAACCCCTTTGGCTAAAAACATATCCTTATAAACTATTCCCACCCCCTATGGTTAATAAATCACATTTATTTATTACCATATAATAAAAATATCGAAAAAGGGTTTTAAACATATATTTTTATATGTTTTGAACGAAAAAATGAAATAAAACCTGAAGTTTTAATTTAAACCAAAACTTCGAAAACCCCCGAACCTCCGTAACCCGACCCCTCTTAAACCATTGAGATTAATTAAATCATTTGAATTAATTAATAGTCATATTCCTCCGCCAATTAAATTTCTCCCGGAGTAGTTAATTAAATATTAATTACTTTGAAAACCCATCGGGCCCGCGCATTATCTCCCCTGCCACTTCCCTTTTGAAATACCGTTCGATCTTTCCAATGAAGATCTACGGCCCACGATGATTCCGCTGGCAATCCTCTGTACGAGAATTAACGTGCGAAATCGCGACAGTTTTCAAATAGTGCGTTGGCTACGTGGCATTCAACCAATGGATTCGCTACCATTTCGTTTAATACCACCTGTTCCCCAAAGCGGTGCGAAAATTACCGCTTACCGCCTAACCCCGGTGACGTGTCCTCCCGTACCCTGATGACATCACTCCCATAAATAATAAAAAACTCGTTGACTTTGCAAATAAAATAAAACTCCGCATATTTTCTATCATTTTGTCTGTTGAAAACGACTGTGCCCTCCACTGCGAAATTCAAAAATTCATTGTCAATTACTATTCAACTCAATTTCGCTCAAGACTTCCACCGGACCAAGTATTCCAACATCCACTCACCACCAACTGATACCTGCTAAACCACATTTTTCCTCTAAAAACAGGTATTTACTCCATTATGCCCTGAACTTTGAAAGAAACTCAGCTTTCCTTGTTTTTCCACTGAAACGGTGTTAAATTTGATCGCTAAGTTCATTCCCTGATCTTCAAAACTGAAAATTGTGCCCCTGTACTTGCAATTATACCGATTTTCCTCATTAAAAATTAGTAATTGCGCTCGTTCCGTGAAAAACCCCTGAAACTTCCACTGTGAGTACACAAGAACCAAAATGGAAGTCCCGGTAGCCCTGAGTGTAGCCCCATTAAATGCCCCTCATAGAGAATTGGAATACTTGCCATTAGTGGATAAAGACTTTCAAATTAAAGACTTAGTGTTCGATGAAAATACCCTTCGAAGTTATTGTCGCTGCAGAGATGATTATTCAAAAGGTTTGGATGTCATTGGGTTATGGGAATCCAATTTCCCAAGATATCTCATCCCCTTAGTCCGTATTTTCCCAGAAATTATCCACTACTGTCATTCCAATTATGATCCAACTCAAAGAGCAGTGTTATCCCCGGACCAGAGTATCCTTTTCCCCATTACTCCTCAAGCTATCAATACAATGCTCCATTTTGAACCTGATCAAACTTACTCCCTCGTCCATGGAAGAACTACTTGAAAATTCTACCCAATTGTCCCAAGAAAAAATTGAAATGTACTAAGCGTACCTTTGTTACTCCGAACATCAACCCAAGGGCCCTCCTCCTTATGGTTTTGCTTTATTTTTTACTAATTTAGCAAGCTCATCCCGAATATGATATCCTTCAGACCGGGTTTTAATACTAGTGAGTATAAGCGATGAATTAACCCTAGTATTATTATCCATCTTCACTCCCCGGACAAATACCGTCATGAAATATGATTTTCGTGATCTTTCATTGCAAATAAAATCCATGACCCGCCCATGAGGCTAGATAACAGAGAAAGTGTTTAAGTATTCTCGCCATTTACCATCTCATCATCTATTATCAATTAGACAAGTTCCATTTTCTCAAGCTAAAAAAGCTTGATGCCAAGGGAAACCCTAGATCTGTTATATTTTGGTCTGCCATAACTCACAGTTCCTATAATTCTCCCTATTCTTATGCTGAGTTCATTGATCTTTTCATACATCTTGCAACTACATTGTTGACAGGAGTTGCTCCTGCAAGACTCAGCAACGAGATTAAGAAAACTTTGCAGCTTTCAAGGACATACAAAGTTGGGGACTGGTATTTATACCAAAATTATTCAGAAATCAGAATATATAGATGTGAACTTTGTCCATTCAAATTGCCTAAATATGTGCCTATGAGACTTTCTGCCTTAGAATATTTAAGGCAAATGAATAATTATGATGTTATTCATTTTTGTAATGCTAAAAAGAAAGCCCAAATCAGAATCAAAAGTCAGTTAGGTCCCTATATATGCAATTCTAGGGATGCTGAACAAGAAGCATAAAATATATTGCAAAACCATTTCAAGTTACAAAAGAGTTTCCGTTGGATTCCTTATGATCCATTCAGTTTTATCTGTGACAAAAGAATGAAGAACAAATCAACACCCTACTTTCACCACAGAATTCTAGAAATAGAACAATATGCTAATCAAGATGAGTGGGTGGAAGGAACACTAGTTGAGCAAGATAGTGAAGAAGACAATATGAACAAAATTATGAAAGATCTTGAGAAAAAGTTTGACCTAGAATCTTTTGGGCAAGTGAAGGTACCTCATATTGGCACTTCTTCAGCAGGAAATCTTCAACAGGGATTACAGGAAATCAGTCCATCAATTACAGTTGAGTCTAAAGGCAAAGGGAAAGAACCTAAAGTACAAGTTATTGAAACTTTCATTATGACAGAAAAGCCTCAAACTTCCAAGGCACCAGATCAAACACAAGTTTCTCCTACTCATGTTAATCACCTTGAAGTTTTAGAGTTGCAGACTCCATTTAATGTGGAAATAGGCAAGAAAAGACAGGTTGCAGATCCCACTCCTCCCAAAGGATCCTCACAACAACATCAAACTAAAAGGCAGAAACTGAATCCACTTCCAGAAGTGGAATCTATAGATGAAATCATTGATGATGAAAGAGAGGATAGTCAACTAACTTGTTCAGTTAGTGAAATACACACAGGTCACAAAGGAAAGGAATTACAAAAAAAGTTGAGCATTGAAGTATCTTTCTTTAAACAACCAAAACAGATGCAGGTGATATAAATAAGACTTTCATTAATATAAAAGCCAAGAATGACCCATTGAGGATGCAGGTATATGATCAGTATCTTAGATTGGATCCGCACAATTAAGAAAGATTAATGTCAGCTTTTGACATTCAGCAAGGGAAGATGATGATGAGCCATTTCAAATCCAAAGTGCCAAAACCCAAGACAACATCTGATTACATTAGGACCAATTTTGAGGTCCTAGCAAAAGACATTCATCCATTAGACCAGATAAAGATACATAAAAAAACTGGGGAAATGATATATTCCACCCTTACTGATAAGACAATGGCAGCCTATAGATTGCAATATTCTTTAAATAATACAAATACCCAGTTGCAAATTGAGAAAGCTTCTTCTCGGGCAAAAGATAACAGAATAAAATCTCCGGAAGAAATAATCATCAGTTTGGGTCACAATCCCAAAGATATTAAAAGCATTGAGGAATTGATTAAAAAGAAGGATGATGGTATTGCTGCACTGAGAAAGCAATTGAAATTGCCAGCCTCAAGGCATCCCCAAACTCAAGAAGTTTTGAAGGAAAATTCACAAGAAGAACTGATGGAATTCCTCTTGAAAATGACTGAGCAACTTAGTGAGACCGAGAAAGAACTGGAGCAGGCATTAAAAGAAAAGGAAGCTATCATGCAGACATCCACCACAGGGGCTACTACAACTACAGGTACAACAACAGCAGATCAACAAACAGATCCATCACAGGTAAATACTTCCAATTTAAGTTCTGATGAATTAGCAAAACAAATGGAAAGTTTAAAACTCAGAGTCACAGAATTTCAATCTACAAAATTACAGCTGGTGAATTTGGAACAAAAATATGATATGTCAAAAAATATTGTTGCTGATAATACAAGGGAAATTAAGAGGTTGGAAAAATTGGTTAAGGCTTTAGAAAAAGATCTCTCATTAGAAAAGCCTTTAAGAGAAATAAATGAAATTCTTTGGAATAATATTATTGATTCAATAAAGAGTTTTTGGTCCTTTGTTCAAATAATCTTTGAACAAAATGACTTGGTCAAAGTAGCTCAGGAAGAAATTGACAAAACAAGAGAAGAATTAAGGAACAGACCTGAGCAAGCAAATCAACTTATACAGTTTTTGAACACCCAGACCAAGCAGCAGCTTGCAAAGCTTGGAATTGAGGACAGGACAGGTACTATTTTAGAAATAAAAAGGGTTTTTACCAAGAGAACTTTTATGCAAAATCTAGAAAGAAAATGCTCAGATATCCAGCAAGAGATCAGTGCATTTAAAGAAAGGTTTAATTTTTTGATAGCTAGCGGATTGCCCAGTCCAATGATTTCAGAAGACCAAATAATGGAATTTGAAACTTATATCAACAAATTAGACATACATGCTCACGATGTTGCATGTTCCTCTACCAGCTCATCAGAAGCAACATTGCCAACAGGAAAGAATCTCTACGACAGACTACAAAATTTGTTTCATCTTGAGCATGAAATAAGGTATTTGTTCCCTAATCGGCCCAATTTTTTCAGATACACAGAGGCCGATGAAACATTAAGAAAACTCAAAAGAACCGTAATAGCAGAAGACAAATGGTGGGAAGACCTGTTGGAAATTTTGTAAAATTCATCTTCAGATAGAAAATTTTTCCTTTTACTATTGTGTAAAGGATATATAGAGGACTAAAGGTTAAAGAGTATCAGTTTGGCAGTTGAAAGTGTATCAGTAGAAATAAAGAGTATCAGACAAGAAAAGTAGTAAAAAAGAATTACTCAAAAGGACAGCATCGAGCCCTTTTGTAGGACCTGCCTCCAGCACATCCACAAAGGGAGGAAACATCACACCAGCAGTTATCTTTTGTCCTATCTATGAGACCATCTGTCTCCTCTTTTATTGTAACTTATTCATTAGTCACCCTAGATTATTTCCTAGGTTAGTGTGAGATATTTTAAATCATTTTTTGTATAAATAAACCCTCGAATAAAGTATTGAGGGTGGATTCTACTGCTTTGCTGTAACATTGATTTTTTTGGAATAAAAGTGCTTTGGAGAAATTTCTTTGTGGCTTGCTGGATGATGATTTGAAGCTCAAGACTTTTTGCAGGATTCATGTGTCCGACTACAGTTCAATAATTCCTTTCTATCCTATGTTTTAAGTTTTATATCTGTTTATAATATCACCTTGTTCCATTTCTGAATAATTGACATAAAAGAATAAATCAGAATTTACTTAAGTGTACTATGATTTCAATTGTGATTATTCTAAAATGTTTTCTGCTAAACTGGTTATAAGCAACGAATTTTTAATTGCTCTTGTTTCGCTGGTTTAAACATCTTGATTACTATAGTAAAGAATTCTTAGCTGCTCTTTATTTGTAATCATTCACTTTATTTCTTTTGAACATGTTGAAAGATTCTTGATTGCCTTTCATCCCTTCAAAATCCATTCCATTCATTTTAAGGTCCAAAATTTTTCTCTGTTTGGCTATCTTGCCCTGCAAAGCCATCTTGTGTGTAGAAGAGTAATCCAGTAAAGACATCCTTCGACTCCATAGCCCAATGGACTAAAAATCTTCAACCTTGCCCTCAGTTGGCGGATTCCACCACTCAAACAAAATCAAAACTGTTGGACTTATAACTAGCCTAAAAATTTCTAAGAACAAAACTAAATTTTAAAGATAGAGCCCTCTCTGGATACAGATTGGCTAGATTCTGTATCTGAAGGTTGGTTTGTGGTTACCTCGGGTATACTTTCCTTTTCCACAACTTCAAGGAAAACCTGAGTGATAACATAGTGGCGACCATACTGGGGACCAGAATCATGTTTATTGTTAATATTGTTCACTTATAAGCTATAGACAGAGTCTGAAGATCAGCCAGGTAGCCTTTGAAATGCTTTTTCCCTACAAATGCATAGTAAATAAATGCTGCTTCAGTCTATCTCTGATTTAGCTTATACACTGAACCTTAGTTTCAAATGTTTAATCAGACTCTCTAGTTCAATAAATCTTTGAGAAAATTTTAATCACAAATCATTATTTCTTGAAGAATTTGTAGAAGTTGTACTTTCATATAAGTTAAAACCAAAAATCCAAAAACATATATCATCTAGGAAAACTGGCTTCAGAAAGGATTCGTCATACTAGGTCAAATCCTGACCCTAATCCACCACCGATATTTGAAAATCCAAATCTGATTCTGAGAATTCTTAGAAGACAAGGAAGTCAAGAAAGCTCTGAAAGAGGTAGTCAAGAGAGTTCTGGAAGTTCCAGACCTCTTTCTAGATCACATTCTTGTCCTGTGAAGATTATATATTTTGACGAAATCCCCTTTGACGAGCGATTTGAAAATTCTCTGTTCGTGAATTTTTCTGAATCTGAATTCTCTAAGCTTGTTCCAGATCCACTATTTCTTGAAGATTTGCAATTGAGATTTGTTTCATATCATCTTGACAGACATTTACAAGACTCCGTTCAATCTGAACAAACCTTTGAAGAAAGTTCAAAAATTTATGTAATTACTGAAGCTTCCCCAGGTTCAGTTACTTTTCCTCAAGATTTTCAAAACCCAACCACTCATTCTACTCCTCCACCCCCTCCTACCAAACCATCACCACCTGTTATTCCATTACACCTTCCGATGGCCAATAGATATGCTCCATTACAGTTGCCAGCCAACCCTGTTGCTTTGCCTTAGGATTATCAGAGTAAGATCACCCCTTTTGACGGTTCAGGGACTTACAAAGCTCAACAACATACCAAAAGGATGACTGATTACTTTGAATTTTATGAAATTGACATTGATGATGTCCGAATGAGAATTTTTGTTCAGAGTCTTACTGGAGAAGTCAGGACATGGTTTAGGGCCCTTGCTCCAAACAATATTGCTGATTTACCAGCTTTGTATAGGTCATTTTTAAATAGATGGGAGAAGAAAAAAGACCCTCTTCAGATCCTATCTGACTTTGGAAAATTAAAAAGAGGACCTAATGAAACAGTACAAGATTACATCATCAGATTTAATGAAGCCTATAACGCGGTTCCTCAAAACCTTAGACCACCTCCAGACTCAGTATTGGTTAAATTTCCTGATGGTTTTGACTCGAACATAGCATATTCTCTTAGGGAAAGGGCCCCCCAAACCCTAGAAGAGATGCAAAGCATAGTGGTTAGTGTGGAAGCAAACCTCATAGAAAAACGAGCTAGAGCTAGGGCCGAAAGAAGAATGCCTATGACTGAAGAACCTTCAGCTTTTGAAAGAGAGCTAGATGCAATCATCAAAGGTATGGAAAGATTAGGAGACAGAGTGGAGACAATCGAAAGAAAGTCTTCTGGTGATAATCAAAATGTTGTGAGAAACCCAAACTTTAGAAGAAATAAGAACCAAAATATTGGGAAAAATGTCCCTGACCAAAACATTAGGCCACCTTTCCAAGAGAATTTTGTTGAAGGTTCAACTTCTGAAGAACCTACAGAGGATGTTTCAATAAACAATGTAACTGAGGACAAAAATGAACCAGAAGTTTTCCTATCTCAGGATGATCAAGAGAATCACATCCTTGAAACATTTCAAACTCATTCAGGAGAAACTTTTGATTTTAAAGAAGGCTATGACACAACAATTTATGAGGTTCATAAACAGTACAATTTAAGAAGCAGACGGATTGATGTGCCATAGAATAGCAAACAGAAAGCTGTAAAACGAAATGTCAAAGGTAAAATCCCTCCTGTACAAAACATTCCCCCTGTACAAAACATTCCTCCTGTACAAATTTTGTCTAGGACAACTCCTAACCCCTCAAATCCAATAATTGAAGATGTGTCTGACAACCAACCAAGTACTAAACAACTATCTAATACTTTTCCTCCTATAGGAAATGTAGAAGAAATAGTAGAAGTTAGTTCAGAAACACCTTCAAATCATAATCCCACTCATGAAAAAGAGAAAAATGTTGAAGATCCAAAAAATAGAGAAAATCCAACTGTCCAGAACACTAGAGCTCAAACAGAAAAACCTTTCAATCTAGAGGCTGAAATAGGCAAAATAAAGATAGTTGTTCCTTTATCAGAATTGGCTAGACATGATGTCTATAGAAGTCAAATCAGCAAATCCCTTAACATTAACATTACTGGAATGGATGATTCAGTGAATATTCTTGATGATCAACCCAAACTCATTTTTGGCCCCGAGGTAAATGGCAAACCAGAAAGTGGAGGAACTCCATTTTATGTGATCTTGAATGTTCATGACAAAATACTCCATAATGCTATGCTTGATTCTGGACCATCTCATAACTTGATGCCAAAAGCTGTGATGGAAAGATTAAATTTAGACATTACCAGACCGTACAAAGATCTGTTTTATTTTGATTTGAGTCAGGTAAGATGTTTAGGTTTGATTAAAGATTTGTGTGTTACTTTGGTGCAATGCCCTGCAAAGTCTGTTTTGATGGATATAGTAGTGGCTGATATTCCTCCTAAATATGGTATGTTGTTGTCTAGATCCTGGGGTGCTAAACTTGGAGGGTCTATTCAATTAGACATGTCATATGCCACTATTTCAGTATTTGGTCAACCTAAAAGATTATATAGAGAGACCTTGATGAAATATCTAGTCAGTAGCCATGAGAAGCCTAAAAACTTCCCTATCTATTAAGTACATTCTGATATGGACTCTTTCATCCTTTATAATGCTGAAATGGACCTTCCAACTGAGCTAGGAGCACCTGAAACGGAAACTAAAAATAAATCCACTGTTCAGATCGAAGAAATTCCAGAAAAAGCTAAAAAACTAGCTCCTGTTAAGAAACATGTTAAAACAGTTGATGAAGATTACGAAAATGAAATTCTGTGGCATTTAGAATTTGATGGCTCAGTAAACAAGTTAGGAGCAGGGGCTGGAATTTGGTTACATAATGTTGAAAATGATCATGCCGAAGGTCATTCTTATAGATTGAATTTTAAATGCACTAACAATATGGCTGAGTACGAAGCCCTTTTGCTAGGGCTTAAACATGTCAAAAAGTTAGGAGAAATTAGGGTATCAATCATAGGATACTCTGAATTAATTATCCAACATATTAATGGTGAATGTTCAACCAAAGATCCCAGATTGAAACAATACAGAGAAACAGTTGTGGAAATTCTCAACACTTTTCTACAAGCTCAACTTGCCAAGATTCCTAGGAAACAAAATTTGCATGCTCACAGTCTTGCAATGTTCGCTAGCACATGTAAATTGCCTTTTGGACCTAATCATCAGTTCACAGCTGAGATTAGACATAGACCTGCTATACTGGACAATCTAATGAATTGGAAAGTATTTGTAAATAACAATCAGATTAATAGTTTTTTGACACTAGAAAATGAGTTTTCTAACAGTAATATAGATGAAGACATAACTATCGATGAATCTGATCAAGTAGATGAACAAGAAATGAATATTTCTGAAGAGACTGCAATTAATATGCTTCACCCAACCAAATTCACTAAAAAGAGATGCAAGATTTGAAACAAATGGAATTCGATGAGATCATAGAAGATGAAACTGAAATCATTAATCTGAAAGATAATCATTTACCCAAAGGATTGACTCCTTTGGAAGATCTTTTTGACTCAAATGACATTCCCTTTAAACCCAAAATGGAACCTGTTAAGGTTGATATTAAAGAATGCAACTTAGGAACCCCAGAAAATCCCAAAATGGTTAAGTTATCCAAATCTCTGCCAGAAGATCAAAAGGTTAAATATGTTGAACTATTAAAAGAATTCCAGGATGTTTTTGCCTGGAGTTATGAAGATCTTAAATCATATGATACATCAATCATTCAACATACAATACCTCTGAAACTAGATCATAAACCTTTTAAAGAGAAACTAAGAAGGATCAATCCTGTTTTACTACCTTCAAATGAAAAGGAAATTAAAAGAATGTATGAAGCAGGAATTATAGCTCCTATTAGGTTCTCTGAATGGGTTTCTAATTTAGTGCCAACAAGAAAAAAGACTGGTGAAATTAGACTGTGTGTCGATTTGAGAAATTTGAATAAAGTTTCTTTAAAAGATAACTATCCTTTGCCTAAAATGGATCATATCCTACAAAGGGTAGTGGGATCTTCTAGGATATCTCTTCTGGATGGATTTTCAAGGTATAACCAGACACTGGTTCATCCTGATGATCAAGATAAAATAGCATTCACAACACCATGGGGTACTTTTAAATATGTCAAGATGCCATTTGGACTCAAGAATGCAGGAGCTACATTTCAAAGAGCAATGGACATTGCTTTTTCTAAAGAAATACATGATTTTCTGGTAATTTATCTAGATGATTTAACTGTTTTTTCCAAAACAGATTAGCAACATTTAGATCATCTAAGACAAGTGTTTATAAAGTGCAGAAAGTATGGTATCTCTTTAAATCCTAAAAAGTCATTGTTTGGTTTGTAAGAAGGAAAGATCCTAGGTCACATTATTTCTAAAGATGGCATTAGAATTGATCCTGAAAGAATACAAGCAATTTTGCAGATACCTCATCCCAGAAACATTAAAGAACTTCAAGCTTTCATAGGAAAGATTAACTTTTTGAGAAGATTCATTTCTAGTTTAGCTGAATTACTTAGATTGATTACTAACATGCTTAAAAAGGATTCAAGTATTGACTAGACTATAGAAGCTAAGCAATCATTTGAAGAAATCAAAATGGCTTTAACAAGAACACCAGTTCTTACCAGTCCAAAATTTGATAGAGATTTCATTATTTTTTCATTTGCTTCTGAACATACAGTTGCAGCTGTTTTACTACAAAAAGATGATCATGGATGTGAAAAACCAATTGCATTTTTTAGTAAAGCACTTAGAGATGCATATTTGAAATACAATATCATGGAAAAACAGGCTTTTGCACTTGTGAAAGCAATTAAAGATTTCAGAATTTATATATTATATTCTCATGTGATAGCTTATGTACCTAATGTTGTCGTTAAAGACATCTTGACTCAAGATGGTATTGAAGGCAAAAGAGGTAAGTGGATAGCTACCATATTAGAATATGGTATTGAGATTAAACCAACAAAACTCATAAAAGGTCAAGGTTTAGCTCAACTCATGACTGAAACTAATTGCCAAGCCTTGGACATCAACGAACTGGATGATGAACAGGAGATGGCGACTCCACAGATCAGTCAAACCTTCTTAGACTCACCCTGGTACACTGATATTATTTATGTTTTGCTAAACCTGCAAGCTCCTCCAGGGTTGTCCAGAATGAAACAAAGATTTTTGAAAATGACATCTTTAAAATATTGTATTTTAGATAATGCTTTTTTTTGGAAGAATCATGATGGAATCTTATTAAATTGTTTATTGAAAGATGAAACTGACAAGGTACTTAATGAATTTCATGCAGGGGATTATGGTGGACACCTCTACTGGAATTCAACAGCAGATAAAATTTTAAGGGCTAGTTTTTACTGGCCAACCTTGTTTTCAGATGTTAAGAAATTTGTAACAACTTGTCATAAGTGTCAGATTTTTTAGGGTAAAAGAAAGTTGTTACCTTTACCATTAAAACCAATTTCCACAGAAATACCCTTTCAACAATGGGGATTAGATTTTATTGGAGAAATTCATCCCTCTTCTTCTGGGCAACATAGATGGATTCTCACTGCCACAGATTACTTTACTAAATGGATTGAAGCTATCCCATGCAGACAAGCCAATGATTCTGTAATTATAGGGTTTTTAGAAACCAATATACTTTCAAGATTTGGCTGTCCAAAGAAAATTATAACAGATAATGCTGCTGCATTTAAGTCCAAGAAAATGATTAGTTTCGGAAATAAATATCACATCACTTTAGGCCATTCAACAACCTATTACCCCCAAGGTAATGGACTGGCAGAATCTTCCAATAAAAGCCTTATTAATATCATTAAAAAATTACTGGAGGAAAATAAAAAGAATTGGCATAAGAAACTTACCAATGCATTGTGGGCAGACAGACTTACAACTAAGAAATCAATTGGGACTATTCCATATGAATTAGTTTATGGCATTGAGGCAAGATTCCCATCATCTTTAGGAATTCTTGTTATGAAGTTACTTCAGGAGGCTCAAGTAGAACCAAATGATATTCATAGAAGAATTAACCAAACAATTCACTTGCAGCAAACCATAGAAGAAGTGTATCAACGATCCCAATTCTTGCAGGAAAAGTTAAAGAAAATGTTTGACAAAAGAACTAAAGCAGAAGATTTTCAACTAGGAGATAAAGTTCTAAGATGGGATTCAAGAAGGGAAGATAAAGGGAAACATGGGAAATTTGGTTTCTTATGGAAAGGACCTTACATCATTCATCCCTTACAGGGAAACAACACATACTTTTTGAAAAATTTGGACAATTCAGAGGCTGAGGAAGGACCAGTCAATGGTCGAATGCTAAATCACTATTTTGATCCTATTTACTAGGATGTTCTGATTTTTTCTAACTTGTACATAATATATCATTTCTAATGCATCAGTTTTGATTGGATGGTGACTTCTTGGAGTTGAAGCCCGAAGTGAAGGCCCTAAGCTTCAAAAGTTTCACTATCATATATACAATAAAGCCACCAGAAGAACGAGATTACATGGTTCAGTTTGAAAACATTTTGAGGCATCTGAATTGTTGTTCTTGACTTTTCACAAGGAAAATCCATCCCCAAGTGGAGCCAGTGTTAGACTCCTATACCAATAGGTGTCATTTTTCATGATTGTCTTGATTGAACTATGCAATATGTTCAAACCTTTTTCTTGTGCAAAGGTGTTCCATATTCTTGAAAAACCAAAAAATAAAAAAATTTAAAAAATGTAAAGAGGTATACCCTAAGAGAAAAATCAAAGGGTGAAAAGAATAAAATGGTCAAAAAAGTGAAAGAAATGAACCCCAAACAAAAATAGACCAGGAAAGTGTGCAAGTCTAAATGCCACTACTATTTCATTTTTTGTAAATAAGTAATTGTGTGCAGCTTGTCAAACTTCTGCCACAATTTATGAAGAGTCAAACTGTATAAACTTGACTCATTCATTTTTCAATTTCATGTTGTAGAATAGAGAATAAAAATCTGACCAAACAGTTTAATCTTGGCAGATAAGTAGATAGGTAGAGTTAATAAAAGGTGCTCAACAGTTTAATCTGAGCCCTTGGATGTAATAAGTGTAGAATTAGATAGATTTGCCTTGTAAAAGAAAAGAAGATTGATAAGGGTTTTCCAGTCTAAGTGCACCCTAATAAAGAAGAGAAAATGGTAGTGTAAAGTAGATAGGGTAGGTAGATGGTGTTGTAAAGTTTCATGTGATGAATGATGGTGCTAAATGTGTTTAATCCTTTACTTTCATCATAAGTACTGAAGCAGAAAATACATTGGAAAATTCACAGAAAACAAAGTCAAAATCATTAACTTCCCACATCACTTTTTCCCTAAGAGTTTTACTAATTTCCCCAAAGTGCTAAGGTATTTGAAGATTAAAGGGGCTCAAGGCATTTCCTTGACTTTTGGAGGGACCGGACCCTCAGCCTAATGATCAAAAAGACCTAAGTACTTGAAGTTATTTATCATTATAATCATTCCCTTTTAATCTTTTCCTAAGTAAAATTCTATTTTACTTAGGAAAATAATGCAAATTTCCATAATAATCCCTCAAAATTACTTACTATTCTATGTTTAAGTGTTGAAGTTGAGATGATACAATTTACTTCATAAATCTTCACTTTCTTAGTGGTGTAAAGTATTTTGAGTTTTCCTTGTCCCTTTGTCATATTAACATCTGATTTATTTATTAAATCCTTAATAAAATACCTTATCCTATTATATTTAACTCCTCCTATATAATATCCCCAAAACCTTCTTACTATAGATTTTTAGCCAAAGTATTTAAACCTATATAATAAAATCAAATTCCCACATTATAAACCCCTTTGGCTAAAAACATATCCTTATAACTAGTCCCGCCCCTATGGTTAATAAATTATATTAATTTATTACCATATAATAAAAATAAACGAGGAAAAGGGTTTTAAACATATATTAAATATATGTTTTGAACGAAAAAACATAAATAAAAAATCAAAGTTTCTGTAACCGGACCATTCATTAACCCTTGAGATTAATTAAATCATTTGGATTAGTTAATAATCACATCCCTCCGCCAATCCAATGCCTCTCGAAATAGTTAATTAAATATTAATTATTTTAAAGACCCATCGGGCCCGCGCATTAACTCCCATACCATTTTCCTGTCCCGTCGTCCGTTGGATCATTCCATCAAAAATCCACGACGCGCATCCGTTCTGCTGCCCATCCTTCGTTTGAGATTTAATGCGCGAAATCCAAATGGTTTCGAAACAGTGCCATGGCCATGTGTTAAACGCTGAATGGATTCGCTGCTCGTTCGTCTGAAACCGCCAACTCCTGAAAGCGGTGTGGAAATTACCGCTTACTGCTCGTCCCTGATGACGTGTCCTTCCCGTACCCTGATGACGTCACTCCCATAAATAATAAAAAACCTGTTGACTTTGTAAATAAAACAAAACTCCGCGTTTTTTCTATCATTTTGTCTGGTGAAAGTGACTGTGCCCTCCACTGAAAATTTGAAAATATCGTTGTTAAACTACTGTCGACCAAGATTACTGAACTCCATTGCTATACCAGTGCCCGAGCATTCCTCCGCCATTAACCATTGCCTCTAAAAATTCGACATTCTCCATAAAACAGGTATTTATCCGATTTCTCGCTGGAACTCTTTGAAAAATCCACATTCCAGTGTTAAATTTATGCCATAGACGAAGAGAAGCTTAATATTGATCTGTTTTAGTTCCTGCAACTAAAATCAAACTTCCAAAACTAAAATTGCGCTCGTTCTGTGAAAAACCCCCGAAATTTCCACTTTGAATACACAAGAACCAAAATGGAAGTTCCTGTAGCCTTGAGTGTAGCCCCATTAAATGCCCCTCACAGAGAATTGGAATACTTGCCATTAGTGGATAAAGACTTTCAAATTAAAGACTTAGTGTTCGATGAAAATCCCCTTTGAAGTTATTGTCGCTGCAGAGATGATTATTCAAAAGGTTTGGATGTCATTGGGTTATGGGAATCCAATTTCCCAAGATATCTCATCCCCTCAGTCCATGTTTTCCTAGAGATTATCCACTACTGTCATTCCAATTATGATCCAACTCAAAGAGCAGTGTTATCCCCGGACCAGAGTATCCTTTTCCCCATTACTCCTCGAGCTATTAATACAATGCTCCATTTTGAACCTAATCAAAATCTTACTCCCTTGTCCATGGAAGAACTACTTGAAAAGTCTACTCAATTGTCCCAAGAAAAATTGAAATGCATTTGCCAGACCTTTATGTTACCTGAACATCAACCTAAGGGCCCTCCTCCCTATGGTTTTTCTTATTTTACTAATTTAGGCAAGCTCATCCTGAATATGATATCCTTTGTACTGGGTTTTAATACTAGTGAATATGTTGATGAATTAACCCTAGTATTATTATCCATCTTCACTCCTGGACAGCCTCCTGCTGTGAAATATGACTTTGCATCTTTCATTGCCAATAAAATTCATGACCAGTTTATGAGGTTAGATAATGAGAAAGTGTTTAAGTATTCCTCAGTCATTTACCATCTCATCATCTATTATCAATCAGAGAAGTTCCCTTTTCTTGTTCAAAAGCTTGATGCCAAGGGAAACCCTAGATCTGTTATATTTTGGTCTGCCATAACTCACAGTTCCTATAATTCTCCCTATTCTTATGATGAGTTCATTGATCTTTTCATACATCCTGCAACTACCCCTTTGACAGGAGTTGCTCCTCCAAGGCTCAGCAATGAGATTAAGAAAACTTTACAGCTTTCAAGGACATACAAAGTTGGGGACTGGTATTTATACCAAAATTATTCAGAAATCAGAATATATGGATGTCAACTTTGTCCATTCAAGCTGCCTAAATATGTGCCTATGAGACTTTTTGCCTTAGAATATTTCAGGAAAATGAATAATTCTGATGTTATTCATTTTTGTAATGCTAAAAAGAAAGCCCAACTCAGAATCAAAATTCAGTTAGGTCCCTTTATATGCAATTCTAGGGATGCTGAACAAGAAGCAGAAAATATATTGCAAAACCATTTCAAGTTACAAAAGAGTTTCCGTTGGATTCCTTATGATCCATTCAGTTTTATCTGTGACAAAAGAATGAAGAACAAATCATCACCCTACTTTCACCACAGAATTCTAGAAATAGAACAATATGCTAATCAAGATGAGTGGGTGGAAGGAACACTAGTTGAGCAAGATAGTGAAGAAGACAATATGAAAAAAATTATGAAAGATCTTGAGAAAAAGTTTGACCTAGAATCTTTTGGTCAAGTGCAGGTACCTCATATTGACACTTCTTCAACAAGAAATCTTCAACAGGGATTACAGGAAATCAGTCCATCAATTACAGTTGAGTCTAAAGGCAAAGGGAAAGAACCTGAAACTTTCATTATGACAGAAAAGCCTCAAACTTCCAAGGCACCAGATCAAACACAGGTTTCTCCTACTCAGGTTAATCACCCTGAAGTTTCAGAGTTGCAGACTCCATCTAATGTGGAAATAGGCAAGAAAAGACAGGTTGCAGATCCCACTCCTCCCAAAGGATCCTCACAACAACATCAAACTAAAAGGCAGAAACTGAATCCACTTCCAGAAGTGGAATCTATAGATGAAATCATTGATGATGAAAGAGAGGATAGTCAACTAACTGGTTCAGTTAGTGAAATACACACAGGTCACAAAAGAAAGGAATTAAAAAAACAGTTGAGCACTGAAGTATCTTCGTTTAAACAACCAAAAATAGATGCAGGTGATATAAAGAAGACTTTCATTAATATAAAAGCTAAGAATGACCCATTGAGGATGCAGGTATATGATCAGTATCTTAGATTGGATCCACACAATCAAGAAAGATTAATGTTAGCTTTTGACATTTAGCAAGGGAAGATGATGATGAGCCATTTCAAATCCAAAGTGCCAAAACCCAAGACAGCATCTGATTACATTAGGACCAATTTTGAGGTCCTAGCAAAATACATTCATCCATTAGACCAGATAGAGCTACATAAACAAACTGGGGAAATGATATATTCCACCCTTATTGATAAGGCAATGGCAGCCTATAGATTGCAAGATTCTTTAAATAATACAAATACCTAGTTGCAAATTGAGAAATCTTCTTCTCAGGCAAAAGATAACAGAATAAAATCTCTGGAAGAAATAATCATCAGTTTGGGTCACAATCCCAAAGATATAAAAAGCATTGAGGCACTGATTAAAAAGAAGGATGATGATATTGTTGCACTGAGAAAGCAATTGAAATTGCCAGCCTCAAGGCATCCCCAAACTCAAGAAGTTTTGAAGGAAAATTCACAAGAAGAAATGATGGAATTGCTCTTGAAAATGACTGAGCAACTGAGTGAGACCGAGGAAGAACTGGAGCAGGCATTAAAATAAAAGGAAGCTATCATGCAGACATCCACCACAGGGGCTACTACAACTACAGGTACAACAGTAGGAGATCAACAAACAGATCCATCATAGGTAAATACTTCCAATTTAAGTTCTGATGAATTAGCAAAACAAATGGAAAGTTTAAAACTCAGAGTCATAGAACTTCAATCTACAAAATTACAGCTGGTGAATTTGGAACAAAAATATGATATGTCAAAAAAGACTGTTGCTGATAATACAAGGGAAATTAAGAGGCTGGAAAAATTGGTTAAGGCTTTAGAAAAAGATGTCTCATTAGAAAAGCCTTTAAGAGAAATAAATGAAATTCTTCGGAATAATATTATTGATTCAATAAAGAGTATTTGGTCCTTTGTTCAAATAATATTTGAACAAAATGACTTGGTGAAAGTAGCTCAGGAAGAAATTGACAAAACAAGAGAATAATTAAGGAATAGACCTGAGCAAGCAAATCAACTTATACAGTTTTTGAACACCCAGACCAAGCAGCAGCTTGCAAAGCTTGGAATTGAGGACAGGACAGGTACTATTTTAGAAATAAAAAGGGTTTTTACCAAGAGAACTTTTATGCAATATCTAGAAAGAAAATGCTCAGATATCCAGCAAGAGATCAGTGCATTTAAAGAAAGGTTTAATTTTTTGATAGCCAGCGGATTTCCCAGTCCAATGATTTCAGAAGACCAAATAATGGAATTGGAAACTTATATCAACAAATTAGACATACATGCTCACAATGTTGCATGTTCCTCTACCAACTCATCAGAAGCAACATTGCCAAGAGGAAAGAATCTCTACGACAGACTACAGAATTTGTTTCATCTTGAGCATGAAATAAGGTATTTGTTCCCTAATCGGCCCAATTTTTTCAGATACACAGAGGCCGATGAAACATTAAGAAAACTCAAAAGAACCGTAATAGCAGAAGACAAATGGTGGGAAGACATGTTGGAAATTTTGTAAAATTCATCTTCAGATAGAAAAATTTTACCTTTTACTATTATGTAAAATAAATAGAGAGGACTAGTTAAAAGTATCGATTTTGGCGGTTGAAAGTGTATCGGTAGAAATAAAGTATCGGATAACCAAAGTAGTGAAGAATCACTCAAGAGCTGACATCGAGCCCATACACATGGGACACCCGCCTCCAACACATCACAAAGGAGAAAACGGCACAACGAGCGATTGTCTTTGTCCCTATCTACGAGATCATCTGTCTCTTTTATTGTAACTTATTCATTAGTCACTAGATTATTTCCTAGGTTGGTGTGAGATATTTTAAATTATTTTTTTTGTATAAATAAACCCTCGAATAAAGTATTGAGGGTGGATTCTACTACTTTGCTGTAACATTGATCTTTTTGGAATAAAAGTGCTTTGGAGAAATTTCTTTGTGGCTTGCTGGATGATGATTTGAAGCTCAAGACTTTTTGCAGGATTCATGTGTTCGACTACATTTCAATAAGTCCTTTCTATCCTATGTTTTAAGTTTTATATCTTTTTATAATATCACCCTGTTCCATTTTTGAATAATTGACATAAAATAATAAATCAGAATTTACTTAAGTGTACTCTGATTTCAATTGTGATTATTCTAAAATGTTTTCTGCTAAACTGGTTATAAGCAACGAATTCTTAATTTCTCTTGTTTCACTGGTTTAAAAATCTTGATTACTATAGTAAAGAATTCTTAGCTGCTCTTTATTTGTAATCATTCACTTTCTTTCTTTTGAACATGTTGAAAGATTCTTGATTGCCTTTCATCCCTTCAAAATCCATTCCATTCATTTTAAGATCCAAAATTGTTCTCTGTTTGGCTATCTTGCCCTGCAAAGCCATCTTGTGTGTATAAGAGTAATCCAGTAAAGCCATCCTTCGACTCCATAGCCCAATGGAATAAAAATATTCAACCTTACCCTCAGTTGGCGGATTCCACCATTCAAACAAAATCAAAACTGTTGGACTTATAACTAGCCTAAAAATTTTTAAGAACAAAACTAAATTTTAAAGAGAGAGCCCTCTCTGGATACAGATTGGCTAGATTCTGTATTTGAAGGTTGGTTTGTGGTTACCTCGGGTATACTTTCCTTTTCCACAACTTCAAGGAAAACCTAAGTGATAACAATGCCCATCCACTTTTCCCTTCTCATATATATTGACTAGTTATGCCTCCCTCATGAAGATCATCATGAAATACTTCACTTGCGAGGGAAGATTCTCTCGAGTCTATACCTATCATATCCGATTGCTCATGCATTTCACGAGGGCCAAATTGTTAAATCTCCCTTTATTCCTACATAGAAGTATTGAGAAAATGGCCTCCACTATTCAGAATAAGCCTCCTTCTCAGCAGATAGCCTGCCTCTTCCATCACTCGCTAATCAAGGTCATCATTCTTCATCAGCTTGAGAAGAAGGAAGTCTCTTGGGATACTTTCATCACACATCCGGATTTCGCCACTGTCCCTGCATTTCATACATCTCCTTCACCTTCCACTCACCATCCTTTGCCTTCTTCAAGCAAGCATATTCCCAAGAATCTCAAATTTCCCATTGAACAAGCAAAAGAGCATGCTGAGGAAGATGATGAAACAGGGAAGCAAGGGGATGATGAGGAAGATGATGATGAGCAGCATCATAGTGAAACAGGGAAGCAAGGGGACGAAGAACATAGTGAGGCAGAACCACAAGGGGAAGAAGGGCATGATAAAGAGGAACATGATGGTGAACAGTAGACTCCTGGGCATGATGAAGAAGAACAAGATGATAATGAGTAGCATGATGATGAACAAATGCAGCACAATGAAGGTGAGCAGTCTCATGAATATGATGAAGGGCCACATGATGATGAATAGAGGTAGCCACATGATGATGAACAACAGCCTCATGATAAAGAACAACAGCCTCATGAGGAAGAAGGGCAGCATGATAAACTGGTGCAACACAGTGAGGAGGACAACCCTCAAAAAGAAATGCAAAAGGACAGTCAAGGCATCTATGAAGAAATCCAAGACAGTGGCAAGAATGATGAGAAAAGTGACAAGGGAAAAGAGCCATTAGAGCATGTGCTAGCTCCCTCTCCTAGGCAAGGGGTGATGCTCTCCTCACCAAAAGTGGCCAAGCCCTAGACATCAAGGAAAAGGTTGCCTAGAGTTGTGACTCCAAATGTGACTAGGGCCTTTCGAAACAAGGGAAAATTTTCCAAGAAGCCCATTGTCGAATTTCCCAAGAGGAGGAAAACTAAAAGAGCCACCCAAAGAAAAGGAAAGGAGAAAGAAGAAAGAAGTCATGAAAAGGAAAGGGAATTCAACATCATTCAAATCCAAAGTGATGATAGTGACAATGAATTCCGGATCCTAGAAAATCTCTTGATCAATAGAGAAAACCAAATTGATGCCTTGAGGACTGATCTTGAGAGGGCTAGAAACTTCAATCACCTTTTGCAAGTTCGAAACAAATAGATGAGTGTCCATATGGCGGTATATGAGACACGGGCCATCAAATACAAAAAGGAGGCCTCCAAAGCACAAGTGAGATTGGAAGAACTCATGGGTGAGTTCGATGAGAGCAAAGATGAATATCAGCCCAGGTGAAAGAGGCCAAGAACCATGTGGCTCAAAAAGGCCCTTGAGAAACAAAAGGAAGAAGAAGTTGCCCTTCTCCAATCTACCCCTCTCACTACATTTCTCACACAAGAGATAGAGAAAAATCAAGAAGCATGGCTTGAGAGGGTTAATGATCACTTGGAGAAGAATTTGGAGAAGGAAAATAGAGACTTGGACCTTCAACGAAGGATGACCGGGCATTACAAGAAGCTGAGTCAGTTTTCCCAGCGGAAATTGAAGGTCACTCGGGAAAAACTCAAGGAGGCTAAAAGAAGGCGCCTGGCACCAAAATTGAGGAAAGACATCTCAAAGCTCCAAATTTTGGCCTCAGCTTCACAGCCTGTTTCTGAAAACCCTTGAGGGTCATGCTTGCCAAATTTGGGCGAAATTCGACAAATTTTGGTTTTTTGTCATTATTGGGTTTTTGGCTAAAACTCATGGGCATCGCCATTTTAGTTTGGGGCATCCTCAAAGGATGAAAATGGTATCATTGGAAAACATAATTTCAGGGGCATATACTCAGTTATTTTAAGATCAATTGAAGATCATTTGCTTCCCCAAAATTGCGAAAAACACTCACTTTTTCTACACTCTTCCTCGTTTATCAGCAAGGCCTATTTTTTGGGTTTTTTCACATAGGTTTATTTTTGTATGACTTCCATTGGAAATTTGGGAGAAAAATAAAAAATTTCAGAAAATAGAAATTTAGATCTTTCCAGCGAGCCATCATAGGCCTCGTTTCGACATCAGGAAGGCCTCCAAAAGTTGTCGGCAAGTCAGGAGACTTTCTGCTGATGTATTTTTTGAGTATTTTTGTAAAAATTGAACCTTTCAAAAGTGACTTTTCTTCATGTGCGTTTAGCTATTAGTGTACATGATAAGTTATGAAAATTCAATATATTTCCCTTTTTTAGCATTTTTGAGATATTTAATTATATATTTTGTGCCTTGGGCTTTGCAAAGCCTCAAGGACAAAATAAGATATTTTGGATAGGCCAATGAGATTGCAAGTTGAACCAAGAGGTTTTCCTCACTCTGGCCTATATATTCCAAAGGATTTCATTGTAAACAAGGCTGAACTTGATGAATAGAAGAAATATATGGTCATATAAGCTTTGGAAGAAACACTTTTCTCATGCTTTTGGATAGTTTATTGGATGTTCTTGGATGATGAAAGAGGATTGTTGTTGGATTCCATGACTTGGTAGAATGGTATAGTGTCTCTCTCTCTATTTTGTTTTCTAGTTTTCATTCATAATTCCATGTTCTTGCTTGCTATAAGACATTAGAGAATATATTTGATACATGCCCTTGGAGGCACCTCAAATTTCCTGTTTCTTTATAGCTTCTATGTTTTCTTCATTCTTAGTCATATTAAAGAATCCTTGATTTCTCTTTAATAACTGAAAAATATTGTTTGCTTGTTTCATTTATGGTTTTATGCATGCTAAGTATGATTCACGGTATGCCCTGCTTACTCATGGATAGCCATAGCTCCACCTATTAAACCTCTCTTTGATTGATTATATTATCATTTTTTGAACCAAGGAGGTCTTGTATTGATCTTGCCCTTTGCCTAAAACTATGCAATCTTGTTTTCAAAGTGCCTAATAGCTTGAAATACTATGTTTAGGCATTCCTACATAGTGATTTGAGTTGTTTTTCTGTCTTAAATGTATTTCCCCAAAGTCTGATATCCATTTCCTAAATTTAGAGAGTCATATATCTCTATGCATGGGTTGAATGTTTATTTCTATGCATTGATCAGTTTACAGTTACATTTCTCATGATTAATGGTTTGCCCTACCATGTTTATGTCAGATATTAAACTAATTATGTTTGAAATCCTTTGTTCTTCACAAATTTAATGTCCATCTCACTCCATTTTTCCCAAAGATCCATTTTACCTCGAATCAAATCGGCCCTTTAGCAACCTTGTATCACCATCTGAAATATTTCTTGACTTTTTCGACCCCATAGCCCACTTGATCTGACATATTTTTACCTATCCTATGTCTTTGATCATTTCATCCCTCACAACCTAAAAACCAAAACCAAAAACCTACTTCATAACTAGCCTAAAATGAGAACACAATAAGCAAACACACAGATATCCCTTACACAAATAGAGAGAGCCCTCTCTGAGTCCAGGAAGGCTAGGTACTTGGGCTTCAAAGATTGGTTTGATGTTACACTATCATCTAGCTTACCAATCATCCAAGTCATGGCACCCTAACATAATGGCGATCACGGTGGGACTCTGAGTGATAAACAAACTTAGACTTCCCTAAAGCTTCAGAAACCTTTGAGAATACTATCTTGTGGACTTATCCCACCGCTCACTAACATAATGGTGATCACGGGTGGGAATCTGAGTGATAAAAAAACTTAGATTCCCTACACATTTCAACAGCCTTAAGAATATTAGCTGATTGAATTTTCCCACCGCTCACTAACATAATGGAAATCACGGTGGGACAATCTGAGTACATAACAGTCTAGCAAACTCTTGTAGATTCATTAGTCTTTCAAAAATTTAAACAAGCAAGCAGTCCATAGAATCATTTAGAGTAAACTCTTTTTGTTTTCACCACCCTAGCAAAGTGATGAAACAGGTTTAGAACACTCTAATAAACCATAGGCTGCACATAAAACTCAAAAAACCCCAAAAAATTCCTAGATTGGATTTTCCCTAGTTACTGGTGGTGGACCATAGCTACATCTTTACAAAAACAACCAAGTTTTACCTGGCGACTCCACTAGCCTCCAGTAGGCCTAAAAACTCCATAAAAACCAAAAAATTCATAAACCATACCTTTCTGTTAACTCATCCTTTCCAAAACTTAAGCTTATGGTGCAAACTTTGTAATCAGTGACAAACTAAGTATAACTTAGCAATTCAGAAGACTTCACCTAAACATAGGAGATAAGCAGAAATATTCTTGCCAAAAAGAACCATTAGCTTATCCATATAGCCTAGAAAACTGTTGAAACCAAGTGAATCACTCTTCTTTGCAAGTTTTCATCTCAAAGTTTGCTAGAAAACTTTTTCTCGAAAGCATCTTTGATAGTGTTGGTGGTGGACCATAGTTCTCACAGAAATCCACCTGACGACTCCACTAGTCCATATTTTTGTTTTGACCATCCTTCACATTAGTAAACCCCTAGAGAGGCCATCCATCCGAAACAATCACAAATACCACCCTCTCTAAACTCTGGATTCGAAATCTGGCTTCACAAAGAATCAACACCAGATCCCATCTAGACCCAAATCCCCCTATCATAGTAGATGACCCAGAGAAGATTCTGTGGCAAGCTTTCGAAACTAGAAATTTAGCTTCCGATAGGTCCATCTGTAAAGCAAGATCAGTACCTGAACACCTCACAGCCTTGCAGGGTTCCCCCTTTGACTTAAAATCATCAAAAACCCTTTTTAGAAGCAAGTCACAAAGTAAGATAGAATTTGATGATCTTGAGCCCCTAGATCTACCACAGAGTCCTAGTAGAGAAGCCTCACCTACTACACCTCTAGAATTTCAGCTTCTCCATCACTTTCGCTCCTACCACCCCAGATCTACTCAAAATCAGATCACTAGCCCAAGTACATCTGCCACACCCATCCAAACCACTACTATTCAAACCACCTCAGCTCATCCTACAAGCCCTCATTTTGTACATCATCCATTAGCTCCTGCCATGGCAGCCTGATATGCATCCTTGGTGTTGCCACAACCTTTGGCTCCCTTACAAAATGACTACCAATCCAAAATCCCAAACTTTACCGAAGTTGAGACTACCACAACTCAACAACATGTAGATAGGATTAGCGATGCCTTTGAATACATGGAAATAGAAGACGAGACCATCAGAATGAGGATGTTCGCCCAAAGCCTTGGTGGAGAACCCCAAAAATAGTTTAAGAGCTTAACTCCAAACAACATCCACGATCTCCCAGAACTCTACCAAACCTTCATAAACAAGTGGGAAATCTGAAAGAACCCCATTCAAATCCTGTCAGAGTATAACAATCTAAAACGGGAAAATGGGGAAAGTGTCCAGGGATACTGCACTAGGTTCAACAGTGTGTATAACGCCCTCCCACCTCACTTCAAACATCCACTTGGCTCAGCCTTGGAAAATTTCCCTAAAGGCTTTGACCCAGACATGAATTATCAACTAAGAGACAAAGACCCTCCTACCTTAGAGGAAATGCAAATAGTGGCTATAAATGCAGAAGCCAACTTAGCTGAAAAGAGAGCTAGGATAAGAGTAGAAAAGGGAGTCACATACCATGACGAAATTTCCCCTTCGCTATCTTCCTCAGATCCTAGAATAGATGGCCTGGTCAAATCCATGACAAAGATGTGGGAAATAAATGAGTGAAAAAGCACCTCTTAAGGACAACCAACCAAACCCTCAAAGCAGGAACCAGAACCAAAACTTCAGAAGAGACCAGTCTCAAAATAAACCAAGGGAAAATGACCAACAAATCAGGCCATCCTTCAGTGAAAATTATGTGGATGAGGATGAGAGGGATACAAAACCCATTGATGAAAGTCATTTGAACCTATTAGGTTTCGATAATGAGAGTGAGGTTTACCTCACAAAAGAAGAACAAGCATTCTTCTCTCTGAATCAAGATGAAACCAACTATGAAGATCCCGAAGACCCTGCCATAGATTTTCAAAATGCCATAATAGAAGCGCACATGCAGTATGACCTTAGAAGCAGAAAAAACCAAGAAAACTCTAAGAGAGGTAGCCCAGACACTACTAAAACCCCTGATACCATCCTTAAAAAGGCAGTGGATACCAACAAAATCATGGTCAAGAAAACTGACCAAAGAAAAGATATAGCTATTCAAACAAGTCTTGGCTCAGATGCTCCTAGTACTTCCACAAAGATCCCCGAGATGGTTGTGTTGGAAAAATTCCCGAACTAGAGTCAGCAAATTAAGAATATAGAGAAAGTCATGTCCGAAAAAGCTGAAACAAATCTGTCCAAACTACAAACAACTTTTAGTTTCGAAGGGGAAATTTACAAAATAAAAATAACCATACCCCTTACTGAGCTAATAAGTATAGATAGGTATAGATCCCAAATCTTCAAAGTTTTTGATATAGGAAATGAGGCAGATACTTTAAATCTAACTAATGACAAACCTGAGCTTTTGTTCGGCCCCAAAATAGAAGGTGAATACCAAGAAGGAACTGTCTCTCCTTTCTATGTAAGTTTGAACATACAGGAAAAGATATTACATAATTCCATGTTAGATTCTGGTGCCTCCCATAACCTCATGCCTAAAGCAGTCATGGAAAACCTAGGTCTAGAGGTAACTCAACCTTACAAATACCTGTACTCCTTTGATTCAAGTCGGGTCAAATACTTAGGTTTAATAAAGAACCTGTGTTTTTCTTTAATACAAATACCGGCAAAAAATTTAGTCATGGATGTAGTAGTGGCCGATATTCCTCCTAAGTATGGAATGCTACTATCAAGGGCATGGGCTGCCAAAATACAAGGTAACCTTCAAATGGATATGTCATTTGCCACCATCCCAGTTTTCAACCAGACTAGGAGATTATACCGATAAACTCACATGAAATACATGGTTAGCAACCGGGATAAGCCAAACAACACTCCCATTTATTCCATTCATTCCAATTTAGATTCTTTTATCTTATACAATGAAAGTGATATAAATGAGTAGATAAAATAAAATGATGAGGATTTCAAACCATAAAAACTACATTTCCCATTACTAAATGAAGAAACTGATGACCAAAGCTCCAAGAAACCTGAAAAACAACTTACTATCATATATGAAAAAGAAGGTCTTTGGAGTATAAGTTTTGACGGTTCTTGTGGCAAAACCGGTTCGGGGGCCAACATCTGGATACACAATACTAATGAAGGTCATTCTTTCAGATTATAATTCCAATGCACTAATAACATTGCGGAATATGAGGCCCTTCTCTTTGGTCTACACGTACTTAAGGAATTAGGTGCTAAGAAAATATCAGCCTGGGGAGATTTATAACTTGTAATTAGGCAAGTCAAAGGTGAATATTTGGCAAAAAACCCAAGACTAAGAGAATACAGGAATGCAGCTTTAGACATCCTTAAAACCTTCGAAAAATATGAACTCACTTATATTCCTAGGGTTCAAAATAGCCTAGCCAATGAGCTCGCCTTTGCTGCAAGCAATGGCCAAATACCATGTCTAAACGAGCAATACAGTAGTTAGGTCAAACATCGCCCTACAGTACCAGACAATATTGACCATTGGCAAATATTCAAAGATGATGATCAATTTGATGATTTTTTACAATCTATAAATGAATTTGAAGTGACCAAAACAGACTTAAATGGAGAAAGGAATCCCGGCCAAAATCAAGATCAAGAAGAAAATTTACCTTCTTGGACAGATATAAACTTGGCAAATCATTCATATGAATCTAAGATAGGAGAGGACATAGATCAAAGAGAACTTGAAGTTTTACACTGTGAAAATGACACCATACCCAAAGGGCTTGCACCTTTAGAAGAATTGTTTTATTTTAACGATGTGGCCAAAAAGCCAAAAATGGAATCTACCGAGGTCGACATAGAAGAATATAACATAGGAAGCACGAAAGAACCAAGAAAGATAAAACTGTCCAAAACCCTCCCTCCTCACATAAAACAGGAATACATCAATTTGTTTAAAGAATTTAAATATGTGTTCACATGGGGATACCAAGATTTGAAATCATACGACACAAGCATCATTCAACATAAGATTCCCCTCAAAGAAAACCAGAAGCCTTTCAAACAAAATTTAAGAAGAATAAACCCAGTCTTACTACCGTTGGTTGAAAAAGAAATAAAAAATATGTATGATGCTGGGATAATAGTGTCCCTCAGGTACTCTGAGTGGGTTTCAAATTTAGTATCAGTTAGGAAAACAACTGGTGAAATCAGACTTTGTATTGATTTCCGAAAACTAAATAGAGCCTGTTTAAAGGACAACTATCCATTGCCCAAAATGGACCACATACTTCAAAACGTAGTAGGTGCTAAAAGGATCTCATTACTTGATGGTTTTTCCGGTTACAACCAAGTACTGGTTACCCCACTGATCAACACAAAACAACTTTCACCACGCCTTGGGGCACTTTCATGTACGTTAAAATGCCTTTTGGATTGATGAATGCTGGCGCCACATTCCAAAGAGCCATGGACATAGCCTTCTCAGAAGACATAGGTTATTTCATAGTCATATATCTCGACGATATTATAGTATATTCCAAATCAGATGAAGAACACCTGATTCACTTAAGAAAGATTTTTAACAAATGTAGAAAATATGGTTTATCCCTAAACCCCAAGAAAACACTATTCGGTCTTGAAGAAGGAAAACTCCTAGGTCACATCATTTTGGAAGAGGGAATAAAAATAGACCCCCAGAGAATTGAAGGTATATTACAAATAAGTCACCCCAGAAACATAAAGGAGCTGCAATCTTTTATCGGAAAGATTAATTTCGTGAGAAGATTCATCCCAAATCTTGCCGAACTCCTAAGAGATATCACAAATATGTTGAAAAAAGAGGTTTGGGTTAAATGGACTATGAAAGCCAAAAAATATTTTGAACGAGTTAAAAAGGCCCTAACTGAACACCAGTACTGATAAGTCCTGATTTCACCAAAGATTTTTACATTTTTTCATTTGCCTCAGAACACACAATAGCTGTTGTGTTGTTACAAAAGAACACAGCAGGGCAAGAACAACCCATTGCCTTTTTTAGCAAATCCCTAAGAGATGCTCCCTTGAACTATAACATCATGGAAAAGCATGATTTCGAATTGGTAAAAGCACTAGAAAATTTCCGAGTTTACATCTTGCATTCTCATGTCATCACTTTTGTTCCTAATACCGTTGTCGAAGACATATTAAATCAAGATCCCGATGGTAAAAGGGGAAAATGGATCGCTATCATATTAGAATATGACTTAGAAATCTGACCCACCAAACTGGTTAAAGGACAAGGACTTGCAAGACTAATGGCTGAAACCAACCTCCAAGCATTAGATATAAATTTTGTTGATGCTTTAGAAGAACAGGAAGAATGCATCGCCCCCCATGTTGAACAAGTGTTTTTAAATTCACCTTGGTATGCAGATATTATTTATGTATTATTCTATCTAAATGCTCCTCCAACTTTATCAAAAAGAAAAGCAAGATTTCTTAAACAAAAATCTTTAAATTTTTGCATTATAGATTGAATTCTGTATTGGAAAAATCCCACTGGTATGCTGCTTAAATGTTTGCTTGAGTCTGATGCAGAGAAAATTATGCACGAAATGCATGAAGGAGAAGGTGGAGGTCATCTCTACTGGAAAACCATAGAGAAAAAAATCCTTAAAGCCAGTTATTATTGGCCTACCTTATTTCCTGACACTCACAAACTAGTTATGACATGCCATAAGTGCCAAATTTTTTATGGCAAGAAAAAGCTTTTACCTTTGCCCTTACATCCCATCATAGTTGAAGGACCCTTCCAGCAATGGGGTCTAGATTTTATTGGGGAAATTCACCCTTCTTCGTCCGCTCAACATAAATGGATCCTTACAGCCACTGATTACTTTACCAAATGGATAGAGGCCATACCCTCCAGGAATGCCACTGATTCAGTCATCATTAATTTCCTAGAAACCAACATCCTATCTAGATTCGACTGTCCTAGAAAGATCATTACGAATAACGCTGCTGCCTTTTCCTCCAAAATAATGGTTGAATTCTGTTACGAATATCACATTTCATTAGGACATTCCACATCTTATTACCCTCAAGGTAATGGTTTAGCCGAGTCCTCTAACAAAAGCCTAGTCAACATCATAAAGAAACTTCTGGAACAAAATAAAAAAGCATGGCATGGAAAACTAGTACACGCACTATGGGCTGATAGACTAACCACCAAAAAATCAATAGGTATGTCTCCCTACCAACTATTTTATGGCATAGATGCCATTTTCCCAACATCTTTATGGGTTCTAGTAATGAAGCTATTGCAGGAAATTCAAATAGAAGAAAATGACATGCAAAGGAGGGTGAATCAGACTATCCATTTACAACAAACAAGAGAAGAAGTTTACCAAAAGGCTCAGTTAGTGCAAGACAAAATAAAACAGATTTTTGACAGAAGGACCAAGGAAAATGATTTTCAGATTGGGGACAAAGTGCTAAAATGGGATTCTAGAAGAGAAGACAAAGGCAAACATGGCAAATTTGAAAACTTATGGAAGGGGCCTTTCATCATCAGCTCAGTTAGCAGAAACAATGCCTTTTTCCTGCAAGAACTTGATGGGACTGAAACTTTTGGAGGTCATATGAATGGCAGGACATTAAAGAAATATTTTGGTCAAGAGCTCCAATTTTAAAACTTTCTCAAATCATTGTATATACCATTGTTTGAAAAATAAATCAAAAAACAGGAAATTCAAAAAATAATAGAAAAATAAAAAAAAAGGGCAGTTTGAAAAATGGAAGAAAGCCCCATGTTCCAAAAAATAGTCATTCAGAAAGCGCGCAAGTCTAAATGCCGCTACTAGTGCTCAAATGTCTTGTTCAGTTATCTAGCCTAATCATAATTGAACATGTTTTAAATTTATTTGCTGATAAGTTAGTGAGTGGAAAAGATGGTCAACATTGTGTAAGCTTGACTTATCAAAGAGAGTAGATTAGGAAAATACACTGGTTCCACATGCTCAAAACAAAACCAAAGAGGAAAGCAGGGATGAAAAACAAATTATGTATCCTAGCCCTGCTTTTCTAGATTTCATTTTATGCAAAATAATATTTGTGTGCAACTTGTCTTTCGTGCCACAAGTACATGACAAATCAGACTGTCTAATCCTAATTTGGTCATTTTTCAATTTTATGTTTTAGATTAGAGAATAATATCCTGTCAAACAGCTTAACCTTGACAATCGATCTAGCATAGGTAGAGAAGTGAAGGAGTTCATCATCTTAATCTGAACTCCCGACGGATATAAGTGTAGAGCTAAATAGTGTCATTTTTCAAAAATACTATGTCAAGGGGTTGCTAGTCCAAATGCACCCAAAAGAAGAAAAAATGTTAGGAAATATAGTGGGGTAGGTAGAAATCATTGATGCTAATCATGCTGTCAATTTTCAGAAATAGCATCAAAGAGGAAAGAAATTTGCACCAATGGATAAAGGCTCCGGTCTTCAAAGAACTGAGATCTGAAATTTTGAACACCTCCTGAAAAGGAGCTGCCCTCCCCAAATGGAGCCATAGTTAGTCATCAATATTTTTCACTTGTTGGTGATGACTAGTTGTTACAGCCAAGTTTTCTAGCAGCTGATCTAAAATTTATCAAATTCGCCATCTGGAAAACACCCATAAACATTTTTTCCCTACTAACCTTTTCAATCATCCCATGACGAGATAAAGCCTCATTGTCAAGCCCTATCTAGCTTTAGCCATACTAGCCTGTCCATCAGCTTCAAAGAGAATAATCCAAATCTGTCCAAGAAGTCTCCCCTAAGTTAGGTAGTGGTGCTTTAGGAATTTCTCCGTTGGCAAACTATCCTAAAGCCAAAGAACCTCTATCTATTATAAACCAGTCCTAACAGACCTTCCTATTTTGCAAATAAATTTTGGTTACACCCTTAAGTCGCGCCACTAACAAGCCTTGAATTTTCAGCAATACATATGCCACAGGTCAAGCTGATATTAGGTAAATGTAAAGTGTTTCAATGTCTTTGTTAGAGAGCAGAAGTATACTAGTGTTCCATAAGATAGTATTAAAAATCAACATGAGAAGACACCTGCTTCTCATGTGGTTTGAGCCTGTGATGCAAATATTGGACAGAGAGTTATCTCATTAAGCTCCTGCAATCATAGTCAAAGGCTAGTGAATTATAAATGATAAGAAATTCTTTGCAGATACTGGCCAAATTTCTTGTGATGTCTAAAGAGGCACAAAGGTATTTGAAAAGCAGAATTACATGTCTCAGAGAAATGCCCATCATGACTTATTGTCAATTTAATTTGTCACCTTCATTTTCTTAAGCATGAATAGGTAGTGAAAGGAAAGATAACACTGTTTAAAATATGATGAAATGGTATCACTGAGAAAACCTCCTCCATACATGAGCAGAGGGTTGAAAGACTGAGAAAACCTCCTTCGTTTTACAAGCAGAGGGTTTGGCACTGTGATAAAGGCCTCCTTCATCTAATAAGTAGAGGTCCAGGGACAGAGATTGATTTTAGGGTTTTCACTGACTGAAAGGAAAATTTTAAGAGCAGTGGGAGACAATTGAAGGCTTCTGAATAGAAAATGGTGTTAAAAGCAGAGGAAAAGTAGTGGTGCTTTAAAAGGTGTTTACATGAGTTTCACTGTTAAAACACAGAATTGAAATACAGTGTGAAGCTAATTGGGTGATTATGAATGAAGAAATGTTGATAAGCAAATGGCCAAAGAAGTAAAACAATCTTGGTTTTAAACTGAATTCTGCTATCAAATACAAATAAAACCACTAAAAATGTGTTCATAAACATTCTTCACTTGGTTAAAACAGGGGTTGGAAACGACCCAGGCATTTTTTAAACATAGGCCTCCTTCATAAAAAAGTAGAAGGCTCACCAATGTTTGAGGGTGAAGAGCATTCATTTTCAGTATGGCTCAGATTTCAAAGGGACTGCTGTAAAAATGGTAAAATGAATGAGAAGTTCATTATTCTTGCAGGCTTCCTTCACAAAAGAACAAAGGGAAAACTTTCCAATTTTACATTCTAACTTCAGCTCATCATCCCCTGCCATATCTCCGTAAAAGTTGAAGACTGGATTACTTTGTCAAACTAAGGTTAGTCATTTTCCTTGATGGTGGAGACCATTTGTAGTAAAGTTTTTCACTTATAGTTTCAAATGAGGTTCTTCACCCACAGTCAAAAGAAAGGCTCAAAGAGCACTTGACAGTTCAATCAAATTCACAGTAGGCATGATCATCATCAAAACATTAGGAGAAAAAACTGTCAAAATAAGTTTCAAAGTGGTGATTTATCTCCTTTCAAGAATGACAAAGAATGCCTCACAAATCATTGGTATGTCTTTGAGCAGAGTTTTTCCTGTAAAAAGGTCAACAATAGGTAGAAGTGGAAGAAATCCTTCTTTAATAAGGAACAATGAAAAGGTAGTAGAAGAGGTTTACCGTTTCTTGAAAAGGCCTTTTTACTTCAATGATAAACCATCACTATGTTGCCTTTCAAAATTCAACCACAACATCTTGTCAAAAGAATTGTTCGAAGAAAAGTCTTTATAGTGTTTTAAAATGATAAAATTTGCAAAGGCAATGCTTCATGTTTTGTTTAAAACAAAGGCTCTTTCAAAAACCTTTTTAAACCCTCACAAGTTAAGTTCAAAGGGTTTCGACTTTAAGAGGTTAAAGGACCATTGCCAAGTCTCATTTCAAAGTTCAAAATATATAAGCAAGCATTCAAAATTGCTCTCCTAGCCGCCCATTGGAGAAAAGAGAGATTTCAAGCGAAATTGCAGAGTTTTTGGAGACTTAAGACTACGCGGCAAGCCTGGAAAAGCACGTGGCGCATTCAAGCGAAGAATTACAAAGGCCTTACACTACTGCGCAACGCGCCTATAGCACCGGTCACCACTGCCCGAAGGCCGACCCGACAGCTCACACAGCGCGACACTCTCCCATATGAATGTGTCACGCCTCTTTTTCACCTTCAAAGAAGCCCTAAAGCCTCCCAAACAATCAATCAAGGCTCGTGGAGGATTTTTGAGGTATTTTTCATTACCTCGTGGTAATTTTCAATTTTGAAAGGGTGATTGATTCCGTGTTTTTCAATACTAAACAATGATTAAAAAGTAGAGATCTTGGTAGGAAAATCAAGGTGATTTGTTAATATATTGACAAATATTGTTACAGTAGGAGGCTAGGGTGTGTTTATATTGGTTTCAAAAGGCCTAAACTGCCTTCAATTAAAATGATGAACCATATGCTGATGACAAGAGAGAAAACACAGTGGTAAAGGTTTTCAAATTGCTGGAGGTGTCCTAAAAGTGATAAAATGAATTTAGCCTCTGTCTGCAATCCAAAGGTGAAAACTGTTACACCATTTTTTGGTCATCTAACCTATTATCATTAGATGGACCCAAGTACACCATGTAAGACCAGTTTTACCCTAAGTAAAACTACTTTCACTATGTTAAAATAGGAAACCCCAAAAGGAAATATTAAACAAACCCATATTTGTTCGATTTTCCTCATGGAATAATTAATTAAACCATGATTTAATTATTATTCCCAGTCATGTTTAACCCAAAATCAAAGAAATTAATTAGATAAACCTTTATTTATCTTATTATTTTATAGGAATAATCATTTAAACCTTATTTAGATGATATTCCTTGTTAAATATGACCAAATCACCCACAAATAATTAAATAAATCACTATTTATTTAATTATCTTTCAACCACCTCCTTAAATAATTAAATAAATCATTATTTATTTGATTATCTTCTAAACCGCTTCCTTAAGAAGATAAATAAATCATTTATTTATTTATTTTTGACAAATTAAGGGATTTGACCCAAGTCAAATACCTTTTCCCTCCAACAAATATAATAAAATATTCCATAAAAAGTGGATCTAGATCTGGTTAACCCATGCACCAAGATCTAGAATGACCCAATATTTTGTTATAAATAGGAGGGTTTTTCCTACCATTTTTCACCTTTTGTTGCCTATTAGATCACTCTGGATCTATACACTTGGTCACATATTTCCATCATTTGCTCCCATTGAGCTCTACTCTTTGCATTGGGTTTTCTACATCAACTAGAGAGAGAAATCTTAGATCTGAAGTGCTGAGGACTTCCAAGAACCCATCCCACCGAGGGGAATTGGATACTCCTTCTAGTTTTCCTCACAGGTGCCCCATTAATACAAAAATTCTTTCAAAAATTGTTCTTGTCTTGTCTATTGGTATATGGAGCAAACCCTTGTTTTTACTGCTTAATGTCTTTCCATGCATAGATCTGGTATTTTGCAGCTCTTTTCTTGTATAACTAACCGCAGATCTGAAGATATTGGCAGCCACTTTTGTTGTTAGGGCTATTAGTTATGAGTAGCTAAAGTGGTCCTTTTTCGTACACTTCGACAAAGGATTCATACTAACAAATGGCGACTCCACACGGGTTTTAAATTACGACCACTGTCGTTTTTCATATTCCTGCATATCCAACTACTTCAGACCCTAGGGTTTCTTTTCAGCTGTTTATTTTTCCTATTTTTATGTTGTTTTTCTCACATAAAACCCTAAAACATTAAAATTTCTAACTTCCGTGTGTTTCTGGCCCTATTGCGCAGGTACGCGACACTAGCCGCAACTGAGACGGCAACTTTTCTGAAAATCTGCCGCCGAGACAACCGGAACAGGGGGTCACACTTTTTGGCCCTAAACCTACGACCTGGACCTCCAGGTCACACTTTTCAGCCTGTTTCCTGCGACCTGCACTGAAATCAGGTCAGAAACTGCGACCTGCCATTTTTTCAGCAATTTTTCAGCAATTTTTCTGGGTTTTGCTGCAGCTTTTGCCAGGGTCCTCCAGCCTCTGTCTCAGCCCGTTTTGACCAATTTCTAATCTGTTTTTACTCATCTAAGTGGGAACCTAGCCCCCTAGGGCTTTCGTACCCTCCACTTTTTGTGGAAGAGTTTTAAGCTGTTTCAGCCGTTTGTTTTTCAGAGCTTCAGCCTCCTTTTTTCCAGATCTGTTACCTCCCTTTTAGATCCTTTGAAATCAGCCTTTCTTCCTTTCAAATCACCTCCTGTCGTTTTGTTTGGACCTACTTTCTGGGCCTCCCCCTTTCCCCCTCCATTTTTTGCTGATTTCCTTCCTTTTTCCAGCCACCTTGCCTCTGTCTCTTGGCTGTGACCTGCACCCCTTTTCAGCAGCTTTATCCTCTAGATCCCTGTCCCTTTCGACCCTAGATCTATTGACCTCTTTTTATGTGTGTTTTGAGTAGATTTTTGCCCTCTTTTAGAGTAGTTTTGGGAGACCCGCCTTTTTGGGTTAGATTGATGCATAGTTAGCTGTTAAATGTTCTGTCCTTTCAGCAATCTATATTGTTCTACGCAGATTTCTTTTCAGTTACGCAACACACTTTTTCTTGCTCTCAAAATGAAAAGGGTTTAAAAATTAAAATTAACGCACACCACACACTGACCCTAAGTGAAGAAGCGCCTGGTTAACACCGCCTGGCAAAGACTCTAAAATCAATTGTCACTGCACCTTCTCTGCCCTTGACATCGCTTGATTCTGTCCCTTTCTGCCCTTGTCGGTTTCCTTCTTCCTGTCATCATTGCGCCCCCAAGGCGCCTTTCCCGAAGACTTCTTGGCCTTCACCCTCAGTTTCCGGTTGATCGACCTGCTCCGCACCGCCGTCGTCGAGCCAGTCCACCTTCGAGTCCGCACTCCGACTCCTCTCCTGATTCATCAGGTCCTCCTTCTCCTCCCGGTTCTCCCCCTGTCACCTTCACTATGTCTGGTCCAGGGCCTAACGCTAGCGGTTCTCCCGGCCCCAATGCCAGCCCTACTTCTAGCGGAACCGCCACAAGCACTACCCCGGCCACCCCTGTGCTTCCATACATTGCAGGCCTCAGCCTCCCCGATTTCCATCAGTTGATCAATGACCCCATTCACCACAATGCTAACTGGCCCGCTATGCCAACCAAGCTGCCCTCCGACATCCCTAAGTTTGAGGGCCTTAATGGCGAAGATCCAACCAATCACGTCCGATCTTTCCACATGTGGTGTTCCTCCAATTCCATTACCGATGACTCCATCCGTCTTCGTTTGTTCCAACGCACGCTTACCGACGAAGCTTCTAAATGGTATGTCGAACAAGCCACCTCTACCCATACCACCTTTGAGACTCTGGCCCAAGCCTTTTTGTCGTATTTCCAGCTCCCTCTCCGATACGATACTGGCACGGAGCTCTTGACTTCCTTCAAGCAATCCTCTTCAACACGCCTTTCCGCCCATGTTCAGGAATGGCGACGAAGACGGAGCTTATGTCGAGCCCCTCCTTTCGAAGATCGGGTTTACATGGACTGGTTCCTTCGCACCCTTCCCGCTCCCATCGGCAAAGATGTCGCCTCTCACTTTCCTCAAACTGAAGAAGCCGCCCTCCAAATAGCCTTGAAATATGACCTGATCTACGCTCAATCTGGTTATGTTTATACCGTTCTTCCTGACATCCCCAGGCCCGGTGGCGCTAACGCCCCGGGGGCATCTCATTCCGCCGACGGTATCGTTGGAACCCTTTCCCATCCATACGCTCAACCTCCTATGGCCTATGGTCTCCCTCAGGGAGGGGCCAGCTCCTCCAGCACTCTTCCCCCTCCCGGTAGCATGTATCCAGGATACGGCATGCCTCCTCCTTTTGCCCAACCTCCTGCTTACCTCAATGTTGCCCAACCTACCCATTACCCTTATCCGCAGCCTGGTGTGCCAGCTCCTCCAGCATATGTGCTTCCTCCTCCCTTGCCTCCTCAAACCCAGCACCAGCACCTACAGCCCCCTCCAGGGCAAGTATTTGCACAGCAGGGCGCGACTAATCCCCCTTCTTCTCAAAGAAGGCGGAGAGGAAATCCAAACCAATCTGCCCCTGGTACCCGTGGACCCAATCCTGGTGTGGACCCTAACACTGCCAACCAGCAACAGGGCACTCAGCCCAAGCCGGACAGGCCGCTTCGCACAAGTAAGCCTTGTTCGTGTTGTGGTGTTTATGGTCATTACACCCACGATTGTCCCCTATTACCCCAGATGCGGCAGATGTGGGAGTCTCAAGCCACATTGCGCGGACAAAACGCCTCCCCTCATGCTCCTCCTAATGTGGCCACTACCCAGCCAGCTGTGTTTACTGATCCTTTCCCTCAGCAAGGATTCATGGCTACCCAACCGCCCGACAGCCAGGTAGCCACCCCCCCTTCCCTTTCTGGTTCCTCTGATTATCAGATCCTTATGATGCACTCCGATCCTAACCCCTCCGTCGATCTTCACCTTCAAACTCGGTCTCGCCAGTACCCCAAGCCTCCTGCTCAGTCTGCTCCCGAGCCTCCTTCTTCAGGTTCTCTAGAGCCTCTTTCGTCACCTAGTGGCCCCTTACATATCCCTCAACCAAAAGTTGAGGTTCATACCAAGATACCTAAGGGCCCACTACGTCGAAACGCTGCTCCCAGTCGAGCTGCCCATTCGTATGTAGATGATTTGGCGCAATCTCCTGCCGCCATTTCCACACTGGAGCTCCTCCAGTCATGCCCTTCCCAAAAGAAGGCTCTACTATCTGCCGTGGGCGCTGTAGATCCTGCTGATGACCAAATGATTGTTTTCGACGCCACTCAATCGACCATCCTCCCCTTCCCCTCCTTCCGTCGCTCTTCCAAATCCCGCCAAAATCCTAACGCCCAACGGTCCTTGCATCATTGATGAGGGGGCATCCACCCTCGCGCATGTCCGCTTCGGTTTGGAAGAAACTCGGATCTCCCGAGCTGGCCCCTTCCACGATCACCCTTCAAGCGTGGGACGGTCATGCCTCCCAGCCCATTGGCCTTTTTCGTAATTGTCCTATCACCCTCGCCGGTAAGACTGTTTGCGTTGACGTCGAAGTCATCGATGCCCCGCTAGACTACAACATTCTATTGGGGCGAAGCTACACCTATGCTATGTCCGCTGTCCCATCCGCGGTTTTCCACAAGATGTCTTTCCCCCATAATGGAAAGATAGTCACCATTGACCGCTTGATATATCATGAGCCAAAATCTCGCACCCCCCCGAGACGACCATCTCTTCTCGTAGCCAACAAGAAAACCATTGATTCCTTGACCAGTTGTCTCCCCTGGCAGCCAAAGATTCCCTCCTCGCTTGGAACTCTTCCCGAACCTTCTCTCTCCCGTCACCGATCCTGCCTCATCGAATGTTTTCATGATGCAATCGTCCTGAAGCCGCCCGCAAGCCACTTTCCCAAGCTAGTCGCAACCACCTCCTCGCCCCTCCGCAACACGCTTCCTGTTATTCATCCCACCAAATTGGACCTCCTCCTTCTGGCCCTACCCCCACAGCTGGTATCCCTGAACCCCTTTACCCTCCCGGATCGGTTCCTCCTGGCCTTAACCATCTCGAAGCCGTCCCTCCTGGTCATTACCCTGCTGGGCAGATCCCTTTCCTAGCTCCCCCTCCCGGAGTATATTTTGTCCCCGTCATGGCCACCCTCTCTCTCCCTAACTTGACCTTGGGCATACCGGTCTAGTACCTTGATCCCCCAGCTGCTACCCCTCCTGGTCACCCCAAGCCCTATATGGCTTTGACACCGGTTCAACTGGTCCCCCTAGCTTCCTCCGTTGCCTCCGTGCCCCCAGCACCTCCACAGGACCCTTCTCCTGTCGTGACGGCACCCGGGAAGAAAGGCAAAGCCCGCAAGGGGGCACCCAAAGACAAGACTACCACGACTGACCCAGCCCCTCCGCCGCCCGCGAAGCCTTGCGCTTTATGTGATGTCACCGGTCATGCCACCCATGCTTGTCCCGAGTTGCCCCGTATTCAGCCCATGGTTAAAGTCGCGTTCCCCGAGTCTACGGTCCCTGAAGCCCCCATTCCTTCTCCGTCCATAACCAAGAACCCCAAGACCCTCCGCACCAACAAGCCCTATGCTTTGTGCGGCGTTCATGGCCATTACTCCCACCATTGTCCTCACCTGACGCACTACCGCGCCTCTTTAGAGGTAATCCGAGAGTATGAGGTTGAACAAAATCAATCCGCCTCTCCTATCCTCGCGCAGTATGCTTCAGGTCAGCCTGAGGATCCCCCCGCTCCCATCGACATTCCCCCCCCTGATGTTCAAATGACGGAGTCTACTGTAACCATTCTTTACCTATCCTCCTCTGCGAGACACTTGGAGCCTAGCCCCTCTGCATCCTCCCCTGTTGTGTCCCTTGACCACCCCTTTCCTACCCATACTCGAGATCACTCCACCCGTGTCTCTGTTGACCTTCGCAGCCCGAGTCCTCACCATACTTCCGATAGCCCTCATATACCACCCTCTGATTTGTATATGAGTCATAGTCCTCCTGCTCCTTGCACTCCCTCCCGTAGTTGCCGCCCGATGACTTCTGTGCACTCACGCTGCCGTCATTGCCTCTCCTCCCCTCATTTGTTGTCTTGTCACACCATTCCGCAGGACCCCCCGTCCACACCCTTTATCGGTTACGCCGATGGTGCAAGTCGTTACTCCAGGAGTCTAGCCTCGGCAGGTTGGGCCATCTTCACCCCCTTGCATGCCCTTGTTCTTTCTAACGGGGTATGCATTGGTTCTGCCACCAACAATCAGGCCGAATATGATGCAGTGCGTGGTCTCTTAGCCGATGCCCCCTTTCATCGCATCCTCCATCTGCACGTTCGTTTGGATTCCCTGCTTCTTGTAATGCAACTAAATGGTGTTTATCGTGTGCATAACCCTGTGCTGTTTAGACGCTATTTACGAGTGAAAATATTGATACGTGCATTTGAAACCATAACTTTCAACCATGTACCTCGAGAACAGAATCACTATGTAGATAGTATTGCAAACCATGTTCTAGATTGGCATTTATCACACACATTTCATACAAGACAATAACATTAAATAACCATCAAAAAATGATGCATATCCATAATATGTGTCGCAAAACATGTGTTTAGAGTCCATCTACTTTGATACATACGACATGCCCATAGCATGTTACAAACAAAAACCCAAAACTGGGGGCACCACCTGCCCCTACATACATCATAGGGGGCACCACATGCCCCTACCCCTAATCACTATCTGGAGGCTCCCGCGCCAATGGCTCTGCCCCTGCAGCATGTAGATCGCGCATAGCCTGACCGGCCATCGCCATGCGCCGCATGACACCTCGCCACTCCGAGGGTAGACCAACACATGGCTCTATGAACTGGTCGTCTAAGTCCTGCCACCCGCGCTCTGATACTCCGGTCAACAACCTTTCGCATCTACAGCGGATGTCCTCCAGCAGGGCGGCTACATCCTCATTTTGCGCCGCTCTCGACCCACTTGGACCTGTAGCTCCAGACGCTGCCGGTCGTCCCATATATCCGGTCGGTTTTACCAGTGCTATATCTGCATACCAAAAGTACATGAATCAGTACCATCAATTACTATTCAAAAAATTTAACATGCCCACACAAGAATAACAGTCTGTCACTTACCATCGGGCCCCCAGACTCGACCAGGCGGAAGTGGCAGATCCGGATCTCCACAGTAGCTCATCCCACTATAGGGATAGTCGTCTATGTACAAAGGCATCTGATCCCAATGGTCAAAAAACTCTGGTCGAAACACTCGCCTGATCGCCCCTCCTCCTCCTCTGCACAGTAGCCGTCCCCAACGACGCATCCTGGGCTCTCTCGGGCCCCCATCTGGAAGCTGTACACGGGGCCTCAAGGTCGGGATCTTCTCAAAGAAGAAGGCGCACAACAAAGTCCCATATGAGCAGTCATGGTTCACTTGCCGCCTGCATAGTGACAACTGTCGCTTTAGCGACACCAACAACATCTGGGCCCACCCATAGTAGGTCCCTCCCAACACACTTTCCACTATCATCATCTGCCCCCCAGTGATGTGATGGAATGCCTGGATGCCCAGGATTCGCAGCACAACTGCGGCCACTGCACGGGTTTCTAGCCTCTCTAGATCCCCGATCGGTATTTGAGTCCCCTTGACTTGGAGACCCAGTCAACAATGGCGTTCCACGAACTCCATGATATGCCGCCCCCACGACAACACTGGCTGTGTGTTTCCCACCATCCCCAGTGGCGGGAGACCAGTCAGGAAGTACACGTCCTGGACCGTCAGCTCGATCCTGTGCCCCTGCACTACAAAGATATCCTGATTTGGATCCCAGTAACTGATAATCCGGGCCAGTAACGGTTCCCCTGCTCTCATCAAAGGGTTCTCCAAGAACTTGAGAACCCCAAATCTGGCCAATACACGGCGGACGCCCTGATCCGCCTGGATCTCTGTCCGTAGTGTCCCCAGATCTCTCTCTCTCCAGTTGACCCGTAACTCTGCCATACCTGCACAAACACATCATTTTTGTTAGCATACAGATCGGGAAAACCATAACCAAACACCAAAACCCAACTTCCAGCCATAAAACAGCACCAAAACCCCCTCATCTCCCAGGTCGCAGTTTTCTGCTCTTTTCTAGACCAGGTCGCACTTTTTTCCCTGATACCTGCGTCCTAGGTCGCACTTTTTGCCCCAAAAAGTGCGACCCGGCCGTAGAGATGAAGGAGGGGCTGTTCCTGGGATTCTGGGCCCTAAACTGAAAATGTAATCCATCAAAATGCAAGAGAAAGGTTAGACCTCTTACCTGCAACTGACGGATCGCGATTCCAACGGTCGGTTTGTCCGCTACGTTCACCGCAAGATTTAGGGCCTTCTCTCCTCTCCACATTCACCACAACAACAATAGCAAATGAGTGATTTTGGAGGGAAAATTGCCTTATTAAAAGAGAACCCCTGTTTCTTCTTTCGACTGCTGCGACCACACCGTAGCCCCGTTTGACGAACCGTCTGCACCGTTGGAAAGCTCTCACTGAGCCCTCAAATGGGTATCTATTAGTTTTTTGTGATCTGATACTTCACCAGGACACATTTTGTCCAAGAAGGGTCACTTCACCTCTCCTTAAAATTGAATTTCCTCACTTACGACACTTGTACTTGGGGCACCATCTTGCCTCCTTACTTGTCTTCGTTCGTGTTGATTTTCGTCATGAGTTCCCATCATGTACTCATGTTTCCATGGTCCCCCATTGGGGCCTTTACTATGTGGCAGCACCATCGAGTCGCCCTTGTTTAGAGCATCCAAGTTGAGTCATCATTCCCTCCATGGAGCCTATACCGAGTCCCTTTGTACCCCACTATAGCCCTCCATCCGTCATTGCTTGGTCTCTCTCTTGTGTCGCACATTATGACCTTCAGTTCCACTGTCCCCCATCCCTGATGATGTTGTGTCAGTCGCTGCCATGTCATTCATGCCCTTTATGCTCTAGCAAGGGAAGTCGTCTATTAGCTACTCAGTCCTCCCCACTTCACTATCATCATTAGTGTCAGTCTGTCCATCGCTCTACTCTTTTCTCTCGTGCCCTAGTTGAGGGTCTCTCATTGCCTCAACTATCGCGGACCTCCTTCTGTCGACATCAGCTCATTCATTCCAGAAGCCAGGTCTAGAGGGCGGTGTACCTTGGTTCCAGCTTCCACTCTTGTTCGGTGCCTCGGATCAGGCAAAGGGATACCTCCTTTCCCTTTGGCTTTGATTGTTTCTCCAGCTCCTTTCAGCATGATCGAGATTCGTATACTTGATGGTCCAGTGATCCAGTAGCAGCTCTTGATGATTCTCGGGCGTGTGTGAGATGTTTCAACCCTCATGAGGGGGTGGCCCTGCAGGTAGCCCCCCACATGCCCGGATGACCTCTTCTTTGCAGCCTTCGATGCAGCTCCAGATATTTGATGATGTTGGCCGTAGCCACTTGCAGCGCCTCTTCGACTTGCATGTATCAGTCAGATTTTGTGAGCCCTTCCCCATTTACAAGGGGCATTTGGGTTGTATTTGTATCTCATGTACTCAGATATTATTGTACAAGTCCTGGCTGTTATCCCAGGCACAGCATGTATATGGGATTCCTCATTGTATTTTTATCTGGCTCATGATTATGCCAGCTGTACTCTATGGTTCGGTCCCTTGTTTACTGGACACACTATTCTTTGTACTTTGTCTCGGCGGGCATAGGTATGCCTCCCCCGCCGCCTTCAGCACAGGTACCCTCTCATAAAAAGAGACTTGTTGCACCTGCGAGTCTCATCTCCTCAGGGTCTAGTCCTTCAACACACTATCTACCTCACATTTCTCTCTCTAACACCCCTTTTGCTGTCTAGTGATTGTGTTCTTACAACGTACTTCGGTCATACGATTTGCTCCTGACACTCGCACGCTGGGGGGCAATCTGTTACACCATTTTTTGGTCATCTAACCTATTATAATTAGATGGACCCAAGTACACCATGTAAGACCAATTTTACCCTAAGTAAAATTGCTTTCACTATGTTAAAACAGGAAACCCCAAAAGGAAATATTAAACAAAACTATATTTGTTTGATTTTCCTCATGGAATAATTAATTAAACCATAATTTAATTATTATTCCCAGTCATGTTTAACCCAAAATCAAAGAAATTAATTAGATAAACCTTTATTTATCTTATTATTTTCTAGGAATAATCATTTAAACCTTATTTAGATGATATTCCTTGTTAAATATGACCAAATCACCCACAAATAATTAAACAAATCACTATTTATTTAATTATCTTTCAACCACCTCCTTAAATAATTAAATAAATCATTATTTATTTGATTATCTTCTAACCACTTCCTTAAAAAGATAAATAAATCATTTATTTATTTATTTTTAAAATTAAGGGATTTGACCCAAGTCAAATACCTTTTCCCTCCAACAAATATAATAAAATATTCCATAAAAAGTGGATCTAGATCTGGTTAACCCATGCACCAAGATCTAGAATGACCCAATATTTTGTTATAAACAGGAGGGTTTTTCCTACCATTCTTCACCTTTTGTTGCCTATTAGATCACTCTGGATCTATACACTTGGTCACCATTTTCTGCCATTTGCTGTGTGAGCTCCCTTTGAGTTCCATTCTTTGTGTGGGTTTTCTACACCAACAAGAGAGAGAAATATTAGATCTGAAGTGCTGAGGACTTCCAAGAACCCATCCCACTGAGGAGAATTGGATACGCCTTCTTGTTTTCCTCCCAGGTGCCCGATTAATACAAAACTTCTTTCAAAAATTGTTCTTGTCTTGTCTATTGGTATATGGAGCAAACCCTTGTTTTTACCGCTTAATGTCTTTCCATGCATAGATCTGGTTTTTTGCAGCTCTTTTCTTGTTCAACTAACCGCAGATCTGAAGATATTGGCAGCCACTTTTGTTGTTAGGGCTATTAGTTATGCGTAGCTAAAGTGGTCCTTTTTCGTACACTTCGACAAAGGATTCATACTAACACTTATGCGGTGCGCTATATAATACAACGCACCGGTGTGCTCGATTACACAGGGGACACTGATAAAAAAAATTATTTTTTGTTAAAAAAATCATGCAAGGGCATTAATTGGGATCTGATTATGCAAGTCGTCCCGTGGGTTGGATGTTAATCTAAAATGAAAAACCCTAATTATAAAATCACCGAAACAGGGAGAAGAAAAGGCAGAAACAAATAAAATGAAGGGTTTAGGGTAAAAATGGATAAAACTGCAGAAAAAGTAAAAAGAATAATCAAATTTAATCACAATATTGTTTGAAATTCTATGCTAAAGGGTTTGAATAAGCAGAGTTTTGGATTATGATTGTTTGAATACTTTTTTTCAAATGTATTTCACTACTCCATAGTGCTCTGGTGCTCTCTTGCTCCAGGTATGCCTCTTGCCAATATGTAGCTGAAAATTTTAGAAAAAATAGTGAAATAATGAAAAGTGTTTAGTATTTAAAGAATTTTTTTATGAAATTAGATTTTCGTTTCATATTTTTCTCGCGCATTTTCCAATTTTCCACTTTTTTTGTCACTTAAAAAAAATAGAGTTCCATTTTTTTGATTTGCATTTATTCATAACTAGTGGTAAGTTTAAGCATTAGAACCACAATTTATAGGTCACTTAATAGAACCACACTAGTGTTTCATTGGTAACACAACACCAAAGCAGCATAGTAACTAAAATTAACCAAGGCGTAGTAATTAGAACGCACCGGTGTAGTTATCTCGTACATTAGCACCGTTTTTCTGGGTTGAGGCACAAAAATTAATTTTACGTGTGAACACAAAACAGACATGTTTCGAATAATGAATTTAAACGCTTAGATGTTTGGAATGAATTGCGCTGGGAGCTTGTGAGCCATGACCACCTAGGGTTTCGTTAGACTCGCAACGACGAGATTCACACCTGCATGTCACTCAGCCTATACATCTGTACCCCCTCTGGAGACAACATCAAACAAAAAACATCTCCTTCGCAACAGAAACCCCTCCGGGGGGGGTCTCAGCACCTCCCCCTAACGGCAATAGCGAGATCCAATCTCCTAATGTAACCATAATGGCTTCTCAAAAGATTCAGACTGATACCGCTGCACAGTAGCCTAACCAAGATGCACAAGAAAAACAAAAAGGACCACAGGAAGCTAATGTATCGCATCAGGGTGGGCAGCAAGATTCGATAGCCAATAAGGATATCCCCAAATCGACCTCTGCCACTTGCAGACCCATTGCAGCAGAGAGAGCCAAAATATATTTACCAAGTCATCGGATTAACGCCCAAATCCATTTCATGAAGGACCACCCTCTCATACGGAAAGTTATTGGCTTTTGGCCAACGGAGAAGGCCCTGTAGGGATGGATTGCAGCTAAATGGAAACCAAAGGGACATGTCACCCTGTAGCTAGGACCAAAAGGTTTCTTCACAGCTATTTTCAACTGTTTAGAAGACGAAAATAGAGTCTTAGATGGCGGCCCCTACTTCTTCAACTCAGTGGGCCTGTATTTGCGAGACTGGATAGCAAGATTCAATGCGGACAAAGAGGATTTCATTTGGGCACCGGTCTCGATCCGGATGTATTCCCTACCGTTGGAGTACTGGGATGAAGAATCACTGAAAGACATAGGAAATGGTCTGGGCGAGTTCATAAAGATATCCGAAGAAATGAAGCTCAGAAGATACGCCTATTATGCCTGCATCTGTGTCTATATTCACCTAGACAAAGCTCTCTCGGACTCGGTAAGTCTATATCATGATGATTTTGAATGGATTCAGCCCATAGATTATGAACATGTGCCCTTTAGATGTAGAAAATTCCATGCCCATGGCCATATTTTTCATGATTTCCCTTTAAATGGTACCCCAAAAACCAATGCTGCATCAGATAAATCTGATTCCGAAGGATTTACCAAAGTCTCCAACCGTCAAAGGCACCACAAAAAGCCCGAATCGGTATGGCCAAGTAAATGAAGTTGTTCACTTCTTATCACTTACTTCATCCACTTTTACTCTTGTTTATCATATCATTTATTATAATTTATCATATAAATCCATCTTATAATGATTTATGCTCTTATGGATGAATATTATTTCTTCTCTTTTATTTTTAATAAATTGATTATTATTATGCATAATTTTATCAATGATGGTTTATTAATATCATTTATCATTTTAGCCTCCAAGATATTTCCTAAATTACAGATTTGATTTCCAAATCATCATGAGATATTCCAACTCAGAAATCCGCTGGAATAAGAAGTGACAGTTTTGCGGTTAAGATTCTGAGAAAATGAAGAAGAATCTGGAAAATCCGGAACATGGGTTTTGTCCAGAACGGACCCAATTAACTTTTTCAAAGAATGGTTTGTCCAAATTCAGTTTGTATTGAGAGATACACAGGGTTCTTTGAACACAATTTTCTCAGTTCGATTGTTGCGGCCGTCCTCCAAATCTCAGCTGCAAAGCCAAATTCGCCTTGCTCTTGTTCAAAGATTGTTGGAAATATATTTTCTGGTTGATCATATTGTTATGGAAGATTATATTTGCTATTTAATTTCTCCTCCTTCTGATTATAAAAGGAGAACATGTATTGTGTATTGGAGGAGGATGGAGGAGAATGGATGATTATTGTATTCATCTCGTAACACTGTAATTCCTTGACTCTTGTGATCAAAGAGCAACTGATGTAAAAGCTATTCATGTTTGATTAATACAAAGAGGCATTTTCATTCCATTTCTCAAGCTCTGCAGTAGCCCAGCGGCGCTTTCACCGGCGGTTGAGGGCCCGGCCCTGGTGGAGCGATCCGCTGTTTGTATTTCTATTCTTTTATTTCTGTTGTGTGATAATTGCATTTAGATTTATTATGATTACAGAGTTATTTGATTGTTGTTCATATTGTTGTTCCATTTCTGTTTATTGTTTATTTCTGATTCATAGCTTTAGATCAGCAAATAGATGAGTTACAGTTACATGCTGCTGTTCATTTCCAGCTTTCGTTTCCTTTAAATTGATTTTATTCAATTTGCTTGTGTTTCATTTGCTTTAAGATTTCCAACTGTCGAGGATAGAGGCTTTTTCTTCCAAGTCCCCAGAATTGGTAATCTTGCATCGATTTCTAAGGGAAAGAGTTATTGCTACTGCATCCCTGATCGATGTTCTGCAAGATTGAAGTAGTTTAATCTTTCCATTCTTGTTACTGTAATTAGGTTTCTTTACAAGAATTTGTTACCTTTGCATTTTTTATTCTGTACTACATCTTCACAGCATTACTCTTGGATAAATTGCTGCCTCAGACTGAGTACACTCTTGAAATAAAAAGTCGCTCCCGGATTGATAATTAATGTGAGATAAATAGGTGTTAAAAAGATACCTTTTTATGCCTCGACAATTGGGTCCTAAAATTCCCACATCCAACTCCTCCATGCCCTCTACTAGTAATAGGTTTGATATTTTGGCACAACCAACCACGAATGACACTGAGCCCCCCAAACAAGTTGTTAAAGAACCATCATCATTGGGGAAATGTTGGTGGAGTAAGGTAGATATTCCAAGTTAACGAAGTACTACAGGCCACTACCCAATATTGAATCATGAAGCTCACATCATGGAACTTAAGAGGGTTAAACAGCCTGGTGAAATACAGAATGATCAAAAACATGATACAGTAGGAGAGACCTCAAATATTCTTTATGAAATAAACAAAATGTAATAGTAATATACTTGGCTCCATTCTCTTGAGAGCTTGGCCAGGAAGCCACTTAGTCACAGTGGATGCCTTGAGAGTTTCAGTCAGACATGCAATATCATGGGATACACAGGCTATTTTTCTCACTGATATCCATGTGTCTCATAATCTTATCCAAGCTACTTTTCATCTTATAGGAACCAATATTCCTGGACATCTTACCAATGTCTATTTCCCCAGGATGCAACAAACAAGATGGAATTACTAAATACGATAGCACCTCTCAATTCTACCAGAGTACATCCTCTTTGGATAACAGGTGGCGACTTAAATATGATTACTAGACTTGAGGAAAATAAAGGAGGCCGAATCAAATTAGATATTGAAAGCAGCCACTTCAAGGATTTTATACAAAGCAATTGGCTCATTGATCTACCATTTAATAATGGAATGTATACCTGGAACAATAGAAGATCAGGTTCCCATCAAATTTCCTCTAGGTTGGATCATTTCCTCATATCAAACAATGCCATTCATTTAGGATGAGATATCACAACCTCAATCTTGCCTTTATCAGGATTGGACCATTGGCCCATCTCTCTTCAATAGCAGAGACTTGGAAACTCCACATGAAGACCTTTCCATTTTGAAGCATTCTTTCTAACACATCCAGAATTCAACAATATGGTCATCTCAATCTGTAAAAGCTTCATTCCCCCTGAAGGAACCGAAATATACCGATTTCAATAGAGGCTCAAATATCTCAAAAGGCACATCAAGCAGTGGAATCAATCAACCTTTGGAAACATCTTTCAGGCCCAAAAAGCGCTAGCATAATATATGACAAAAATTCAGTAGAAAATAATTAATGAAGCAGGAACAGAACCTACATAATCAGCTAGAAGAAATAAGAAAGCAAGAGGAGATTATTTGGAAGAAAAAATCCAGAGTAAGATGGCTAAAAGAGGGAGAGAGGAATACGAAATTATTTCATTGGACCACAATACAGAGAAGAATGCATAATAACATTACTCAAATACAGAATCAGCAGGGAGAAAGGTTGGAAGAAAATGATGATATTGAAAGAGAGCTCCTCAATCATTTAAAAAATGTTCATCATGAACCACAAATCAACAGACAACCAGCCATAGATCGAATCCTCCAGCATATCCCTAAAATCATAACGGATGAATGCAATCAATTACTCCTTCGTCCAGTTACTCTACAAGAAGTCGAATTAGCAATGAATCAGTTCAAGGAGGGTAAAGCACTTGGTCTTGATGGTTTTACCTCCAACTTCTTTCATAATTTTTGGGATATCATAAAATTGGAGGTATGGCAGGTTGTGGAAGAATCCAAAACTCTACACTGGTTGCTTCCATCTCTAAATGCGACTTTCAATGCCCTCATACCTAAAGAAGAGCAGTCTACTACTCCGGAAAAATTCAGACCAATAGCACTCTGTAATGTTATGTATAAGGTCATCTCCAAAGTCATTGCTTCTCGACTTAAAGCGTTACTTCCCCTGCTCATATCGCCAGAACAATCGAGATATGTAGAAGAATGGAAAATCATCGATGGCACTCATTCTCACCCATGAGATAATTCATTCACTAAAGCACCACAAAAAAGTAGGTATGCTTCTCAAAATTGATCTCTCTAAAGCTTTTGAAAAGTTAAGTTGGATGTACATTCAAAAAATGCTTATAGCCTTTGGCTTCTCTACTCCATGGGTCAAATGGGTAATGAATCTTGTCTCTTCTATGTTTTTTTCCATTCTGGTCAATGGCATTCCTTCTCATCCTTTCCATCCCTCTAGAGGCATTCATCAAGGAGATCCCCTCTCTCCCTTTCTTTTTGTCCTAATGGCCAAAGGGTTCGGTCCTCTCATCAATAACGCTCTTCATACTCAATAGCTCAGAGGCATCTCAGTCCATAACTCCCTAGCTATCACTCATCAACAATTTGTGGATGACAACATGCTGTTTGGGCATCCATCTATTCAAGAAGCAAAAACGTTTAAATCTCTGCTTGATGATTTCTCAGAAGCATCTAGAGCCAACATTAATATTGCCAAATCCCAAATCTTCTTTTTTCACACTCCCTCTATGACTCAGACTTCTATAACCCGCATTCTCGATCTCTTTGTAGCTTCTCTACCCTCCAAGTATCTGGGGGCCCCTTTGACTTATTCTACACTAAAACATGCCTCCTTGCACATGATCCTTGAAAAATTTGAAGCCCACCTTTCCTCTTGGACCTACAAAGCCCTCAATATGGCTAGTTGGCTGGTGCTAGTCAAGGCCATGTTGCAATCAATGCCTATATATCTTTTCTTTGTTTTGGCGGCACCAAAATGGGTGCTCAAGAAAATCAGAAATTTACAACGCAAATTTCTATGGGGATCCTCTGTGCAAAATCATAAATGGGCATTGGTGAAATGGACGACATTTTTCCTTCCAAAAAATAATGGAGGCATTGCTCTCTGAGACCCTCAACACAACAATGAAGTTATGGGAGCAAGGATATGGTGGCATTGGCTCTTAGCTCCGCACACACCGTGGCCTATACTCTGGACTGCCAAATATGCAAATAACAGACTACCAAAATATTTAATCAGACTCACATCCAATGAAAAGGGCTTCTTAATTTGGAATGCAGCCAAACAACACAGTGACATGATCCAATAGCACAGTTTTTGGGAAATTAGAGATGGAAGAACTGCTCTTTTTTGGGCCGATTCATGGCAAAAAAGACCCAAGTTAAGTAACATTTTTAGACCTCCGCAGACAGATGAATAGGGCATAAAACAGATGGAATAACTCAATCAGTAGTGGGTTCCCGCCGTCAACCAGGGGTAAAGACAATGGTTAAAAAAGCACAAATTATCAGTCAAGGAACAGAGCAATTCCACAACGAGATTGACACATAAATTATGAACCGGAAAATTAGATATTATGATAAGAAGGATATTCTAAGATGGGGGTATACTCCTCATGGGATTTTTACCACTAAGGAGGCGTACAACCTTTTGATCAACAATCAGGAACCCAAGGATCCTCTTTGGGATAGAATTTGGTCCCCTGGAATTTGGCCCAAGGTATCGATGTTTCTCTGGCTGCTATGTCAAAAAAGGATACTCACTTGGGACAACCTCAGGAAAAAAATCTTTCACGGACCTTCAAGATGTCCCAATTGCAATCAACAGGAAGAGACCATACAACATCTTATGGATTCGTGCAATTTAGCCAATAAATTATGGGAAAAAACCAGTTTTAGATGTCAAAATGGATGAAAAGTTTCAGGGGATATTACAAACACCATTCGCAACTGGGCAATCGATCCTTGCAAGAGCAGGTTGCTAAACTCTCTATGGAAAATCATTCCAGGCCTTCTCTTTTGGACAATATGGAAGGAAAGGAATAGGCACATTTTCAGGAATCAATGCACACCTTTAGACACCATATGGAGTAATTTTTTCCACAATCTTCAGGAAACCTTGGCTCTTCAAAAGTGGTAGGAAGATGATTTTTCCACCCTTCCTCAGGACCAGAACTTTGGGAGAATTGGTATCTTCTGATTACCAAGAAACATGAGGATCTCCGCAACTCTTCCAATAATCCAAAAGCATAAAGAAAATGGTTTCCTCCTCCAAAAGGAATGATACAATTAAATTTTTATGGGGCTTCCAAAGGCAACCCAGGCATGGCAGGCTACGGTGGCATCTTCAGGGATAATAGAGGCAAACCACTTCTTCTCTTCCTTGGTTCATTAGGATGGGACACAAACAATTCAGCTGAGCTAGAAGGAATATGGCAGGGACTTTGTCTAGCTCAACAACACTGCTTCCACCCTATTGTGATCGAAGGAGACTCACAGATAATTATCAACATGGCTAACCAAATTATTCGGGGGACCCCTGCTCACAAAGTGGCCAACAGCTGGAGATTAGTAGCTTGATTAGAGCTCATTGAACAATGGCTCAAAACCAATAGAGCGATCACCTTCAAACATGTCAAAAGGGAAGGCAATAAAGTGGCTGATCTCTTGGCATATTTGGGGGTGGAGAGTGATCAAGTTATACACTCAAGATCACTTGACATTCTAAATGATAGCTCTCATCTACAGGAATGCACTGATTTGGTGTGCAATGATGCAGAATTCCCGAATGCGGGTGTTTAATGCAATGGGTACGTTGAGGTAGCTGTGGGCTGGCAATTGGATTTGTCACATGGCCACCCACGCCCTCATCATGTTTACACTAAATTGAGCCACTGCCACTCCTAATTTTGCATTAAAGCAGCTCGCTAGTCGAGGCTTCATCGTTTCACTCCTTAACATGGCTTCCTCAGGGAGTTTTACCTCTGTTCCGATTCCTCTGAGATGCAATTTCATCCCTGTTGCTGCAGAGCTAAGCTCACGCACGACCATAGGGAGACGGTGCCAGATTTTGTGTTGTATAGAGGTGGGGGGCTAGTGCCCATTTCTCGCAGAGTGTTTTCTGCAGCCTGCGGTCTGCGTTGCCTGTCTTTGATTTCTCTACCCACCCAGAATGCCCCTTGAATATTCATCCTGAGCCTATGATTGCTGAGTCTCTTGCTCCCATTTCCCACCCTTTCTTTGACTCAGTACCTTCTCGCCCGCTAAATTTAGCCCAGGTGAATATGCCCTGTTTACGCCAGAGGATGCGCTGTAGGAGGGGTATTAGAAGAGGAAAAATTTTACACCCTCCATCCTCATCCCTCTCTAACTCATCCTTCCCTTCATTGGCTCAATTTACTGGTTGCTATCCGGCTACTCGAAGCGGTCAGGGGTGGGTTCGCATTGCGAGTACTCAGCTAGATGATGTTGCTCCCCAATCACCTGCTACCTTTTATTCTTCTCTGCATCCCAATCAGTCTACCCAATTTCAATTTTAGTGTACCCTTGACCGTCCATGTATAATTGCGACTATCTCCATGGTGTTTAGAGAAGAGTCTCTAAACTCAGAAGAATTCACCCACAGTGATATGAAGAAAAAAGGTTATGATTAGGAAATGAATATCGCCAGAAAACAAGGCAGTCTGGGCACTATTCGTGGCAGAACTCAAGAAGCAGCGATGAAATGAAAGGCACCAGGAAGCAGCGATGAACAGCACAAAAAAATTAGTTATGAACAGGGCCACACCACATACAGATGTTTCAAGAACAAGGAAGACAATATCGGTGACAAGAAGGATGCGGAATATGACATGGATGCTTACAGGTGCTCGATAGTTGAAGAGCCTCCATCTACTCCTAATGACACCTAGCATGTCAAGTTTTATCAGGTTTTTTGTTCCCGGTTCCCATTCTTATGGGTCTACTTCTGAGATTTTATGTAATGTTGTTAATTTTTTTGAACTTTCAAACCCTGTTCCTCTCTGGTATAACTGGCTGGTTTTCCATGTGCGGGCAGCAAAATTTTATTGTGTCTGGATTGGTTTCCCCTATGTGGGTAGTCCATTTCCAGTTTTTGTTGTCGATTATGCCATAATTTTGGGCTAGCACTCCAGAGGCTGGTGCCTCCTTGTAATATTTTTGTTACACTAATAGAATTTAGACTAATTTAGAAAAAAAAAACCTTTTACGGGATTAATTTCTCAAATTCACTTAAAATTTACTATTTAAAAAAATATATATATTTGCGCGGTGCATTCGAGCCATTTGGCTCACACTGTTTGCAGTGAAGCCTATAAATTGATACAACATGCCACGAACAGTGTGTATAGATACCACACCAGGTTTCGGTGTAGTACTGAGAAAATGCACACCGCTTTAACACTAAAATAGTGTGGTGTGTGTCGGTTGTCGGCTGCACTGACAATATAGAATTTTTAAAAATAACACACTATGTACGACTGTATGGCAGTGCGGTTGTTTATCGGACTACATCGGGAATTATGTACGGCTGTTGGGCAGTGTGTTGACCAAACTGACTACCCCCAGGTTGATAGTTTGGTCAACGCACTGCACATAAAATGTTTTCTGTTTGTGCGGTGCACAAGCTTTTTTCATGTGCACCATTTGCGATGCATGATAAGTAGGTGCGCATTGGTAGTGGTGTGTGACTATTTTTTTGGGCACACCGAATGATTTTTTATTTAATAAAAATTATATATATATATTTGTAAATACATCTGTCATTTAATTAAAAGTGTATTTAATTTGTGAATCATTCAATGATGTCAACATAGAGAGAAAATGGCATAACAAGAGCATATGGAGGACCGTTATAACACAATTCAGCAGTGGGAGGCATAGGAGGGTGAGAGATTATTGTACCCTCACCCTATTACGACACCCACCCAGTTTCTTTTAAGGGAGGTAGGCCTCCTGAAGTTCTAAGAGGAGGCTACATCCCTGAAGGTGCACAGTGGGTTATTGGGACAGCTGATCTACAGGTGGGATGCCCACCAATAGGCTTTCTAGGTTGGTTGTGGCCAGTGGTATGAGCCCACTGAGGATGAAATTTACTTTATTACTCACCTATCTAAGAGAGGGTGGGATTTTCCCCAGTTCCCAAATGTCCTCGTCGGTTATGCAGCAGGGATTCAGTTCGCATACTTCCAAAGATACATTAGGGATGATATACTTTCTCTTGTAGATTTTCAGGTGTTGGATGGTCAATTATGCATTACTTCATTTGGTAGAGAGCAGGTGAGGTGCCTCTCACTACTACTGATGACCATTGCACACTATACTAGTGATGGGAAACACATTAGTTGCTCGCCACGATTTGTGAGATGGTCTACCATTTTTTTGCGAAAGTTTTGTATAGAATTAGATAAATTTCGTTCTCGGGCACGTGGGAGGTTTACCTTCCCTTTTACTTCAGAGTTATTTTTTTTATTTTTTTAGAGGTTTCTAGAGATGAGGCCTACTTTTTTCTGGAAACCTTCTAGGCCAATGTTACATGTACAGATGCAGATGTCGGGCTAGATAATGCTTAAGAGGGGCATGTCTGACTATCCGACCAGGATATCTAGTGATGCACTGGAGATACTAGACAATGTTGATGATCACACATTCATGATGGTGTCTTATTTGTACGCGGGTTTGGATTGGCGAGGGTGTACCAATACTCTCTTCACACAGGATGAGCCACCAGATGCTATAGGTAATATTAATGTTTTCTTTACATTAATATAGTTTCATTTTATTGGATTAATTAATTAATTATAATAAAATTTATTCCAACATGTTCTTTAACATGTTTTATTATATTGTTTAATGAAATTGTCTAATTTATTGTTTTGTATTATATAATTTTTAGATATTGGCACATTCGTTGGGGACATGATTCCACCCCAACTGGATGATCCTATAGATCATGGCTAGGATATGGAGGAGATCGCAGATCAGGGTGACAAACCTTATCCTTGGGTGCAGATACCTACGAGGATGTGGTGTAGGGTGGACACTTGATTCAGGATGGATTTGGGAAATCAAATTTGTCAACTCCTGGTTGATGAAGGAGCCCACCCTACTATGATCAGAGATATCCAGGTTTATCATAGGTTCACAGAGCTCTGGAGATACATGGCCCACAATATGATGACCCTTATGCGTCATATCATTGGAGCTTCCAGGCTACTAGCAGCTAGGAGGGATATGCATCGTGGAGATGCATGACAGAGCAGCTCATTGGATGATCGTGATCAGGAGGGGAGTAATCATCACTCTAGTACTCCACCTCCTCCTCCTTCACCTCGCACTGGAGGTGAGTAACCAACATCGAGTCCTAATCAGCAGGTATCTTTTGAGCAGGCAACTGATCCTGAGCAGCCACCATCCACTGAGCAGGCTTCACCATCGAATCATTAGCAGGCACTTCCTAAGAATAATGCCCCATATGATCAATAGTAACCTCTAGAGCAGGAATATCATATATCTGAGCATGAGGTTGCACCATTGACTGAGCAGGCCTCAAGTACTAGTTATAGTATTGATGTAGTACCACCAAATATTTGACATTTATATGCATTTCTATTACAATTGTATATAATTGATATTATATATATATGGAGCATATATTTTATGTTCATGTTGATGTGCTTAATTTACATGTTGGTGTTCGTCATTATTTGTATATTGTTAGGTCATGATAGATAGTTTCATTTAATGTGCTTGCAGATAGAGGTGTATATGATAGTAGTTATTTGATATGCAACGTATATTTGATGTTTGTGTTGTGATGATGTTATATAATGCTTGTATTTTGTTAGATGATCATGATCACGATGATTAGATGATGTTAGCGAATTTGAACTTGTATTTTAGAATGTGATGTTTGTACAATCGTTATCATGATCATGATGTTTATTTTTAATATTAAATCATGATATTTATTAAATATTATGTATTGGTAATTGTAAAATTGTGTTGTTTATTTTTAATATTAATTCATGATATTTATTAAATATTATGTATTGGTAATTGTAAAATTTTCTAATTGTAATTGTAATTGTTTTTTGAAATTGTAAAATTGCAATTGCAATTGTATGTATTGTCATGATTAAATTTTATTAAAATTGTAAACTTTGTAAATTTGTAAAATTGTAAAATTGTAAAATTGTAATTGTAATTGTATGCATCGTGATTGTAATTGTAATTTTACATAAAATTATAAAAATTTAATTGTAATTCTAATGCTAATTTTAATTTTAATCATAAGTAAAATATTTGTAAAATTGTAATTGTAATTGTATTGCAAAATTGTAAAATTATAATTGTAATTGTATGTATTGTCATGATTCAATTTTATTAAAAAATATAAAATTTGTAAATTTGTAAAATTGTAAAAATGTAAATTAATTTTGAATTTTGAACCATAACTACCGTAAGTAAAATGTATACCGTAAATATTGTTAAATTACCATAATTGTAAATTTGTAAATTTGTAAATGTTTATGAATATAAATGATTGTAAAATAATAAATCTAGAATGATATGAATTTTTTTGAGATAATAAAGTTTATAAAATAATGCAAATAAATTCATGTTTAGAATTATCGTTATTTTATTATGGTCTTACATACCAAAAATAATTGTACACATTAATACATTTTTTAAAATTTTGAAGATAGCACACACACACACACACACACACACAGAGAGATATATAGGGTGCATTTATTTAATTAATGATGTAGTGAAAAACCATTTAAAGCAATCAAGTAGTTGTATTATTTTAGGAATTGACATAAAAAAAAATAACTTGATACAATGCATTGCTTTCGAGATCAACATAATTTCAAATTATCAAGTGAAATTATTTTAACATTAACACAATGAAAACCAATTAATTCGAAATACATATTAGAATGTTTCGAAAAAAATATTCTTAGTTATAAGGTTAAGTCCTCTTCTTTATAAAACCCCATCTTAAATAGTATAAATGATGAAATAACACATGTACCATATCACTCTTTGTTCTCATGATCACCCTCATTATCTTCCAGTTTTCTTGACATGATAACATTATTATTCTCAAAAATGTGTTTTGATCTATGTTCATGTCTCAATACGAACCACCAATCTCTATCCAACACATCTGGGTAAAAAGACACCTAGTTGTATTGTTTGGGGAAACCATAAGGCCCCTTAGCTTCATCACACATCTTTCTAGAGTTGATACATATAAGCCTACTATCACGATCTTCCGTTACATTATTCCGATCAAAGGTATCCCACCACTTGCACCTAAAAATATCACATTGGAAAGAAGAGAAGTCTACTTCAATGATCTCTTGTATCTTTTTGATGTAACCTAACATCCCTCGTACTAGGTTTTGATCATGGTGGGTATCTCGATTAGATTGAACAAACTCAACTTCCACCCCAAAGTCTTGTGTCATGCGACCATCATCAGCATTTTATGTGCGAAAATGGTGTCCATAAGCCCACATAAATGAGAACAAATGCACCTATAAAAAGTTAAGAAATCATAGTGTCATGTGTCTAATAACCCAATTGTCAAAATATAAAATATAGATGTTACATTTCAAAGGTGAAATATTAAGTTTAAAATATACATAAATAGATTATTACCAAGTTGTTGCACCTAATCCCTATGTTTAGTACATCCTCTTCAGTACATTGGTAACGATAGGTTGCACCATATTTCTATCTCACTTTGTTAGAAACCCAACTGTTGGGGCATATAATCACATATTTTCTTTTAAATGATTGGGATAAGGATCGCTTCTACCATTCAACCGTATAAATTCTTTCCTGTCACTATCCCATTTCATCCTCTCTTTTTTCATACAATGCGACCCACAGTTGTGTCACTTCAGAATTGTGAAGAATAAATTTATTGATTTCTTCAATTGCTGCATTTGCTGATAAAATCAAGTCGACATATACTACATATGAGATCAAAATATACATTATATCGAAGTTCAATGTGAATATTTACTTTGTGTAAATTTGAAAAATTATAAGTCGCTTACTCCTTATAAAGCGCCTTTTTACATTCGTTTGGAGAATCTTCCCTTCTCTTTTGTCTTCATCCCTTTCATCATCCCAAATCACTACACCTAGTCTATTGTCGATTTGCTTGATGTACTCATTGGCATAATAGAAAGACTCATATTATATGTACCCCTCTGCCATAGACCCCTTTGGTTTTTCCCTTTGTCGAAAAAAACCTTTCAAGTTCTTCATGTACCTCTCTAAGAAGAACATCTAACGACAAGAAACCACCCCAACTAATTCAACCTCATCTACTAGGTGGATTAGAAGATGAACCTACAAGTACATGAAATTCATCAACAATTCCTTCTCAAGCATACAAAAAATCTCATCTATCTCTTGATGCCACTGTGGGATGCTAGCCATATGAATCTCCTTTGACGTGATCCAACGTACAAAAGTAGATAATTTAGATATGGCATGTCCTAGGTCTTGGGGTTATTCATGTTTCGCACACCCACGCATGAACAAAGGATAATGACATTGCATAGTTATAAACACATGCAATCATATTAAAAAATAGTTATGTTTTATGAGCCCTGCATGGGATAAAATTTATTAACATAAAAAATAATAAAATCATGCTTTTGACATTATACATACTCTTAGAAGATTCAAATGGTCATGCGATTTGAACCCCGACAAATGGTCTTCCACAGTGAAGCAATGCAGTAGTGAAGACCCGTAAGAAGATGGCATCCTCACACCCATTATAACTTCCTTTTCCAAAGAAAGATCATCTTTTTTTTTAAATCCATGGGACATCACCTTCTTTGAAATACGAATTAGAGGGACCAGCCTATGATCCTGTAAATTCTAATTGTCTTGGCCAATGTTTCTTTTTAGTTTTAGAAGTAATAAGATATTTCCTAACAACCAATGTGTCACTTTGTTTTCGATGATATGTGCCTCCATAAATAAGATGAAACATTTTTAAATATATGCATGGGATATAATAAGTGGGTAATATTAATATTCTCCCAATGTGGGAGGTTATAAAAGATAGATTTCCTTTTCATCCCAATGAGAAATTTCTCAACATACATGTCGAAGAAATCAAGATCATCGAACAAAGGCTCCCCATTTGAATCGAACATTTCTATGAGCTCCTTATCATTCTCTCTCATATTCTTTAAGCCATTCATTTGGTGTCGTTATTGCAGGCCTTTGCATTCTCTCTCGTTTACCATTGAAAATATATGTTTCTCTTCTATAAGGGTGTTCTTCTAAGAGGAATACCCTGGAGCAGTCATACACTGGCTTTCATAGGTCGTTGGACCATCTATCTTTCAGAGAAGGTCCACAACATTTACATCCATAATACCCTTTTGTTACAAGACCTATGAAATTATTGTATACAATATTCATGGAATGTTAAAGAATATCATGAAGATCGGAACAATTAAAATGAATTAAATAATTAATATGCGAAAGAATATTGTTACATATATATACAAATCAATAAACATGTAATTTACGAGAGAAAAATCCTAAACCTGGATAATCATGTCGTGTAAGAATATATGCCAAAAGACATAAGAGTCATCTCTGCTGCGATGGGTCTTGGTACATCATATACATTTATCCCATCCCATAATTCCTTCAATTCATCTACTAGTAGTTGTAAGTAGACATCCATATTTTTTCACAGGTGTCACTCGATTTAACCTCACTGGCATGTGTCGTTGTGACATCTTAAACATCTGTAATTTGACCACAAGCCCAGGAAAAAACCTCTAAAAATCACTTTATTTAACCCCACTGCAATACTAACCCATTGCATTTTCCCAATTTAAAAAGGCTTACTGCTTTCTACATATTTGGCAGGTATCTGCTTTTTCCATTAACATTTTTACACCTTTATATTCTATGATAGGCGTTCTATTGTGGGGTTTTTTGGTAGCGACAATGAAGTTCGTGGATCTCTGACAATTTGTCCTAATATATTTCCTATTTCCTACCTATACTGTCACCTACCACAGTAGTAACACTGTGCATGACTCATATTTATACTCCATCATCTTGAATGTTATTCCAAATGGATAGTTGGTTTTCTGCCACCTCTCTGTGTCTATGGTACTCTTCTATTTGCTTTTAATGATGCTGTTGTTTTTGAGAGAGATGGGGCAAAGAGGCCTATGATAGTTTGTTGGACAAACTGTACATTTGGGTGAATAGCCCTATAATTGTAAGGCAATTTCACGAACTTATACAGCATTTGCAATACGGAAACGGGCGTTTCTGCATTGTGCAGAGAAAGAAAGAAGCTGCTTTGTTTCCTTTGGCAACAAACATTTCTAACCATTGAAGCTTCACCTTACCAGCACAGTTGAACTACCTTTGTCTAGTTCCTGAGCCAGTTCCCCACGTATCCCACCAAGAACATTTTATCTGAATACATTGATTATGAACATGATGATTTGAAAGCTACGGATTGAGTCGATTCAGTGGATTGAGTGGTGTATTATGTAGAAATATTTAAATATCGTGTTGATCTCTTCATAGAACTTGTGGAAATTGAAAATCTTATCCAAAGTTGTTTATTGGATTGGCATTACAGTTCATTCATGCTCTAGACAAATTGGGTGAATATATTGTTGACTGCATGGGCCTCTTGCTGAAAGTTAAATATGAGAATATCTAATACTACGACATATAAGACGCTTTCTATTATTATCATTTATATGTGCTTCAAAATGGTATATTTTGTTGAGATTACTTTTATCTACTTGAGAAACAGCCTTGATAGATTAATGCATTATTCCTCTTGTGACTCAATGCATAATGAACATTTCAAAATAGTTATGATATAAAATATTTTAATAATTGATTAATTTATCTAGCAATGCTTGTTCAAATTCTTTTTAAATTTTCTTAAATTGTAACTTTTAATTACCTTATAATTTAAAATTTTGTTGGTTTAAATGCATACCATATCCTCTATAAAGGCATCAGGTGTTCATGTATATATTACCAAGGTTGCGACGGAACAAACACACTAATTTTTCTGTTTTCGATCAAACATCTAAGTGATATATTCTGGGATAGGAGGCGGGCTTGGAAATTAAGTGTTTACTCACCTGCTTGTATTATTTAGTAACCATTAGGCTTGTGACAAACCTTTTTGTGTTAGAGGATATTTGCTAGAGTAAGTAAACTTAGGGTGTGATATAGAGGAATGAAGCCTTAACATTGTTGACCTTTTGGGTGCTACCAATGGTATTTGTTGCCAGGATTGCCACAGTGAAAAAACCAGTGCCCATTTCTTTATTTTTTAGTATAAATTTTTCAAAATCCATGCTTTGTATTCCTGTAGTAAGGAGAAATATGGCTACTGGCAGACCAAATTTAGCATTTTCTCTACCTTAGCTTAATGTTGTGAAATGAAGCTTTGTAATAACCACCTTTAGTATTAAGGGATGAATGCTATTTGCATAAGCTCTACACATAGAATGTCAGATGTCGACAGATGAATAGCAATGAGAAGTCGAGGCAATTGTAGGTGAAGTCATGATATAACTTGCGATCCTTATTCTATGTGTTAGCATCCATATAAGAATTGGTGGCAGGATCAGACAATGCTCATCGATTATAGTAGAGAGTCTTGAAGATGCAGAAACTCCAAAAATGATGCAATTATTGAGCATGTATAGGTTTAGAATAATCTATCTGGCTGCAAATAAAATATGAGCAACGCTCATTGGTTTTTTTGGTGGAAAGTGCACATGAAAAAGGATAATAACAAGACAAGTGCCAGCACACTTTTACAGTCAGAACTTAGAATACCATTAAGTGTATGAATATGAGTACAGCTATTTTGGTTTCATCTTTTAAATATAAACATGTAGAGATTAGGAGCTCCTTTGCCACGATTAAAAGAGAACATATATTCTTTTCCTTTGCTTAAAAATGTAACTATGATATTATATATTTTTTTCAAGAAAACAAAGCTATGAACATTTGCATGAAGCTCGTTTCTTTTAAAGTTTTATATTATATATAAATTTATAGTAGGTATTGAGATGATTTTGTCAAAGTAAGCTGAAACACATTCAACACTCGTTCCTTTCAGTTGATATAGAAGATGACGAGACAATGAGAATGAAAAGCGTAAACAACGTATCATTTTCTTCTGTCTGAGGACTCATATGCTCTAGGATTATTTTAGATCAATCTTTTTAATAAAAAAGGTTGATATAGGGTCTACAAAGAGGTTGATCGGTATAGTTAAGATGCTACTAATAATTAAATTACAATAAAATTTGGCTGAGCTCACAGTTAATGCCATGTTGATAGAAGCTTCTTGTGCTTACTTTCTTTTTGGCGGAAAGCATAAAATTCAACACATTCCATTTTTTTAATGAAAGAAACCTTTAAATAAAATTACATGTACTTTTTTTTCCCAGATCTTTAATATTCGATCTAGGAAACATAGCTTGGGGAGCTTGTTTCCTGTGTATATTGTTCCCATCAGGGATTTAATGTTAAATACCTTTGTTATCAGGCTGCTGTTTAAGACTTTCTTTCTGCTGTGTCTCTATTCTCATTCCCCTCATGAGGCACAATGTTCAATCTTGCTATGTTACAATTGACTAGGTTCAGTGGGGGAGAGCATTATTCGAGATGCTGTCGATTCATCATCGAAGAGGGGGAGTATAATGCAGCTCGAGGATTCATTTTCAAATTCAATATCAGCAGTTGAAGAATCGGAACATCGGTTGGCTCCTATTTCATTTGGTAACTCAGGAAGCGAATCTACTTTTTTTCCATGTGAGATTAATTTCATCCCTGTTTGATTAAAATTAGGGTTTTTCATTGAAAGGTCTGAAAATTCTTCTCCTTTATTTTTTTTGAAGAAGATATTATGTTTAGGTGCACAAATAAAGGTAAGAATACAAGCCAAGGCTAGGATCTCCATTAAAAAGCTGGGTTTGTAAAGAAACACCCTATAGAAGTCGGTGTGACCTATTCTTTAATTTGAAATGAACATGATGATGTTAACCAGGATTGCTTTAGTCATCCAGGTTTGAACACGCACCCCATGATGGATAAACCATATGATTATAGCAAATTATAAACTATACAGAAGATTGTTTTTCTAGGGCTTTAGCTTATAAACGATGTCATTTTAGAGCAAATGAAGAGTTTGATATAATGTAGACACAAATTTCATTGAAAAAAAACTTTTTCTTAGCTTTCCTCCATGCGTTAGTACTTACCGTCTTAAACGAAAGTAGAGAATTTTGATATTTTTATGAGAAATCTTCTGCACTTCTAGTCCATGATGTGTATATAACTTGACAAGAATGCGCGAAAATGGACCATTCACTTTGCGTTGTAAGAATCTCATGCACAATAGTCATGGAAGTTTTATGATTTTAAACGTGATGATGCTTTGAATAGTTAGACATCTTTGCTTCAAAGAATCTTTGTTTGTATATCTATATGGAAATGGAAAAAAGAAGGATTGGGGAAATGTAGAGGCAACAATTGAAGGAAGGATATCCACCTTGCTTAAGAAAAAAATTTGGATTTGAAAACGTGAAAAATGTCAAAGCAGATAAAGTTGATAAGACAGAAAGAAAAATTCACTAAAACAAAGGAAAATCTGCTAAAGTGCATACGTTTTGTCAAAAATCATCTGTGAAAGAAGCTGAAGATTATATTTAGAGACGAGAATTTTGAAAGTGAACACTACAAATTCAAGTGAAGAATAATAAAAGATGTGTATACAATGGATGATTCTTGAGATAGCACGAAAAAAAGGGATGTTTAATGAGGTAAGATTCAAACTCCATGCATTACATTGTCTACATAACTCATTGTTTCATGTTGTGTTCCAAATATAGAAATCTAAAACACTAGAATTTAAGATGGGTGATTTCGTTTTAAAACAACGAGAGGTCATATGAATGAATTTCAGATTTCATACATGCACAGTCAAGAAATCAAGGTAGAAAACATAGATTTGTTTGATGCGAGTCAAAGAAACTATCCTTGAGAATGTAGCTTCCCAAACGACAAATTGAAACCTTGGTGTCAGTCCCCAGGCGAAAAACTTGATGTTCCTCCCGATTGTAGCGAGAAAGGAACATACGGAAAAAATCAAACTTGAAAAATACACATATAATCCTTATCACACACTATGACTGCGAGAATAGAATACTCTAATAATCAAATTATCCGGACATAAAATTTTTAAAGAAATGTAAAAGGCTGCATGGTATTTGGTTATTTTTCTTCAATTACGGGTTGGCAAAGCTCATGATTCTTGCATTTGGTTTATTATGATTGTGGAGGTTAAAGTTCTTGAAATTGTAATGCTTAGAAGGCTCAATGAAAGTTAATTCTTTTGTTTTTTTCCCTCATATTTGAATTCAGGAAGCATTCAAATGCCTTGGAGATCTTTCTAATCCCAAACCAGATATGGGAAAGAGGTTGGTTCTAGTTATCAGAGAAATAGTAAAGATTAAACAAAGCATTAATGTAATAGATGTTTGTTAGTTAGAGGAAAATTGACATTTGGAAGTCTATATTGTTAGTATTACATGATGCTCTAGCATTCCTTGGCATATAGAGAGTTTTGTAAAATATCAAGAAAAAATGCTGTGGATTTGTGAGACATCACGATTAGGGTATCTGCTAAGGGAGCTTTCAGCATAATACTAAACACCTACAAATTGTGGATGGCAAGATCACTTTTTATTTATGCTTTGTGCTTTAAGTGCCAAGGAAAAACTTAGAAAGTGCATTCTAAATCCTATGCTTACTGTGAATACAATCTGTTCCTCTGCATGTGTAATCCTCAAAGAGATGGGTGTGATTCCAATCTGCTGATATTCTCTTCGAATTGGTTATTAAAAGGATCTCCACCATTTATTAAGCCATCCAGAGAAACTGCTGAAAGAGTTGGTCCTATCTTGCATCTCACACTTCTTGTAACCATCTTACCCCATCCACAGAAAGAATCACCCAGTGACCAGGAAGACTGGCTGCCTCCCACCAAATAGCCTACCCATTAGTGGCATTTCTAAGAGGCCACAATTTTAGCTAAATTCGGTGAGAATTTTTCAAGAAATCCGACTTTGGGAGTGCTTAAATCGTTTTTTCTTTTCTTGGTGGAAAGTGATTGTTAATAAAAACCCTAGGGAACACCCTAAAAATCTGAAGCAATAATTTTAGCTTTCGGTTTTCAAAAAATTTCAAGATTTTCTCAAAATCTTATCATTTCATTGTTTTCAAGTGAAAATGATTATTTTAGAGTATGACCCATTATCCTCTATAGGGGGCACCAAATTGCCTACCCTTGACCGTTTTTGCAACATTAAGTGGAGACAGAGAAATATTTAATTTGAAGGAAGCAGGCGTTAAACTAGCAATCAACACCAATGCATTCAGGTTGGAAAGACAAACTAATCGAGACTCGGTAAGATGATTGTCCTCTAAGGAAGAAAACTCTATCCAGGGTTTGTTTTGTTCGTTAATATAAGTCCCGATTTTATCTTTTTTCTGAAGGGTTTTGTCCGGTTTAAAATCCTTTAATACAGGATTGATGGATACCTTTGTTGCATCTGCAATGCAGTTTCTTTTAATTTATTGAATTAAGCTCGGTATTCTGCTTTGTGATGAGTTTCCTATATCTTTTTGGCTCTCCTCGTATCTTTGTATATTGTATTTATGTAGAAAATATGTGCAAATGAATGTTAGTGGCAATACTTCTAAGCATCCATAGAAATTTCCCATGTCTTGTGTTGAAAAAGCGAGAGGATCTTAGTCCAGCCAGTGATGGTTGAATCTGGTATCAACATAGCAGAAACAGTTTTTTCTTTGAAGCTCAACTGTTTGTGGATCACAGTTAAGCAATGTTTAATTTTGGAGATTTGTTCATCCACGGAGAAAAATTAGGATGGGTGCTATCACGGTAAGTATGGTTTGTACCTTCAGGAAAAGTACCTGCTTAGTCTTTGTTTTTAATGTCTGGCTTGAAATGTTTGTTTTAGGTCCATAGAAAACAAAATAATTAAAAAAAATAAGAGAATGAAGTTGTACTATGAATGAATAGATAGAAGCGATTATTGTTAATGAAGTGGCCAGTCCTTCTTTCTTATGTGCTTAGAGCTTAGGAAATGTTGTAAAAATGTACTAAATATTTGCTTTTATGGGGTTCTAAAGCTATGTATATAGCAATGGAAAGAATGTATGAAGACTTTACATAACTTCACTTTCTTATTAATTGCGATTATGCTCAGGTATGATTTCTAGTGTTACTTTCCAAGAAGAAAGGACTTGGCATTGATTTAACATGATATATCATTTACAAAATCATGCCAATCCATTTTATAGAATTATTTTTAAAGCCTTTGAAAGTTATCTTACATATTAAAGACCAAACAAGGGAGAAAATGGTAAGACGAATCCAACCAAAATCACTAAGCCCTTTTCTTACAGAAACTTGGGTTGCCAAAGATAGATTCTTTCTAAAGGATGGGCTTCTAAGAAAAATCATGGAAGATATAACCAATATGTTTCCAAAGGTGCTTGGAAAATCCACACAAAAATTATGCTTAATTTGCTCATTGGTTCCACACTGGATGTTTCAAAGGCCAGTCTTGGCAATTCTGTGTTTCTTTTTTAGCCCCTAAAGAACCTACTGGCGAAGAACTTGGCATCTGCCAGGTGAGTACTATTTTGCTTTTATCTTATTAATAAGAGAGTGTTTCCTTAAATTTTTTATTTTATTTCTTTGAAATGTATTTATGCATAATAGTTCATTAGCCTTACTTCTAGGCTCAAGAGTGATTCTCAAATTCTATGGTAGCACTTCCTCTATTTGGGTTTCATTCCCTTTTGTATGCTAACAAGGCAAATAAAAATAACAGAAGGTTTTGCCTATCATTTGGTGCCTGGATACCCTAAGGGGATACAAAATCATCTATGGTATGATTCTGTGCATTTGTATGCCCTAGAAGAAGTGTCAAATACTCTTTATACCTGATTCAACCTAGTAACTAAGTGTCTTGATGATAAAACAGAACTTAATAACAATACTAATGCTCCAAGTTAACTCACAAGAAAGTGTCAAGAATTGCCAAGAAATCAAGTAATAAATTCTATATCTGTTTTGCCTTAGATTTCTCAACATGATATCAGAGGTAACGCTTTGGACAATGGGTAGAAAGAAAATCAGTTTGGCATTACTATACCTCAAGAAAGATCGAGTTCCCTAGACCGAAATTGTGGAAGCAAGAAGTAGAAATTCTGGGCAGTTTTACAAAGCCCTAATTACAGAGATTAGGCTGCAAGTCCTATCAAGGATAGAAAAGGTACTGAAAGAGCATTTTAGCTCTGTTTCAAGAGACTGCATGAATAAGAGAAGAACCCTCTCAAGACCGCACTCTCTGGCAAGTATTTTTGCTTCTCCATCAGCTCGAATCTCTGATTATAAGCTGCAGACCTATCCACTGGAGATCAAGGTCATAAATAAGTATGTTTCTATGGAGCGAAAGGCTAATCAATCCCATCAAAGCAAGCTGCATTCTATGGTATAGGAGAAAAGTTCAAAAAGTCTACAAATATCTCCAAATCTCTGGTATGCATATCCTGTTTCTGTTACAAATTGTTTTGGGCATTAGAATGTGTCAAATGCCTATCTAGAATCCCTTGAAAGAGACAAAATAATCTATGGTATGGTTCTGTGCATTTGTATGCCCTAGAAGAAGTGTCAAATACTCTTTATACCTGATTCAACCTAGTAACTAAGTGTCTTGATGATAAAACAGAACTAAATAACAATACTAATGCTCCAAGTTAACTCACAAGAAAGTGTCAAGAATTGCCAAGAAATAAAGTAATAAATTCTATATCTATTTTTCCTTAGATTTCTCAACATGATATCAGAGGTAAGGCTTTGGACAATGGGTAGAAAGAAAATCAGTTTGGCATTACTATACCTCAAGAAAGATCGAGTTCCCTAGACCGAAATTGTGGAAGCAAGAATTAGAAATTCTGGGCAGTTTTACAAAGCCCTAATTACAGATATTAGGCTGCAGGTCCTATCAAGGATAGAAAAGGTACTGAAAGAGAATTTTAGCTCTATTTCAAGAGACTGAATGAATAAGGGAAGAACCCTCTCAAGACCGCACTCTCTGGCAAGTATTTTTGCTTCTCCATCAGCTCTAATCTCTGATTATAAGCTGCAGACCTATCCACTGGAGATCAAGGTCATAAATAAGTCCATTTCTATGGAGCGAAAGGCTAATCAATCCCATCAAATCAAGTTGCATTCTATGGTATAGGAGCAAAGTTCAAAAAGTCTACAAATATCTCACATACCAGTTGAAGTAATCGTAGCTGAAAACTCAGAATCGTGTTTACTTCCCTAACCCCGCTCCTTCAGTCCAAGCCAATCGAACCAAAACTCCAACCAAAGCTCAAAATCAGATTTTTCTATTCTCCCGTGCTCCTCCGCGCTCTGTCTTCCCACCTTGTTCTGCTCCGAACCCTACACCAGTCAAACCAAAACCCCTCAATGCCTTCCCACCTTGCTCTGCTCCAAATGCACCTTCATAGACCAAATAGACAAAAGCAGTAGGCTATCCACCGTGGTAAGGCTATTGACTTCAAAATTTGGTGAGGCACGCTTCCCTGAATGAATGAATCTATCAATGCGTGCATCCGGATCCATCCATGGCAGCTAACTGGCACCCCATCCTTTGTATGATAATGAAATGCATCTATTACACAATCTCCAAGAAGCGTATAGATCTCCAGGCGTATAGAGATTAAAGTGTAGATGCCGAGTAAAAGGTGGACAGTACCTCAGACCTGGAAGGGAAGGTGAGTTGTGCTCCAAATGCACCAGTCGAACCAAAAATCGCATTTTCCCCCTCGCAGTCTTTGCCTTCTCGCCTTTCCACGACTTTCCTAACTCCGCTTGGCCATAAAAATTTAAAAAAAATACCTCAAAATATAAATATTTTATATAATAAATAAAAAACCCCATCCCCTCTAGTTATGAAGGCAATATAATGTTTTTTGATTTTTTGATTTTTTTTACCCCAAAATGAACGCACATGATATAATATTGGTTTGTGAGTGACGCCCCCGTGATTTTTCACTTGTCTTCTACCAATGACTATGAGAGGCAACATAAGATGTTCATTCTTCATGGACGACGATGGGGGGGTATTGTTATTGATCACTATGACTACAAGCCAAACAAAATAGTTTTTGTTCTAGATGGAATTCTGGTTGACTCCATCCATGGCTATGCTAAGTCGTAGACTTCGTACTTCATCCTTGAATTTTTTGGGCCATGTATCCTCTATATGCTTCATGGCTATTGAATCTGTTGGGATTCACATAACTCCCAACTCACTTGTGTGTGAGGCATGCCATCCCTACAACATAACTAATTCTTCGCAACGAAAGAGCCTTTGAATCCTTGGGATTATAGGCATATGCCTCAATATCTTGAAAGGAGGAACACATGATTTACCCTTCTTTTTTTATTGATCATACCTGTCATGCCCACATTTTGGGCATATCTATTTATCTGCATATTATCCTCTATATAGAATACAATAATTTGCACATGCATGATATGATATGTACTCAACACCCAACATTTTCAACAATTTCTTTGCCTCTTCGCAGCTACTGGGAAAGACAATATCACTCGAAATAACCTTATCTTTGAATAACATATAGTTGGTCATGGATAATATTAAATTTACATTAATGTCAATAATTATTAAATTTCATAAAATTGACCATTTGTAATGTTGATTGTGTGACAATATTTCTGAAAATATAAGGGATTTGATGGTCAATTACGTCAAAATTACTAAGAAACATGAATTCGACAAGAAAAACTTTACTTTCAAGTTGTACTGTAAAATCGTCGTCCCAAAATAGGTAGAATTTGACTTAATTCCAGGTCCAAAGAGAGGGGTGCTCGAAGAAAATTTAAGAATTTTGAAAAAGGTATCAGCGATATGGGCATCATCCCCTAGCTGATCATAGTTCTAGAATGCATCTAACAACATTGTCTCCATGGAAGTCATATCCCTTAAGTAATCATCCATACCAACCTCTATTTGATTACCTACATTTCCAACTTGCGAATAACTACTATTTTTGTATTCATTCCTAATTGGTGAATCTAGATGTAGTGGGAATTGAATAGGTGGTTGATTCAACCATTCTTGGTATCGTTCCTCTTTGATTTTTTCTCTTAATTCATCCTTCTCTCGATTTTCCATTGTCATGGGGTGCAACTGAATATGGTAGGTAGGTCGGTAATCATCACTATAAGACTAATCATTTCAAAAAATATTTTTTAACATCACTAGTACAAAATCGATGATATCAATTAGTAAGCACACAAAAAACCTAGTAGTATATAGTAAAATTGGTATATTTTACTGTAATATTTGTTTTTTTTACAGTTTCTATTAGAGTTAATACATGCATAGTAAACAATTAAATTTCACTTCTCATTTTACTAATAAAAACATTTACAATCTCTATTCCTATTTACATTTAATTAAAATTCAGAAAAAAAAAAAATAAATAAAAAAAAAAAAAAAAATCCATTCTTATGTTAAACCCTTGCTTCTTCTTATTTATGTGACTTCACAATTAGGGCTTTTCATTTTAGATTTACTGGGTTTGTATATATATATATATATATATATATATATATATAGACATATGAAATCTATCCTGTGGGACCACTTGTAGAGTTAGATCCCAATCCCTATCATCCCTTGCATGATTTTTAAAAAAATATATTTTATTAATCGGTGCATACTATTTAAAATAACACACTGGTGTGTGATTATAGTATAGCGCATCGGACACATATTGACAAAAAACACTATTTGATAAAAACAAATTATTAATTTATTTTTATGTTAATCGATGCTCCGATAAGAATATAATGCACTGGGTCGCCTTGTTGACAAAGATCACCGTACAATGTTTCTACTGTATTGGCAGTGCGTTTATAAGAACCT
>JAXQQM020076384.1:0-13180 GCA_034641835.2 Pinus albicaulis
GTGTTACATAGCATTTTGTCACTGTCCCTGCAATCCTTCGTCTCGTACATTGGAGGACTATTCTCGTGACCTGTGAATAGTAAAATGTCCTAAAAACACCTTGATGGCATCCTTTTGCATAAGGGCTAGAGTTCTCCTCAAGAAGATTTCCTCTGGAAAACTCTAAAACCCCATGTTTTGGCATTGGCATGGGTAGCCAGTTCATCCTTCGCGCCAATGGGGAAAATTTACACTAGTGGATGTGCCAGCTGGAGCTCTGTCCCTATGTTGCACCCACGCCAAGCCTATTAAGGAATGCTTTTTAACAATAGAAGGCGGAAGTTTGATTCTAACAACTTCATAATGGATCATCAAAAATGGGTTGGGTTGTTTTCCTCTAGATCTCCCTGTTTAGGAAGTGGTTTTCCACCTCTCATGGAACCTTCCTAAGATATAGGAATCTCCCCCATGATTATAGGGAGCCTAACCTCTCCTTCTCCCTCTATAAAAGCCTGCCCTCTCCATTTGCTAGCTAGCTGAAATTTTGGGAAGGAAATTATAGCTGAGTGACAATGAAGAGCAGAGCTAAGGAGTACCCTGTGAGAGAGAGAGACTTCTGTCAAACCCCTGACGAGCTTTGTGAGACACGTTCCGCTGGAACCCTATCAAAGGAAGATCACGACATCATAGCACCGGTTATAATCATTCTCTTGTATCTTAATATACATGACTCTGCTATTGGTTCCATGATTGTGTTTTTCCATTATATAATGCAATTTCATTTGTTCCTCTCCGACTGATCGATAGTTATAAAGTGTGAAATATTATCTTTCATGTTGTCTCTCTTCTTTGCATGTGTACAGGTATCTGAATGCAACAAGCTCACGGATCATGACCTATCTATCTAGGAATGGAAGTGCCACTTCTTCTTCGACAATAGAAGTGAAGGAATCATGGTAAGTGATCTAGCGCGATTCTATATTTTGTAACTAGGAATAAATAGCTTTACGTGTTTCGATTGTTGCTAGACCCTCTCTAGGGCTAGTGGGATTGCCTCTGTCCACAGAGAGGATTTACCTCCACAACAATTTCGCAACCATACTAGGGATCAATGGGATTTGGTCCTTCCTCCATTGGGTTGTTTTTCGATTTTTGTTTGATTAGTCTACTTTTCTGGTTCACCTTCCTTGGTGTTAAAACCTTTTTCAAACCCCAGAAGCCCAAATCTAGCCTTTGTTCGTTCATTTTCACATTTTTCTAGGGTAAAACTGATTGGCGCGGTTATCCCTATGATAGCCGCGTCGATAGGTGCTTGTTGCCATGTAGGCCCCTACGCCATTCCCTATTTGGCACAGATTACAGCAAAACAAGTGCGCCAACTCTACTTGGTTTTAGGGTTTTCCTATTCTTGGACTCTCTGAGCTTGAGTTTTGGTCTTGGTTCTTTTTTTCTAATTGTTTGAGTGCCTTGAAGTCATTTTTTACTGTGTTTAGCCCTTGTCCTTCTTCTTTTTTCCCTTTTCTGTCAGTTTTTCATTTTAGCCCTAGGGCTTCTAGGTGCTTCAACATGCTCAACCTCCCGTGGGAGTCTTGGGTCTTTGCTTTCCTAGTCAACTTTGTTTCGACTTCTTTGCATTCATTTTGCTGAATCCAATTGAATCATTGTGTTAATTGAGTGATTTTCCTCTCTTTCATTTAGTTTCACTTTGTGTTGCTGAAATCCTAGATCACACGGTTTGTTTGAGTCTCTTTCGAGATTCTTCTTCGCTTTGAGGGATTTCGTCATCGGTTTGATTCTTGATTATGCTTGTGTGAGTTGAGTGAACTTGTTTTGGTTCAGCTCTCTCTTTATCATTTTCAAATTGATGTTTTCATTAGTTTTTCATTTATTTAGTGCATCTACTCTAATATATTGAAAAATACAAAAAAACACTTTTGCATTTTGATTGGCATAGTGAAAATTGAAAACTTTTTTGCATTACTAGCATTGTATAATTCTAGAGAAGAGTTTTCTAGTTTCATTAGCTTGCATTGAAAATGGTAGTGGATGTTTTTGTGTGTTCATTTTGCTGTCATCTAAAAAGCTCTCAACTCCCCCGTAGATATCTCTTCATTGAACAAAATGATTTTTTGTGGCATGTAGTTTGCATCTACAGGTTTTATGAGATCCAACATTCGATAGGGCCTTGAAATCGAAATGTAAATTGAAGATCAAATTTAAAATTTACTGAATTAACCTAAGGTAGCATTGAAACTTAACAGAACATCTAGTAGTCTAAGGTAGAGACGTGTTGCGGTGTCTTTAAGCCTAGTAGTTGTGGCTCGCCATCTGGCTACACACAGTGCTAGTATGGACTTGTGCTCCCCCTACTGTCATGTATATAAAGGGAGACCCCATGAGGTTACAAATCCTTTATCCATAGGAAGCCGAGTCTGCCGCCTTTTACCCGTGATACACCAGACACAACATTCAGAGAGATTACCTGCACGTACGTTAAGTCCTTGGTTGATTTCTCTTTCATTTTTACCAAGGTGTATATGGCAGTTCACGGATATCTAGTACACCCATTTACCTAGATTACCAGAGCAGTCATTTCGATCTTTACTCACTCCCTAAATTGGAAAAGATCATCAAGTGCTTGTCCTTTCATGCTTGTTTCCAAACTGAAAGTGATAGACTCATATTTTACTCATTTCTAGACTCTTAAAACATGAAACAGTAAAATTTCCAGTTTCAATGTGGTAGAATTAATCACCTATGATCACACGCCCATTTAGAGATTGATATTTTTCGATCTGTTTTTGTTTGCCTTGGTTTTTGCTTGTGCATATTTGTTTTCGATCTCTTCCTCTTTTTGCTATAATCACAGTGGTGGAACCATCAGTTTCGTCTACTGGTATTCCTTATATAGACGATTCATTAGAGTTCTCTCAGTCCTCTGCTGAGCAGAAGTAGCCCGTTGTATCCGAGTTTCCCCTTGGGCGACTAGTTATATCTGAACTTCCCTTTGGTGGACCAGTTGAGTTCCATTGGCCCTTTTCGAATGCTTGGTTTGGATTTGGAGTTAGGGAACACTTCCCTCCTCTTACATCGAGACCAACTTTTTTGGCTATTGTCATACCTCCTAGTCCCCGTCACCTTTTAGAAGATCTTACTGTAGGGTATGGACTCATCCAGTCCTACTCCTAGTGAGGGAATTCCTACTTCTGGTGAAGACTACAAGCTTTTTCTCGAAGACATCCCTAAACCATCTATTATTTCTTCACCTGGTCCATCGCTTCCAGTTGGATATAGGTCTTTAAGTCAGGTCATGGCCACTATTACCTCTATGGGAATATCGACTCCGTCCACGAAACCAACCATTCCCTCATTAGGGATGTGACCATCGACACCTCTCGCGGCATCTCCTTTTGTCACATCGGTATCTGTTAGACCTACTATCTGCATGGCTGCATCTATGCCTGTTGTCACCACTCAGTCGACTAGGATCGCGTCAGTTCCTGAAGACGTTTTAATAGCTTCTACCATTCCTTAGAACCTTTCTCCTAAGGAGTATCGGATGTCTTTGCAGCCGCCGATCTCCTAGGTTGATCAATCCTCTCAGGATATTTATCGTCCTTAATTTTCTCATTATGGAGCAGATGGTGCCCCAATATACTCATTTCCATATGAATATGATGAGCAAGGCAAGCCTATTCGTTTGCCTACTCTTGAGGCTTATCAGTATATTAACGGTTTTATATCTACCCTTCCTGTGCAACCTTCTAACCAACAAGGACAACCCTTTCACGGACAACCTTTGTTTCAACAGGGAAATGCTTCTAGCCCACAAGGACAACCCTTCCAGGGACAACCTTCAACCCAGCCAGGGTGTGCATATGATCTGCAAGGAAAACCCTTACAGGGACAACCTTCGGTCCAGCAGGGATTATTTTACGGCCCGCAAGGGCAGTCTTACAATCCTCAAGGCCAACCTCTACAGCCTCACCCTGTGGTCCAACCAGTGCAACCTCAAGGACTAGTGTGACAACCAGGGTATCAACCTGGACCTCCATACAGTCCTGGGGGAAAAACCCATCATTCTCAACCTTTGGTGCAACCTCAACAGCCTCATTTTCCTATCAGTCAAAATGTTGCATAGCCAAGGCCATATTATGGTCCTCTCACAGGTCAACCTGGTTATCAGGCACCACCTGGCCCACTCCTGCCATCAGGCCAACCTGCTCAGCTAGGGAAACTTGGTGTCCCTCATCAGCTAGGTCAACCTATTCAACCAGGACAACTTGCACAACCTGTTAACCCTTCTCAGTTGCCGATCTATTCTACGCCACAGCCGAATCCACCTGTGTGCCCAACTTATCTAACTCAGTAGGGCCCCACTTACCAGTAGCCCGTTCGACCCCAAGGTGGCTATTACCCTCAAGGTCAGTCTCGACCAGTTTACAACTCGACTCAAGGTTCTGGTTGTTACCCTCAATAGCCAAACTATAGTTATACTCCACAGCAAAATCCGTACACAGCTCAATCGAGACCCATGTATAATCAGAATCATTACCCTGGTTATCAACCCCCATATCCTAGTTTTCAGCCACCATATCAACCCAATTATCTGGCTTATACCCCCTATTGTCAGAATCCTCCATGACAGAACCAATGGGGGTAGAGTTATGCTCAACAAGGATGGAGTACAGGTACAGGTCCTTATTGGGGACCTGGCATGCCTTTTAATCCTCAATTACCTTTTCTTACCACGTTGGAGTTACCAGACATGTCCAAATTGACAAATGATATGATTCTTTATAATCCATATTGGCCTCCGGTTCCAACGAAGGTGCCTGGTGATTGTCCTAAGTTTGAGGGAAAATCTGGAGAAGACCCTCAAGCACACGTCATGACGTACCATTTATGGTGTTCTTCGAAGTCTTGGGTGGATGACTCGATTCGTCTATGTCTTTTCCAACGCACTCTCATAGGTGCTGCTCCTAAATGGTATATAGAACTGTACCGTGGTATTTTTCAAGATTTTAATACTCTAGCTATGGCATTCCTGATGCATTTCCAGTTACCGGTTCGTTACGAAACCGGGATGCATCTCCTGACATATCTGAAATAGGACAAACCTCCTCATATTTCAGATCACATTCACAAATGGAGAGGTCTTCATCGTCTGATCAAGTTTGGCATTCCTGATTAGCTTCTAACTCACTGGTTCACTACCTCTTTTGTTAATAATATTTCACGAGACATTGCTCTAGGGGCATGTGTAACTGAGGAACAAGGCATTGCTCGTGCCCAGTACCTCAATTTAGTGTACTCTCATTCGGGCACATTATACGACATCTTGACTGATGCCCTATGACCAGGGACCTCTAAAGCATCAGCTACTCCATCAGTAGATGGTGTGATTGGTTCCATCTCTCATACTTCTCGCAAGTCTTCCAATGGGAAGAAGAAATCGAATTCTTCCAACAATTCTGCTCCTCAGGCTACTCCAGATTCTGGTAAGACCTCGGAGGTCAACGTCGTCCAGGCCAATCCTGTGAACAAGACTTCCAAAGGAAAAAAGAAGGGCAAAGGCAAAGCCAAATCCAATGCTCCGAAACCAAAATCATCCAAACCACATGCTGATGATGGCTTATAGTGAAAACTTAACTACCCTTGCCTGATTTGTGATGAAGACCACTACACAAAAGATTGTCCTAGAAGATCCGAGGTTAGTCAACTTCTTAAGGGCTCTAAGGTAACTCCGACAGTTCTTAAGGAACATTTTCCATCTCAGTAGACCGAGATGGTCGAGCAGCCTTTGCCATCTGCACTGTTTGGGTCTCAGGTTTTCATGATGAATGCTGTTGCACCTATTTCTATCGCCACTTGGTCGAAGGATTATGCCGGATCTCGCTAGGCAGCTGGGAAGGAAGGCGTTGATGGCCCTCCTCCCTTGCCTACCTCTGGTCCTCTTGAGATTGAAAGGCCCAGTGCTGAACTCATTATACAGCCACCTTCAAAAGGTGTTCTTTGAAAGTCTTCCTATAATTCAAACGCCTGTGCTGCTCAGCATTACAGCATTGTTAAGGATCTTGCACAGGCGCCTTCTATGATGTCCATGCTGGAAGTACTTCAAAGTTGTCCGTCTCAATGGAAAGCTTTGTTATCTTCAATCGGCAGGATTGATCTTGCCGATTCTAGCCTTCTCACCTTTGATTTAGAGAATTTCATCCCCTCACTTCCACACCAGATTGCGCTTTTTATACAAGTCGGTATTAATGGCCTCAATATTCACAGATGTTTTGTGGACAAAGGTGCATCTACCTACGTTATGTCATCTTCTTGCTGGAAGGCCATTGGCTCTCCAGCCCTCACTTCATCTCCCAATTCCCCTGAGGCATTTGACAGAAGGGAATCAACACCCTTGGGTGTTCTTGTGAGTCTACCAATTACATTACAAGGAAAGATAGTCAACGTTGAAGTGGAAGTTGTTGATGCCAAACTCAACTACAATCTTCTACTCGGTCGTAGTTGGACCCATGCCATGTTGTGCATTCTTTCCACCCTCTTTCGACTTTTGAAGTTTCCACATGAGGGCAAGATTATTACTATCGATCAGTTGTCTTTCTTTACCTTTTCTTCGGAGAACAATGTGCCATACGTTGATCAAATTCCTAATCCCCTTGACAGTATAGGACCAGGTCTTTTCAAGGACCCCATTCTCATGGGTATTTTCCCCATTCCACCACCACATACCATTCAATTCAATATGATATCTAGGTCAGATGACCCATGGATCATCCCTTCTCTTGAACAAGTTGCCTCTTTTGGAGAATCGATGCCTCTAACCCTGGTTCAAATCAATTATTGTGAACTTATAGCCGCATCTGATTCTCGCCCTCCTGAACCTGCTCCTTTGAGCTCGTTAGAGGATAGTTCCTTTTATTCTGTCAAGCTCCCTAAACAATGAAACAAGCTGGTTTGAGGAAAATTATTTTAAAGTGTGTCCACCTCGTTAAAACAATGAAACACATTCCTGTTCATTTCAATTTTTTTTATATTTTGGAAAATTTAGGTCGAGTCTCTTACTCTTGTGTTTTGAACTTTCACTCCATTTCCTATGGACTAAAGCTTGGGGGGGCATGTGCACCTTGAATTGAGTCACCATGCTAGGGGCATGCTCGGTTTTCCTTGTATTTTCAAGCATAATTTACTTGGTGTTTTCAAGCTTGTGTAAAAATGAAGCCTATCTTCAAGCATAGTTTGCGTTTGTGCTTTTAAGCTTGTGTAAAAATAAAAATATGTTGGTTTGATGAATTTTTTGAACTTTTAAATTTTCCATTTGGTTGTTACTTATGCAGATTATTTAGCTAATACATTAGATAACATTGTATTAGACATTTTCATAACATATAAAAACATTATCATATGTAAGCAAGATCCATGTAGAAAATAAATGTATATATATATGTCGAGTGTTTGCAACGTGTGCATCATATAAAACCAAAAATATACATGTTTGTTTCAGTTACATCCGGAGACGACATGTCTCTCAAAAAATATGCAAATAAAAAGCCTAGGTGACTAATCGGCATGGTGCTCATGGTAGCATGTCACTGCCCGCACCAACCGCCTCAATAAGTGGTGGAGACAACTCGGCACCCCTATAGTGTGCCTCTGATAGGCTAAGGGAACATCAGCTAAACGAGCATAATCCGAAACTCCATGAGTGATCCCCTCTAAGTTTTGTACAAGCTCATCCCCCTCGCCCCCCTCACCATGAGGGTCATAAGCGAGAGGGGTCCTCCTCACTATTGGTGACATTCCGGTGGGCCTCTCTGGGCCAACATCTGGATACATATAGGATTAGCTGTTAGAACATGCATGTATAACAAAAAATCATAAATCTCATAAAATTAAAAAGAGTCTTACCAAGCTCCTCGTCCTAGTCCTCTCCTTCCCGGAGCAGAAGGTCTGGGTCTCCGGTAAAATCGGTGCCCCCATAGGGCTAGTCCTCCATGATGATCAACTGTCGTTGGAGCCAATCAAAGAAATCAGGCCGCCAAGACATCTACTAGCCACCCCCTGTCCTGGGCATCAATGCCACCCATCGAGCCATCCGTGGCTCTCTCAATGGTGGATATCGGACTATAGCCTCCTGGCGTTGGAAAATTAGTAATCGTTCCAAGAAGAAGGACACCAGGATCGACCCATATCAAAACTGTTTCATTTTGGTCTTCTTGCATTTTTTCAGTTGCTGTCTAATGTTCATGTTCACGGTCATGGCCCAGTCAAAGATAGTTGGGTTCATGCACTTTGATGCAAGAAGGAGCTGTTTCTTTGTGGCCTCGTGCGGTGCCTGCGATCCCACAGCCTGTGTAATGGTATGTAGCACTATTCTAAGTGCTAGATCGGTGATGGTATGAATGTCTAATTTCCCGCTCCCTGTTCCTTTGTGTGCCCCTCGACACACCCTCTCCATGACCATTGCCATGTTTTCTCCTGAAGGCCTAGTGCTGGTCAGGATAGGGACTGTACCCCTACGTGATAGTCCAGTGATGAAGTACATGTATGATACCTCAAGCTCAAGTACCTGGTCTCGAAGTTTGAACTTATCCTCATCCTCATCCTAGATGTTGATGAGATACTACAGTAGTCTGGGATGAGCCCGGAGACATGGCGTCAGAAAGAATTTTTTCAGCTCGCAATTCTTGAGAGTATTCATGCAATGTTCGTTTCCCATTTCCAATTCATCTTCCTTGCTGTGTTCTCTCTCTTTCCATTCAATGACCATCCTTTTTTTCTGAATATTTGAATCAAATCAATCAAACATAGGAACATTATAAACCTCCTTGGGTATTCAAAATTTCATTTCATTGGTTCAAATTTGAGAACTTTCAGCTGGATTTTGCATTGCGCCGTTGGCGCGGCTGTTTGGCTAGTAGTCGTGCTAACTGGCGCGACCGCTATGTAAAACAGAGTGGATTGGCGCATGTCCGATCACGAAACCTACGCCAACCATGATGCCCTAAAATTTAAAAATCCATCCCTAAAAGACCTCAAACAATGATTAAATACAGTGAAAGGTAACTTAAAAGATAAACAAAGAGGTTGGCTCTTACCTGAACCAGACGAAAGTCGATTTGGTCCGCTGGATTAGTGACACTCGTCGCCTGAAGATCATAGTACAAAAGGGTCACTGTTGGTCTGCAAAGAGGTAAAAATTAAAAAGTAAATATTTTTTACCACTGTTGGTCTTTTATAGCTTTTCAAAGTCCTAAAAGTGTTTTTAAACAAGTTTTTCAATATATTTTCGCATTATTTTTGTCGAATATGTTTTACATGCATCGTTTTGTGTAGCAACAGGTTTTCCACATGATTTTCACGAAGAGACGAGTTGTATTTTATACTTTTTCAGACTCGGTAAAAACATGAAAAATTCACCACTAGAGTCACCTTTTAGCTCTTTTCTGACTCTCTAAAAATAAAAATATTACTGAGTCACTTGTCATTTTGAGCTCGTTAAATTGGTTGCGAAATGACATCTACCCAGTATACGTTTACCACTTTTTCAGGCTGGGATGGATTATTTACAAAAAAGGAATACCCTAGCCTATCGCGACTAGGAGTTTCTCTAAAAAATTGTTTTCTACCTTTTCGGATCTATAGGACTACTTATGAAAAGGGACTGCTGAAGTTTTATTTTCTGCTGTCTTTTCAAAATATCTAAACATGAAAAAGCGCAGAGTTCTTCCTTTGTCAGACTCGTTAAAAACTGATGACATCAGACTCCGTCGTAATGACGTTATTCGAGTTCCTCTTTCCTAGGGCTTGTAAAATGTACTAGGTTGGATTTGTCCGAAGGAAAAACTTATATCGCAAGCACATGCTATCCCCTTCAATCTTGTTTCCAAAAATAATTGGGGTACTCGCCAGAAATGGTGGGGGAAAATGGAGCCAATATTGTAGTCATGTCGGCAATATGTTGCTCTTGAACATGGAACTTGTCTGCATTAGTGTCGTGTTAGGGACCTCTCATCTTGTTATCTGCTTGCCTTCATGGGTTTGGGTAATCTCTTTTGACCACTCATCTACTCTTTGCCACGTCACCATGACCTTAGATCCCTTGATGTCAAATATTTCCAAATCCAATGTCGTGCCACCGATATGTTCAAGAGAAGTTGGCCTCTGCAGTTTTCAACCTCCCTCTAATTCTCTGTTGGTCTTGATTCAAAAACATTATACCCCTCTGTCTCATGTCGATGATGTGGAAAACATTATGGCCCACCTTCGATCAAGGTCACTTCCTGTCGGCTTTAGCTCATTATCCAAGAAGCTGATCTAGAGACTCTCTTCAGGTACCTTGAAGCCTGCATGCCTCAATGGCAGGTTCTTCGCATTTGATGCAAGGTTTTCATTATTGGCCTTCGATCAGATGATTTTGTGGGTGTTTGACGCTAGCTCACTGTTCACATTCTGTGGATTGTACCTTTTGTACCTTGAGAGCCACCGTCATTATTGGTGGTTTCTCTCGCATTCGTTAACGACTTTCATTAATGGCTGGTAATTAGGTGATGTTCTTGCATGTTCGACTTCAGCTCACATATTTGCATGCTCGAACTTGTACTTTGTTCTGGTTGAGATGAAGCACAAATCCCTGGATTTTGTCTGATAAACATCCAGGCTGCAGGTTATTTATGTATTATTATGATTTATTACATGGCTCTTTTGATTGGATGTCTGTGACCATACCCGAGTCTACTTGTTGATCCTTATTTACTTGATGGCTGCATCCATACCTTGGGTCCTAGTTTTTGTACGCTCTATTATGGATGGCTGCACCCATACCACATAGCATGTATCAGAGATATCAGTTGTATCTGTATTCGTAGTTCTTCCAACGTCAGTGTTTTTAGTTGAGCGCGTTCTCATAAAGCATTTTGCCCCTCCCTATCTCTCAGACGTCATGCTTTAGGGGGTATCTGTTACAAAAATTTTTGTCACTATCCCTGCAATCCCTCGTCTTGTACATTGGAGGACTATTACCATGACCTGTGAACAGTAAAATGTTATGAAAACACCTTGATGGCATCCTTCTTCATAAGGGCCAGAGTTCTCCTCAAGAACATTTCCTCTAGAAAAGCCTAAAAACCCATGTTTTGGCATTGACGCGGGTAACCAGTTCATCCCTCATGCTAATGGGGAAAATGTGCACTATTGGGCACGCCAGTTGGTGCTCTGTCCCTATGTTGCACCCGCGCCAAGCCTATTAAGGAATGTTTTTTAACAATAGAAGGTGGAAGTTTGTTACACTAAAAAATGTCATCCTGACATTCTGCTGATTGTATGAGCTCATTGAAACTCATACTTACCTCCTCTGCAAGTCTTACAACCTTTTTTCCCTATTCCAAGCCTCAGAACTAGAAGAAAAACCCTAAAAATATCTGAAACTCAGGGTACGCAGGTAACATGAAACCTTCTTGCGTTTTTAGCTAGGGTACACAGGTAATGTGAAGAGAAAATGCATTCTAGAATGCAATTTTCTAGTGTTATTCCTGCGGACTTCCTGTAAAGTCAAAAAAGCGCGAAATCATAGTGAAAAAGATTAATTTTGGTCAATTCTAGAAGGTTTTGGATGAGATTTTTTTGGGGATGAGTATGCTTTAGTAAGGTGCATCTATACCACACCTTAAGGAACTAATCCCTTGATGTGAGGAGCCTATCCCTTTGAAGGAGGATTCTATCCCTTTAAAGGTGGAATCCTAACCTCCTCATCTGCTCTATAAAAGGAGGCATTGGGTAGCCTCAAAGGGTTAACAAGAAGTTAAGTGAAGAAGGGAAGAAAAGTAATGGAGGATTGAAGAAGTTAAGTTAAGATTTTTGAGTTGAAGTGCCGTTGAGATTTAGACTTATTTCTACTAAGCTTTTGAGAGGAAAGATCACATACCTCTTTTTTCTCCTGAAGGAAGAGTGCAAGACTTATCAAAGTAGAGGAGACTCCTGCTTCGGATCCCGGGAAAGCCTTTCGAACATCAAGGCTAAGGTTGTAAGGTTCTTCTGTATATTTTAAGATTAATACAATCAAGTTTTGTTTTTCTCAATAAATTTTCGTTCGATTGTTTATTTAAATAAGCTTTCGTTTGATCATTTATTTCATAGATTCCTTGATCACTATGATAGGTATGTTTTATAATTATTTTTTATACAAGTGCTACTGATATTTTCTTGTTTGTGATTTCAGATCGACAAAAGGATTCTTTTTTCGACGGAAGGATTCTTGATGCAACAGAAGATTTACGACTGCAAATAAGCATTTAGATCTAAGGTAGGATCGACACCTTCATATCATTTATTTGTAAAACAAATATATTTAGAGAAAGACAAAATTAGTTGTTCGTTTGTTGCTAGATTGTCTTCTGACACTAGGGAGATCGGTCTTGTCTGGAAGAACGATTTATCCAGCCAAAAAAGTTTGATTCTAACAAATTTAGAACAGATCATGAAAAAGGGGTAGGGTTGTTTGCCTCCAGATCTCCCTGTTTAGGAAGTTGTTTTCCACCTCTCATGGAACCTTCCTAAGAGATAGGAGTCTCCTCCATGATTATGGGGAGCCTAACCTCTCCTTATCCCTCTATAAAACCATGCCCTCTCCATTTTCTAGCTAGCTGAAATTTTGGGAAGTAAATTATAGCTGAGTGACAATGAAGAGCAGAGATAAGGAGAACCCTGTGAGAGAGAGATTTCTGTCAAACCCCTGACGAGCTTTGTGAGACACATCCCACTGGAACCCTGTCGAAGGAAGAACATGACATCAGAGCACCGGTTGTAATCTTTCTCTCATATCTTAATATACATAACTCTGCTATTGGTTCCATGATTGTGTTTGTCCATTATATAATGAAATTTTATTCATTCCTCTCTGACTAATTGATAGTGATAAAGTGTGAAATATTACGTTGCATGTTGTCTCTCTTCTTTGCATGTGTACAGGTATCTGGATGCAACAAGCTCACGGATCATGACCTGTCCAGCTAGGAATGAAAGCGCCACTTCTTCTTCGACAACAACAACGAAGGAATCATGGTAAGCGATCTATCGCGATTCTATCTTTTGTAACTAGGAATCAATACATTTTCTTGTTTCGATTGTTTCTAGACCCCCTCTAGGGCTAGTGGGATCGCCTCTATCTGCAGAGGGGATTTACCTCCACAACAGC
>JAXQQM020065298.1:0-62419 GCA_034641835.2 Pinus albicaulis
TGAGGTTACCTATTTCATCGGTAACATTGTCAAAGGCACTTTTAGCCACGAAGGTGATTTTGCCACAAAGGAAAATTGGCCACAAAGGCGATTCAGCCACAAAGGCAATAAAAGATCAGGCTCACCCACTCTGAGCTCTGATACCAAGATAAAATATGCACAAAATTGAAAAGAAGGAGTTGTAGCTCTCAGGTGAGTACTACACCTGGAGACTACACTCAAATTGAGAGATCACTCTCCGTTCACTCTCCATTCATGAATGAGAAATTACATCATTAAGTACATCACCAGAAATCAGGAAGTAGAAAACAAACTCCTAAACTCTAGGAACAAATCCTAAACTAAGGAGATATGTTACAACTTGTGTAACCTTTTCTCCATTAATACAAAATAATATAATTATTTTCAACTTGATCATAGTGAATTCGCGTTTATAATGGAAATCCGCCAGGAAAAATGAAGACCACAACATATTGGAATATATTAAATAACAAAATACATATTAAAGGTAAGATATGCCATGTGAATAGGGTGAGATCATCATACGTAATATAAATGAGGGTAGATTCATTTTAACTTCAGATCTATCAAGTATAGGGATCGAATCTTTTGAGGTGAAAACTTTTTTTTTGAGTGGAAAATGTGAGGAAAGGTTTTCCCCTAAAGAGATTTGATCCTTCTGGATGCTTGATAGATTTAGAGTTAAGATGGATCTAAGATGATTTCAGAGATGAATTTTTTTTATCAATAATATGTAAATATATCTAATATTAATATAATCATTTTAAATATACTAATATGTCTAAGATTAACCTTTTCATTTTAATTTTATTTTTTCTTAGTTACCTAAAAATTGTTAATAACTTTAATGATGAAAAAATATGAAATACTTATTTTGAATGCAAAGTGGCAATAATAGTATTGAATGATAGAAAATGTGAATAACAAGAATGTTTTCAATTATACATAATCTTCACTGTGATCAATCTCAAACTATTTTCTTTTACAAATTTATTTCTTTTATAAATTTATTTCTAAAATCATCATTTCAGGAAAAAGATAACAGTGGTTTTTTTGATCTTTATTTCATGTTTTTGATCAATTTAGTTGTTCCTGTAAAAATTATTCAACCCTGTGTTTTATATTTAAATTATCAATTTACCTAAAATAAGTACTCAAAATATATTATCAATTTATATAACATAAATATACAAAATTAGCACATGAACTTTATACTTCAAAATTATTTCAAAAATTTAACAATTTATACAAATGTGTGTTGGTGTTAGATACATTAATAATAAAAAATAAAATGTAAGATGACCTTAATACAAATTAGAAGTTGAAAATTACCCAAACAAAAAAATAAACTAATAATGGAGTGGTATTCATACAACAATGTTTCCAAAATGATACACCATAGTTAAATTTGTAGCACTTTATGAAGAAGAGAGGATTAGTTACCCCAACTATCCTAAAATATGTATATAATACTAGACAAATGAGGGACAATTCAAGCTAAACCAAGCAAGACACAATCTTATAGGATTTAACATATATGGTTTCATTTTGATAAAGTGAAGAAGAAACAATCTAAATATAGAATACATTATCAAGACAAGAAAACAAAGAGTTATATTTTTAATCTCTCAAACTCTCTATTTCTAGAGAAGGCCATCTTATCATCTTTAATTTTTCATCAATAGCATTGTACTATTTTTTTTTTAAGTTAGGTAGGACCAAATATTCATCATCATGTCCAAATACACGACCTCGATCGAGGCGTTAAATTGAATCGATGACTTCACATCAAGGAGTGCCTTAATAACACACCCAATCACCGTCTATCAAATACCCCATGGAAAATAACATTGTAATATGAATATATGCTTGGAATTGAATCAAATCCAAACAAGGGCCATTATTTTTATTATTTTTAATAATATAGGTCTTAGATATAATCTCATTATTATTATTATGGTCATGATTATTTACATTAATTATATTTTTTACTATTAAATTCTATAAGTTTGGCTACAAACATATTTAACGTATAAGGAAGAAAAATTACAATTTTGCAAATAGATTAATTTTACATTTTAATGTGTGTTGATTAGGAAAATGGATTTTAAGTGTACCATTCATGTATCATCTGAAGGTCTAGAGAGTAGTAGAAAACCTAAAAACATGACGGACTTCTCATCCAAAAACATGGAAATGTACTTTTATTAAGGTGATGCTATTCGGTGTAATATTGGTAGCTATACATAGTCAACCATATTAATATTCAACCACATAAATAGTCAAATATAGTCAACCAAATTATTCAAACATAGTGAAATAAAGTGAACCTCTATAGTCAATGATGAAATAGTTAACCATGCTTAAAATTGGTCAACCCTTCTTTCATAAACACAAGGGACCCTTGGTGTAGTCTTTTTTAGAACCATGGTCAACCAAGTCTCATGTGTGACAAGGATTTTCTGAATATAAAAATCAACCATGTTTGACCATATTTATTTCAGGGCTTATATACCTTGAGTTTATAATATTAATCCATCGAGTTTAATATTATTCCCTTGGGTTTTTAGTATTAATCCCTTTGGTTTATACTAGCAATCGATTGGGTTTATTAATCTAAGCAAATATATTCCTATGGTATTATATTATTCATAGGGTTTAGAATATTATCATAGGGTTTAATATAAATCCATTAGGTTTATAATCATGGTCAACCATTGTCAACAATCATCAACCATCATCAACAATGGTCAATCATGGTCAACCATGGTCGAATGTCACACTGTGACAGAGATTGTGTCAATATAAAAATGATACATTGTCAACCATGGTCCCACATTGCACTATGACAAAGATTGTCTCAATATGAAAAATTAACCATGGTCAATATTAATGGTCACATTGTGACAAAGATTTTTTGTTGGTCTAACGTCACATTGTGAAAACTATGCTCATATGTTTTCAACCATGGACAATTATGGTCCAACATCACATTATGACAAATATAGTCTCAATATGAAAATAAAACATGGTCCAATGTCGCATTGTGACAAATATTTTCTCAATATGAAAATCAATCATGGTCAACCATAATCGAATGTCACATTGTGAAAAATATTGTGTCAATATAAAAATCAAGCATGGCCAACAATGGTAAACCATGTTTCTTTTAGGGTTTATTATATTTGTATTACGGTTTATATACCTTGGATGTATAATATTAATCCCATGGGTTTAATATTATTTCCTTGGTTTTAAAATCTCTTGGGGTTTTAGTATTAATCACTTGGGTTATAGTATTAATCACTTTGTTTTATTAATCTAAGGGTCCATATTCCCATGGTATATATTATTGATAGGGTTTATAATATTAATCTAAGGGTTTAATATAAATCCTTTGGGTTCGTAATCATGGTCAACCAACATCAACCATTGTCAACCATGGCCCAAAGTCACATTGTGACAAATATTGTCTCTATATAAAAATCAACCATGGTCAATCATGGTCAACCATGGTCAGAAATCATGGCTACATTATGACAAATATTTCCTTACACTCCAACATTACATTGTGACAATCATGGTCGATCATGGTACAACTTCACACTCTGATAGAGATTCTCTCAATATGAAAATCAATCATGGTCAACCATGGCCCAAAGTTTGATTGTGATAAATATTGTCTCAATATGAAAATCAAACCTGTTTTTTTTTAGGGTTTATAATTTTTATCTTTGGGTTTATACACCTCAGGTTTATAATTTTAATTCCTTGGATTTAATACTATTCTATTGGTTTTTAGTGTTAGTCCCTTTATTAATGTATTGGATTTATAATATCACTCCCTTCAGTTTTTTAATATAAAGATTCAATTTATTATAATTATAATATAAATTATTAATATAATTATAATATCATTATAATAATTATTATTATAAATATAATTACTATTAATAATTATAAATTAATTATAACAATTATATTTATACTTATTATAATAATTTTTATACTTACTATAATTAATAATAATTATAATTAATTAATTATTAAAATTATAATAATTACTAATAATTATAATTAATAATAAATAAGATTGTATGTTGGTCTAACATCACATTGTGACAAATATTGTCTCAATATGGCAATCAACCATGGTCAACCATAGTCCAAGACCGCATTGTGTTAAATATTGTCTCAATATTAAAATCAATCATGGTCAACCATCATCGAATGACACATTGTGACAAATTTTGTGCAATATGAAAATCAACCATGGCCAACAAAGGTAAACCAAGTTTATTTTAGGGTTTATGATATTTATATTCGAGTTTATATACCTTGGGTGTACAATACTAATCCCATGGATTTAATATTATTTTCGTGGGTTTATAATCTCTTAGGTTTATAGTATTAATCACTTGGGTTATAGTATTAATCCCTTTGGTTTATTAATCCAAGAGTTCATATTCTGAGGGTATATATTATTCATAGGGTTTATAATATTAATCTTAGGGTTTAATATATATCTCTTAGGTTCATAATCATGGTCAACAAAAATTAACCATTGTCAACTATGGTCCAATGCCACATTGTGACAAAGATTATCTCAATATGAAAATCTCCATGGTCCAACGTCGCTTTGTGCTAAAGGTTTCCTAAATATGAAAATCAGCCATGGATGATAATGGTCAACCATGTTAAATCATGGTCAATATGAAAATCATCCATGGTCAATTATGGCGAACCATGGTCAACTGTGGTCCAACATCATATTCTGACAAAGGTTGTCTCAATATGAAAATCAATGATGGTCAACAATCATCAACCATGGTCAACCATGGCCAATCATGGTGAACCATGGTCAAACATTGTCCAACGTTGCATTGTGACAAAGATTGTCTCCATATGAAATTAAACCATGGCCAATCACAGTCAACCATGGTCAAAATTCATGGTCACATTATGACAAAGATTGTCTCATGGTCCAACGTGACATTGTGACAACCATGGTCCAACGTCGCATTGTGATAGAGATTATCTTAACATGAAAATCAATCATGATAAACCATGGTCAACCATGGTCCAAGACCGCATTGTGATAAATATTGTATCAATATGAAAATCAACCATGATTTTTTTAAGTGTATAGTATTTATCTTAGGGTTTATAAACTTTTGGTTTATAATTTTAATTCCTTGGATTTAATATTATTCTTTTGGTTCTTAATCTCAATCCCTTTATTAATATATTGGGTTCATAATATCAATGTTTTTAGTTTATTAATATAAAGGTTGAATTTATTATAATTATAATATAAATTATTAATATAATTATAATAATTATAAGATAATTATAATAATTATTATTATAAATATAATTATTATTATTAATTATTATAATACCAATAATTTAATAATTATAAATTATTATAGTTATGTTTATTAATAATAATCAGTATAATAATTAATTATTATTATTATTATTATAATCATTAATAATAATTATAATTAATTAATTATTAAAATTATAACAATTATTAATTAATTATTAAAATTATAATAATTAATAATAATTTTTAGTAATTGTAAATAATATTAATAACCATTTTGATGAGCGTGATAATTGTAATTTTTTGCATCCTTTATATATTTTGTATTATATATTATTATTGTTTTATAGGGAAAATGATTAATAATTTTATCACCTTAAATATTTATTTTATATCTTATAGTTATAAAATATAAGTAAATTTTTTCAAAAGAATATTTTTACTCGAAAGCCAAGAAATATGGGAAGGTTAACAAATTATTAATATGTATTACAGACATTTAAAAAAATAAAAATAAATAAATATCAATTATCTAACAATGAAATAAAGAAATTAATTAAAAATTTAAAATAATAGTATAATAATTCATATTTTTGAAAATCCATAATTCGAATGGACATTATTTTATGTTCCCAAATTTTAATTTCTAGTGGTTATTTACATTCCAAAAAAAAAGTGAGGACTCGAACATTTTCTTTTATATCCTTTCCGAAAGTGATGAAGCATGCAGATAAGGTATTTGCACACATTCATTTTTCTTTTACTTAATGAAAATATAAAGAGTGTGGAGATAAGGTTTAAATTTTATATACCTTGGTTTACAAAATCTTGGTTTGTAATATTTATATTGGGGTTTATCATAGATTTTTCTCAATATGAAAATCAAGCATGGTCATCATGATGGTTCAACATTGTATTGTGACAAAGATTGTATCGACATTAAAATAAATCATAGTCAACGATGGTCCAATGTCGCATTGTGAGAAGGAATTTCTTAATATGAAAATCAACCATGGTCAACCATGTTCCGATGTCTCTTTATGAAAAAAATTGTCTCAATATCATAATTGACCCTTCTGAACCATACTCAATTGTGGTAATCCATGGTGAATAACCACGTTCACATTGTGAAAAAATATTGCCTCTCGTTCCAATGCCACATTCTTACAACTATGATCATCCATGGTCAACAATGGTCCAATGTCTCATTGTGACAAAAATTGTCTCAATATGAAAATCAACCATTGTAACACCCCCAGTTTATGTGTTTGAATTTCAAAGCTAGACATTTGAACTCTAATCCTAAGGGGAGTGGACCCCAAAGGACAAGTACTTTGTGAATGTAATTAAATATTTAAATTGAGAAAATGAATAAAAATGATTCTGTGCTGATTGACCAAAAAGGAGATTTAGGAGATCACTTGCTAAATCCATGAGGATGGATAAGGCAACTATTCCCTAAAATCCTTCAAAAAATCCTTGGAAGGAATTATTTCTAATTTAGATTTTGAGGAAGAATCTAAATTTCCCCAATGATGAGGTAAGTAGTTGGGAAGAGGTAAAAATCTGGAAAAGCTGAGGGAAAGCATAAAACAGCTTTAAAGAATCCCAAAAATGGGAAGCCTAGGCAAAGAGGAAGAAAAGCATCCTGCTATTCTGGATGCAGAATTAGAAACAGGCTTTGGGGAATAACGGTTTAAGTAAGGCACAATAAATAGATTGGAGGTTGATACATTTATAGGGATGATCTCATCTCGGTGGGATTCCAGGGACAAAGGACTCTAGGTTGGGAGGTTGGTCATGTTAGCGCTCGAATCTACCTTAGGCTGAAATAAGGTAAAACTCAAGGCAACATCAAACCAAGCTCAGCCTCGTAGCTAGCCCTACGAGGACAGGAGAGCGCTCTCTCCGGGTCAATCTCGATAAAATGATCAATAGGGTCTGAGATGACTTCAAATGGGAACTGATTTTAGGCTTGTAAATAAATGTGAAAAGGAAATTTAATGAATAACTGAGTTTTCTGGGCTGTATGGGACCAAGGAACAACATGAGTAGAGATTTAATCAAAGGCACAGGGTATTTCATAAGGCGAGATAGGAATGAAGTTTAACAATTAAATTGAAATTAAATGGAATGTAAAGACTGTTTAAGAAAGCTGAAAAGGGCATTAAACAATGAATCCTTTCCAACAGAAGAAAATTACACAAATACTGAACGCTCCCTCAAGGCAAAGAAAATAAATTGGGTTCTACCTCCCTTACTGTAAAACATTCAGCTGGAAACGATTATGAATGAACTATGAAACATTACAAAAGACATATGAAACAGAAAGAAAGACACATTTGCTAAATTCATACCACAAGAATCTTATAAACCAGAGCTGCAACCTTTCATTATTCCTGTATCAAAGTTGTACCATGAAGCTCTCTGTTATCTTCCCTATGTTTCCCAGAAATCTCCCCTCTTTTACAAAGGATTTTACAATACAATAAATAGGACCAATTTGTCAGAATATAGATCGACAGTCAGAGGAGCTGTTACAACAGCTCATGAACTGAAAGCTAAAGATAGAGAACAATAACCAAATAATCTTCAAAAGGAAGGGCTGTGTTACACTTGAAATCTGTTTGATAACCCACGAGGAGGCACACCTGTAGCGTAGATCTCATAATCTGAAGACCAGCATAGGTAATCGAATACTATCCCTTTACTAAATTTTGAGCTTAGAATCATGTAGTTGCTGATTTTTAGGCCTGAAAATTCTTTTTCTGGAACGCCAGTTTACACATTCCTACACAACTACCCTCAAAATGTGTTTTCCATTTTACCGAAATTAGAAAAAGGTCTCAATATTTTAATTCTAAAATATGGATCAAATCCGCCACATATATTATTTAAATCTGAAGATGAATCTAATACCCGAGTATTGCAATGACTGCCACATGGGACATTTTTCCAGCCTAGCTGGAGGTCAAAATTTTCCAAACAAGCCACTGTAATTACTAAATTATATTAATTCTAACAAAGAACTTGGCAAACATTGTGGAATCGCAAATGGATATCATTTGTTTTTACTGTCAGTTATTGCAACGAACCCACGATTTTGGCCTGTTCCAAGATCTCCTTTCCCAACAAAAAACCCCAAACCAAAGGCAACTGCGCTAGCTAAAACGCGAGAGACCTGGGCTTCATATCATCACTATAATTAGTTGGTAAAAGAGGCTCCTCATCTGGACCAAGTGACCTCCCATCAAGAATTCCTAGGCGCTTTCAGTATACTATTGTCTTTCACATACTCTTTACGGAACTCTATATTCTTATTCCATATCTTCATTATTCGCTCAACCTGGCTGCTACAAAGTTTGTCTAATGCCTCCCTTTCACCTGAAAGTGCATACTGCCTGGCTGACTGAATATCACTTCTGCTCTGATGAATTTCAATGTTCCGCTCATACTCCAATCCCTGACCCAGAAGCTTACTACGTTCTTGAGTTTTATCAATGTCATCAAATGCCTCTTGAAGACAGAATGAGGTCCATTCGATTCAACAACTTCCATCGAAATTGACCCAATCTGGCATGCAATTAGATGGAAACATTGTCTTTGGAACAAGCATTTTGAATATTTGAGAGGCAATTTTGATTTTTTCGGGCTTGAAGGTTGTGTGCACCGCGCGCAAACCCAGTGCGCTGTGGCCCTTGGGTGCGCCGCGCCCACACAAAAATGCACTGCAAGAACTTGCCCAGTGCGCCGCGCGCATTCTATGCGACGCGTGCTCCTTTGTATGCGCCACGCTATATTGAAACACACAATCGACGCTTTAAATTCAGCTTCATTCCTCCAATTTTTCAATTCGACTTCTCTGCTCCAAATTTAAATTCGAACTGTTTTTTGAATTATGTATTGAGAGCTACATAACTATAATGTTACCACACAGTTCACCACTCAAAATAAACATGAAAAGTAGGAATTCTGCAAACTTAATCACAAATTCTATCCACATTACATTGTTATTAGCTTGTTTTCTAGCAATCCATGCAACATTGGTTCCAACAACCTGAATCTTGCACACACTATTTCACCCTTCTTGTAAACTCTGATATTATACATGATACTCCATGCCACCCCAACATTGGTTCCAACAACCCAATTCTTTCACATGATATCTCATGCATTAGTATGGAGCGTTACTGGATCTTTTTCATAATTCAACCTTCAAACAACCTTACTGAATTTAAACAACCTTCAAATTCAATAGTTAAGCTTTCTTTTCAAAGCAGTAAGGTATAAAAATAGCTGTAAATAAACAACTCTCTGTTCTTACTGTGAATTCGGGGCTCCAGTTGAGCAACTTCTCCTTGGTTTCTAAAGAAAAAGAGTTTTCTTTGCTGTCTTTTGTAGGGATGGTTAGCATGAAGTTTGGCAAGGTGACATAGAGCCTGCATTTGAAATCTTCAAGACGGAAAATTACATGGTTATTACAAACAACTAATTTGCCAATTTCTTCTCCAAAACAGGGTTTTAGAGAAGAATCATCCTTGAGCATTAATGATGATGAAACTCTTGAAATAAGAAACTTATTGAACCTTCCTCTGGCCTGCACATGTTATTGAAGCACTTCTGAAGACAAAACCCTGGACTCAAAATTAAATAATCATTAATGACGCAAATGACGAGAAATGAACCTTGGTGAATTTGACTCAGCAAAGGAAGGGGCCCGACCGTTGCGAGTCTAACGTGGCTCCAATGGGGATGGCGGCTCAGAGCTCCCCAGAGTGCAAGAACTACAGAGGCCTTTGGGAGAAGCGGTGGTGCCTCCATCCATTGGAGCAATGGAATCATTATTTCAAGAAATGTCGACATGACTAATTGTGTGCTGGAAATTGAAGCTCAAACTAACTCGAAAGACCTGTGCAAAGCTAATGAAAAAATTGTCTAGCAAACTAACCTCGAATGGCTAAGACACAGACTTAAAACTTAAAACTTGATGGAAGTACACCAACCTCTGTGTTTGTTGCAGACAATACCATCAAAATATATCAAAAATCCAATGTAACCAATGTGAGATGCCTTCTTGACCAGTTCTCCCCATTAGATCCTGGTCCAGCGATAAGATGCATTGGCCCGGGCATTAAACACAATGACCATGATCTCCTTCATCACTGAACACTGCAATAAACACTTTCACAGCTAACTGCAACAGATTGGCCATTGGATCCTGAAAAACATGAATATTTACCTCCTGCTGAAAGAACAAGGTGTCTTTTTCTCCTGCTTCTGGTCTTTCTTCAAAATGCACCTCAGTAGAAGTATGTTCCTGGTCCTCAAAAAATTCTGAAAAAAGTAGATGAGCAGATCTCCTCGAAAAACATTTCAAAGCATGAAACATATGAAGAAGAATCTGAAAGGCAATCCTGAATGTTTTGATCTTCTATAGTTTGATTAGATTTTTGATCATCTTCATATGATATAACAGCCAAATTCTCATTACATTCATCAATCATGAGAAAAGAAACTTCAGCTGATTCTTGATGCTCAACACTATCATTTCTATCATCTACCACAAATTCATCCAAAGGAACTGTTCCACTTACTTGAACGAAGATTTCATCTCGTTGTTCATGAACTGACTGGATTGCTTCTTTATGAAGGTAGTGTTTTAATGAACTGAGAACATTTGGATCCATACCTCTGTCTTCTTCATTCTAGGTGATATCAACAACATATTTCTCCTTTATGGGATTCAGCACAAGGTATCCTTGGTCATCACAATCTGAATCTGAATCTGGAATAGCTGACTGGACATTATCACATTCTGCAATCTGCATGTTGTCTTCTTCTGTGGGCAGATCTGAAATGAGACTTTCTCTTTCACCAATTTCAGCCATATGGCAATCTTCAACCTGCTGATCTTGACAAGTGTCCTTTCAGATTTCTGTGTGCTGCTGTAATGGATTTTCATACAATGCTTCCATGATTTCTCCATCCATGAAGTTATCATCTTCCCTTAATATTTCTTAAAATTTCAATAAAATTATAAGCATGTTTGCAACGAGTCTGAACAATTTAATGATGGATAAGATGCTTGTCTATTTTCAATGAACGGAACTGAACAAAATCATTTAAACGGTAAAAGCGAGCCCCGGCCCGGCATTTTCACTGCAAGATTGGGCTTCACCTTCGGAAGTGGCGGGGAATATCTTCATCAAACAATCTTCAGAAAATCCACCTACGGCTTGCAAATATGCATGTTAAATCTAACTAGATGTACAGCAGCATCCTTCTTCCATCATCAGTAAACGTGACGGATTCCTTCGGCCAATCTACCTTGAGATTTTATTTAGAAAGCCTGGGATGTGATCTCGGCTCATGGGAGTGTATCTTCTTGTAACTCGTCCATCTTGAAATCTCCACATTCTTGATCTCCCTTAACATCAACTTTCTCTGGTCCAGATAATCTCCATACCTTAATCTTAAAAATTTTCTCACCTCTATGTTGTCTTTCTTTGGTGATTGCAGCAAGCTGCCAAAAGGATCCTGAATTTCGTGAATAACCAAACACTGTTGCTGATTACAAACAAAACAAAAGTCTCCTTCATCAATCTCCTCATATGACTGCAAACCTTGATGAGGGCTTTGTAATGAAAAATCTGTTAAACAAGAGAATGAAGGCGACCTTTGAATAAGATTATCATCAACATTATTTTCCGGCACATGGTTAGCTAATGAAGGAAAACTTTTACAGCAAACATCATCCAACACACGAGCAATAGGATCATCAAAAACTTGAGAAGACTGTTGCACTGTATCCATTGAAACTGCCTGACATCCTACTGGCTTTTCATCTTTTTCTTGAGAGATTTTACGAAGATTCTGCCTTATAAACTGAAATGCTTCAAAACAAAAGGGTATAGAATTTTCCTGCATCATCAAATCATGTATTTCATCTTCCACACCTTCATCTGTAATCTGACCTTCAATTTCATTTAGTGGCTGCAAATCTGATGCTACAGGCTGCTCAAGAATTTCGTTATCTGTCTCATCCTCAACATTAACATTGAGAGATTGTTGATTTCTTACAGGCAGGTCATTTGAAGATTTACCATGCAATTTACCCTTCAAAAACTGAAATGATTCAAAACAAAATGGTACGGAGTCACCTTGTATCATTTGATCACATGTACCAGCTTCCATGTCCTCATCTGCAACTTGAAAATCAATGGCTTTCGAGGGCTGAAAATCTGAATATGAGAAGTCTTGAACAAGGTTTTCATTGCGCTCAAGATGGTCCAGATCAAGACTTGTTGACATTTGATTTCTGATTGCATGGTAGTTGTCTCTGATGAACTTAAATGAATAAAAAAAAAAGGAAAATATCCTTCACTTACTTCAAAATTTGCTGCACTTTCCTCATCATTTTCATAGCTGATATGCATCGGTTGATCACTGTACTCGAGCTGCTAAAAGTGAACTTCCTCCTCGCACAAACTAGCTGTTGATTCGTCTGCAAGATTAGCTTCTGTTTGGAGAACATAATCATCATCATACTGATCAAACTGAGGAAAATCATCAGTATACAACACATCATCAAGCATACATGTCATATCAACAACTCTCTCTTCTTCAAGATGATCTATAAAGCAATCACTATGACAACTGGGATAAGGAACAAAATGTTTTGGATCAGAAACTTGTTCTTCCTCAATCAGTGAGCCATGGGCTTCAACATTATACTCATTCTTTGTGGTTTTATTTTGTGTTATCTCTTCTACTGCACTTACCAACATGTCAAGATTTACCTCTAAAGATGTCGATTTCTTCGGATCCATGTTTTTCATCTCTTCTTCCTTCAACCTTGCCCTCCGGATCAGCAAATGAGCCTCTACATTCACTGCCTTGTTCTGCATTTCGTGAAGTGTTGCAATATTATTTTCTCTCAGCTGAAACTCCATTTCCAGATCAAAGGCACCCGGGTAGTACAAGAGAGCAGATCTAGGAGAAGGTCTTATATCAACTGGCATCAAATAATAAACTTGGTTAAATCTGGCAGAAAACTGTTGTACTGTCTCCCCTGGAAGTCTTTTCAGCTGATTATACTCTTCTATAATAAGGAAAGGATTCTGTCCAATCATCCACCTGTCAAGGAAAACTTTGACAAACTTCTGGAAATCTGAAATGCTCGCTTCAGGCAGGGCTTTAAAACAACTCTTCACTTGGCCTTGCAAAGAAAGAGAAAATAGTCTGATACTAACATCCTCTTCATCAACTTCAAAAAGGTCTAGAAAAGTCTCAACATTCTGCACATGTTGCTCAGCGTTGACATTGTTACATTCACCGTCAAATCTTGGTAGATATAGGTCATAATTTTTAGGGAAAGCATGAAGAACAGAAGGTAAAACAAGAGGTTTATACCGATCTAGGACTACAAATGGTGTAGAAGTATATACAAGAGCTACGGGATCAGCTTGATTTTCTGGCTCATCACTCTGAAGAGAGTCATCATAAGATGTGGGAAAATTAAGGAGGCTAGGATCAAAGGGAAACTCAGTATTTACACTTTTTGAATAGGTCGAGTGAAGATTTTGATCACCTTTATCATACAACAAATTCTGAAAAACTTTCAGGACAGCTTCAAGACCAACGAAGAAGTAATTTACAAGAAAGCAGATTAGATCCTGAATACCATTCCACTTTAGATACCTGAACTTTGTGTAAGATCCTTCCATTTTCTTAGAGAAAGAGTCAGTCCTCCAGTGGAGTCTCTACTTTGAATTGGAGTCACCAGGTGAATGATTTTAGCCTTCTTATGTTTGATTGTTGTCCACCATCAACCATCAGATCTGAACTTGATACATGTACTAGGGAAATTTATAAGTTAAGTTTTACGATTACAAGCTAGACTGGAGATCGACTGAAGTAGCGTTTATCTACTTCGCTGATGCATAGCAAAAGCGTTTCGAAGGCTACCTGGCACGACTTCAGGCTCCGTCTGTAGCTATAAATCAAATAACACTAACAAGAAAACCAGTTCGTCCCCAGTATGGTCACCACTATGTTAGCGCTTGAATCTACCTTAGGCTAAAATAAGGTAAAACTCAAGGAAACATCAAACCACGCTCAGCCTCATAGCTAGCCCTACGAGGACAGGAGAGGGCTCTCTCCAGTCAATCTCGATAAAATGAGCAATTAGGGTGCGAGATGACTTAAAATGGGAACTGATTTTAGGCTAGTAAATAGATAGGAAAAGGGGTTTTAATGAATATCTGAGTTTTCTGGGCTGTATGGAGACAAGAACAGCGTGAGCAGAGATTTAATCAAAGGCACAGATTATTCCATAAGGCGAGGTAAGAGTGAAGTTTAACAATTAAATTGAAATTTAAATGGAATGTAAAGACTGTTTAAGAAAGATGAAAAGGGAATTTAAACAATGAATCCTTTCCAACAGAAGAAAATTACACAAATAATGAACACTCCCTCAAGGCAGAGCAAATAAATTGGGTTCTACCTCCCTTACTGTAAAGCATTCAGCTGGAAACGATTATGAATGAAATGTAAAACATTACAAGATACATATGAAACATAGAGAAAATACATAATGCTAAACTTCACGCCACAAGAATCTTATAAATCAGAGCTGTACGATTCAATTATTCTCTGTCAAGCAACTGTACAATGAAAATATGTATTTCTCCTCCACACACCTCTCCTAGTTTTCCAAAATTCATCTTTTATTGCTCTGAAACATCATTTGAGTGAAACCTATCCCGATGTGTGAAACAAGGGATTTGTCGAAATGAAGCGAAATGAAGGGGATAAGGGGCTTCTAAATTCTTGGGAAATTTTGGGAAGTAGGGAGGGATGTTAGGAAGCAGGGGAAAGTGGAATCTCAGAGATTGAGTGAGGAGAAGGGGTCCAAAAGGGCAAAACACAGGCCTAGCCTAGAAAATTGCCAAGTTGTGGCAAGAAACTAGGGTTTGTGGAAAAATGAGGAATTTGGGGGATCTCAGTGATGGGAAGTGTTTAATAAGGTACATTAATGATAGGGGAAGGTGTATGAACATCAGGATACAATTTTTTCTAATGATTTTACCATCCAAGAGAAATTACCTCCAAAACCCTAGGAGAGGGAAATGGACCTTACCAAGGCACAACTGAAGCATGAACAAGCTGTAAAATGACCCAATGGAACTTGACATGATGATGAAAACCCTCTGAATGATGGTACACTCAGCTGAATGGTGACATGGACCGACATTTGGAAAACTTTGAAAAGTGTGAAAACAAACCCTAGACCTAATGCATAGTGACCAAATTTTGCTTGAAGACTCATTGAAATGACAAAATTTGACCTTGACACCTTAAAATCACTTTGTAAGAGCATGTTTGATCACTGAAGGAAAGCTACAAAGGCTGACACTAACAGAGTACTCTACTTATTCATGATGATAGCTATTCAGCTAACTTGCATGCTTGGGATAGGCAATATAAAGATTCATTGTTGACACAACATCTCATTATTTGGAGGAGATCATCATATGTGGATGCTACAGTAGGGGAGGGGACATCCTTCAGTTCTATCCTTGTCGTTGCTTGAGGACAAGCAACATTTGGGAGGGAAGGACTGTAATATTCCTAAATTAGCCCAAGCTAATAGGAATGTTCATTTTTTTCTTGTTTTACTTTTCTTTTCATGTTTATGAATAAATGACTAATGGAGGACATGTAAAACTCCTTAGATCAAAAAATAAATACATGCCCAATGTGAAAAGGGATAAATCTGGGCCATTGGAATAAAATCCATTTATGTGTGAAACAGGATTGAGACAACTGACTGGGTCAATAGGACCAAATCTCAGTTCTATCTAGATTCATTGAACCATCTAGAGGCTCAGTGCAGTTTTAGATGGGGAAGCTTCATGTGAAATGAGCTAAAGTTTTGGAGGTTGTTTAGGGTTTTGCACATCCTCATCTTATAAAAGGAAGGAGAAGGCTCAAGAGAAGTTTCTTGAATATATTATGATTTTGGAGAATTATGTCCACTTAGACAAATTCTAGTTCTCTGGGCTTTTTAGCAAGAGACTAGTGAGGATCTCTTGTTGGGGGTTCTCCATCCTTCCATTGAGTTGCTCTTGGAGGGTTTTTTGCTTATTTTCCACTATCTAGCATATGGCCAAGCTCCATCTCTCTTTTGACAGCATAAATCCAGTGAGGTTTTCATTTTCTAAGTGAGCTGCAACAAGTGGAATCTAGATCTACTCATATCTAGATCATACTATCATCTCTTCTCTGTGAGTGAGTCATTTATCCTCCTCGAAGAGTGTAGTATCAAATTGAGCTTCAGTTTCAGATCTTGGAATCAAGACAAAGTGTATGCTATCATCAAATACGTAGTTTCTCTCCCTGACCTGCGTAAATTTTGTGGAGCAGTGTTTCAAAGGTTTTGGCATTGTTTTGGATACAAGATCTCTGGTGTAAAGGAGCTCTCCTTGCACTGTGGTGATCCATGGATTGGCCAACCAATCCATGTATGTTTTAGATATGATAAATTAAATGAATTTTATGCTTCAAGCTTCCTGAATCATTCTACAGATCTACTGCAGTAAAACTTAGAACTACTCCTGTACTTTCATGTATTGCTAAAATCCCCAAGGGGAGTGTAATAAATAGTCTCTTTGGCTTCCATATCTGTAATAGATCTGTATTTTCACACATAGATCTATTCTAGATCTAATATATAATAAATTAGTGCTTCATTCTTCAGAAAATTACGTTGTCTATATTTCTTGGCAATTTCCAGTGTTGCAACACCTCAATCTTGAGGGTTTATCCATGTAAAATCCCTGTTTTTATCTTGCAAATGCATAATTTTTACCCCAGATCTAATTTCATGATGTGATGAACCTATTTCATATAATCCCTTCAGAAATTTATGCTGATTTAGATTTAGAAAAATCTGCATACATTAAGTCATGGGAAATCAGGGTTTTCAAGCCTAGTTGGGATTGGAGGAACTGTTTAATATAGCTAGGATCATTTTTTTGACCTGAAATTTGGTATGGGAGTCCCAAACGGTCTAAGATAAAATATCCTACAGCCATTTCCCTTATTTTTTCAAGTATTTATGAATACACTCATTTTAGGGTATAAATCACCTCTTTTCCCCACCCTTTTGAGTCCAAAAGTGAAGTAAAGGTTGCTGCTGATCATATTATTGAAGGATCTACACTATACATTTTTTTATCAATCATAGGGCTGCATCTCCAACCCTATATCACCTTATGGTATTCTCATTGTTGCAGAAAATCCCTCTTTTGGGATATTACACTCTTGGGAAATCATTGCAGGGTCATTGTAGCCACCCTTATGGCTTGAGTATCATATTTTGAACACTATTCTGCTTGATTTTTCATCTCCAATATAATAAAATGGCTCAGCTATTTCTGTGCATTCTAATGTGTATATAGTTTTATTGTTTACTTTGCTGCAGTTCTTATATTGTGTTTCAGTATTACTGCATTCTCCCTTTTGGGATATTACAGTGGTATCAGAGCATGATATTTGGCTCAACTTGTGGACACTTCATATTTTCCATCAAAAGAAGAAGAAGATAGATGAGATCTATCATGAAGGAGGATTATAGTCTTGCCACTCCTCTCTTTAGATCCATGCAAGATCTCTCCAAGGAGGTCAATCAAATGGAGAAGGAAAGGCAAAAAGAAGATCCGGGAAGAATATTTGATGAGGAAGGTCCAAGCACTTCCTATTAGCAAAGAAGGAAGACCGAAGAATCATAGATCCCCTCATAGATCCACTATGCCCACTTTCTTTGGAGAAGGTGAAAGGCGTAGAAATAAAGAAAGAAGAGAACGTGAGACTCATGAGAATCTCAGTCTATATCTTGAAGAGTACAAAGAACAATATAGAGCATTCAAAGAGATCCTAACTCTCCAAGAATTCTTCCAAATCAAAGAAGAAAGAGGATCCTATAGAATCAGTAGAATAAAGAGGCACAATAGGTTTTATTTACCTACATTTGATGGATCTTCTCAAGTACTATTAAGGCTTGGAGGAAAGATTCAGATACATTCTTCAGGCCACATCCTGTAGTTGAAGGAGAGGTTGTCCAAATTGTAACACTACATCTTTTAGGTGAAGCCATTGATTGGTGGTTTGGTCACATGGAGCTTGCAAAGGTGACTAAATATTCAAATTTCTTTCACAGGTTGAGGAAGAAGTTTGATGTGAAGTAAACAAATATGTACCCCAAAGAGACATTTCCTAAGGAGACAAGGGAGGATGTCAATCTTGTCACTCTGGACAAAGAGTCACTGCATTCACCACTAGCTACAGAAGTACTTACATCCATAGAAGAGACACTTGCAACCTTGCAAGATAGTATTGAGCTATTGAAACATAGAGTCCCATGCATTATTTAGGAGATGCATGAGGAAGAGGAGGAAGATTCCAGTGCTGGTACACTTGGAGAAATTCAGCCATCCCTCTTACCAGTAGTTGGAGACACTATTGTCTCGGTTGGAGGAACTCTTGTATTCTGGAAAGAGGCTCCCACATATCAGTTGATCCAAGGTATGCATGAAATTTCATCACATATTGTTTTAGTAGATCTTATTGAAACTTATGAGGACATTCCATCAAGGCCAATGCATAAACAAGGGTTAGAACAAAATGCTTATTTGAAGCAACAAACTATCACAGTGTAGAAGACCCTTGATCTAATCGAGGAGATGAAACTCTATCCCATTTTTTCATTGATGGACTACATTCAACTCTTTGAGTTGAAGTGTGTATTTTCAGGAAAAAGGATTAGCATGATCATATGTACAATGACTAGTTATGAGATCAGTATTGTGCCTTGCTTTGAGAAAACACATGTATTCCCATGGAGATCTACAACACTGTCACTTAGTCACAGTGATAAAGAAGGAGCCCCATAATTCTTGGATCATTTTGAAGGTAGCTTCACTCAGGAAGAAATGGAGGCAAATATGGTAGATTGTAGAAATATTGAGATGAGGAATCTTTTCTCCTTTCTAGTTGACACTTTCTTAATGAGCATCTCACTTCTCAAAGATAAACTTGTACCTGTAGCAAATCCAAAAATTCTTTGGTTTTGGAGGGCCTTTGGTGAAAAGAGAACCTCATTGAGAGATATCATTGGAGGTGCACTTCAACATCTCATGAAGTGAAAATTTCTTCATCAATTTAGGGAGGATGGTATTCTACAAAGGGATGATACCATGTTTATGCAGTACATAATTCCTCATCCACATTGGGATGATAAGCAAGGGGTTACATGACCACTTGCGGATATATGACATGGGCCAGCAAGCTTGGTTACGTTGGTTGTTCTTGGGTGAGTTTGGTTACTACCCAAAGGCTCCTATTTCTTTGATCCATGCCCTGAAAAACACTTATGTAATGAAGAAGGAGGCATGGTTGTGCTGGCTTCTCTAGGGTGAGTATGGTTACCACCCAATCGCTCATATTTTTCCAATTCATTCCTTTTGTATCAATGGTAGAATGCAGTCAAAGAAGGGATGTTCATTTTGGTTTCCCTTGAGAGAGTTTGGCCATCACATGGCATCTCCTATGTCTATGTGTTTTGTATTGGGTAGAACTTGGCATGATACTCTCATGATGTATATTGATGGTTTTTTCTTGTATTGGGCTTATGTGACATTCCACATGTCTATCAGTATTTTTTTACTCCATGATGCACATGAGGAGGAAAGAAAGCAACAAGATCTCTTGTTGCTTTGGTTGCTTTTGGGGGAGTTTGGCTTGTCCATCTTACATGGAGGAGATGGAGGGTGGTAGAAAAGGGCTTTACTCTAGTGGCAACTATTGAGATAATATGGTTTGACATATTTGTCTACACATATATCTCTTTTTCTTCTTTTGCATAATGTTGGAATGATGCTTGGATCCAACAAGGCCAACAGGGCTAAGGATGAGAGCATCTCAATGCTCAATCAAATTCATAAGGCATGGGATGAAGAGATGTATTATGAGATGGAGATTTTCCTTTGTGGAATGAGCTGTAGGTTTTAACCCTGAACATAAATTATTTACTCACAAATTTTATAATAGAAGACAAAAAATAGCGAGAGCATAAAACATAAAACAGATAAACACAAAGATTTTCCCCTGGATCCCAAATCGGGACGACCAGCTTGATTTTTCATTATATTCCTTTTAGTGTTACAACACATATATATACATGCCGAAGCATACATAAACCCCAATCCATAAACCATGGATTAGAACATAACCGTAGTTCCCTTGACCGGATCTACAAAAATACCAGGGGCCGAAAACTATCGTACCCCAATACCATGTGCAAAACCATGCACAAAATCATGGGCACGGACTACCCACAGGAAATTAAGGACATAACACATACCCAACATTCTCCCACTTGTTGTTTTCTTTCCACATGGGATCACAAGAGAGCTTAGTCAATGGCACAATTCTCCAACACCCATTGTTTCTCTACACCAAGAGAACTTCTGAGTGCTCACAGACTTTGTTAATGCATCTGCAACATTCTTCAAAGTGTCCACCTTTACCAGCAACACCCTTTTAGCCTCAACCATATCTCTAACAAAGTGATATTGAACATAAATGTGCTTTGTCTTTGAATGATAAGCAGGGTTCTTAGCCAGGAAAATTGCACTTTGGCTATCACGGTCTATCCTTATAGCTTGCTGTACCAACCCCATACTTGAACACAATCTTTGCAACCAAACTGCTTCCTTGCTTGCATGAGTGGCTGCTATGTATTCTGCCTCTGTAGTTGAAAGAGCCACTACAGACTGTCTTTTACTCATCCAACTGACTGTGCCTCCAAATAGGCTAAACACATACCCACTTGTAGATCTTCTTTGGCCCAGATCTCCAGCCCAGTCTGCATCAACAAAACCACGAATGTCCAACATTATTTCCAATCCTGGTCTTCCCTGGTATCACAAGCCATAATCACTAGTGCCACGTAAATATATGAAAACCTGCTTCACTGCTATCCAATGCTCCTTCCCTGGGTTTGACATAAACCTGCTCAATACTCCCACTGCATGTGCAATGTCTGGTCTAGTACAAACCATTGCATACATCAGGCTACCCACTGCACTTGCATATGGAACATGGGACATATACTCCTCTTCTTCTTATGTCTTGGGACACTGTTCAGCAGACATCTTTACACCTACAGGAATAGGAACATTCACCGGTTTACTATCCTGCATATTGAACCTCTGCAATATAGTCTCGACATACTTCTTCTGGTTTAACCAGAGCTTCCTCTTTGCCCAATCTCACTTAATTTCCGTGCCCAAAATATAGTTTGCAGCACCCAGATCCTTCATGTCGAATTTGGAGAACAATTGGGTCTTCAAATCTTGGATAATTTCTTTGTCATTTCCAATCAACAACATATCATCCACATACAAGACCAAATAAATAACACGGTCACTAATTAATTTAAAATAAACACAGTGATCCTCCTTGCTTCTGGTGAAGCCAAGTCCCCGTATATAGGTATTAAATTTCTGATACCACATCCTTGGTGACTGTTTTAACCCATACAGAGACTTCTTCAACCTGCATACCAGTTCTTTCTTACCCTTCACCATAAAGCCTTCAGGTTGCTTCATGTAGATCTCTTCTTCTAGATCCCCGTGAAGAAATGATGTCTTCACATCCATCTGTTCTATCTCAAAATCAAATGCAGCAGCAACAGATAAAATTAATCTAATAGAAGTAACTTTGGCAACAGGAGAAAAAATATCACCAAAATCAATTCCCGGCACCTGGGAATAACCTTTCGCTACCAATCGAGCTTTGTATTTCTCCACCTTGCCTTCTACATTCATCTTCTTCTTAAACACCCATTTTCTCCCAATGGGCTTCCTTCCAGCCGGCAACTCCACCAGATCCTATGCATCGTTTTTGTGCAAGGATGCCATTTCATCAACCATGGCCTCCTTCCAGAGTTTTCCATCCTCTGAATCTACTGCCTCCCTGATAGTTCTGGGTTCATCATAAGTTATAGTTAAGGAAAAACTTGAACAGAAATCATATGGACTATACCTTTCTGGTTGCCTTATTTCCCGAACTGATCTTCTAAAAGCTGGAGTTTGTGGCTCTTCATCTTCTTAGTCTTCTTCTATTGTAGAGTCTGATTCACCCTCCTTTAGCTCAAACTCTATCTTCTCAGGTTCCTTTGGTAGGACTTCATGTTTAACAACATCTTTCACTTCTTTAAACACCACATATTGGTTGTACACAACCTTCCTTGTTTCTGGGTTCCAAAGCTTGTAACCCTTTAAACCATCCCTATACCCAATAAAGATGCACCTTTCAGATTTATTATCCAACTTGGTCCTTTTCTCCTTTGGAACATGTACATATGCATCACATCCAAATACCCTTAGATGTGAAAGAGAGGGTTTCTTACCAGTCCATACCTCATGTGGGGTCTTATCCTCCAATGCTGATGAAGGTGATCTGTTAACTAAGTAACATGCAGTCTCCACTGCCTCTGCCCAGAATTCTTGTCCTAACCCGGTACCACTGAGCATGCTTCTTTCCTTTTCCATCAGTGTTATATTCATTCTTTCTGCAACTCCATTTTGCTGAGGTGTGTATGGAGTAGTCTTCTGCCGTGCTATACCACACTTCTTACAGAACTCTTCAAATTCCTTCTTGCAGAACTCCCCACCATTATCTGTCCTCAACGTCTTTATCTTCTTCTCTGTCTGGTTTTCCACCAGAGCCTTAAATTCTTTAAATTTGTCAAAGACTTCAGATTTCTTCCTCAAGAAATATATCCATGTATTCCTTGAGAAGTCATCTATGAATGAAACATAGTACACAGACTTTCCCAGTGATGGAACTGACACAGGCCCAAGCACATCACTGTGCACAAGTTCTAATATGTTGTTTTCCCTATTAGCACCAGAAGGAAAACTCACCCGATTCTGCTTGCCATATACACAATTTTCACATAAATCAAAATCCATAGAACAATTAGACATACCTTCTACCATACCATTTCTATGTAGTATTCGAAGGCCCTTCTCTCCAATATGTCCAAGCCTTTGATGCCATAGCATGGTCTTTTCTCCAGAGACAGCTAGGCTTTCCATCCCACTTTTAGGAACCACAGAACTATTACACCCATCAATAACAGTGCTACCTTGTAGCTTGTACAGAGTTCTAGTCCGAACTCCTCGCATTAATACCAGTGCTCCCTGAACCATCTTGCAGGCATCTTTATCGAACACTATTTTTACACGTGCATCATCCATCTTGCTTACAGAAATCAGATTTCTGGCCAATGCAGGAATATGCAGAACACCAGGAAGTGTTATAATCCTTCCACCTTGTAGCTTCATCTTGACCTTTCCATGTCCGACGATTTTTGCCTTCCTATCATCCCCTAGGAAGACATCACCATCATATTTATCATACTTGCAGAACCACTCCCTATGGGGAGTGAAGTGAAAGGATGTACCTGAGTCAATCAACCATGACTCATGATCTACATGTGTATTTGAAGAAGAAGAAAAATACACATCCCCACCTTCATCCAAGGTGGTTTTTGCCTCTGCAGAAGGAGCATCATCAGATCCCTTTCCTTTATTAGGAGCTTTAGATCTGCAGTCCTTTTTGTAGTGCCCTTCCTTTCCGCATTTCCAGCACACCTTTACAAACTTTCCAAGAGATTTAGATCTCCCTCTATATTTAGATCTCCCACTCGAAACCTTATTCTTGTTTATGTTATGGGACCTTCCTCGTACAGTTAAGGCATCTCCATTCTGACCCTCCATATTTCTCCGTCTCATTTCCTCCGATAGCAAGGCTGAGACAATGTCATCAAAATTCAAGGTAGTTGCATTGCTACCTATTGCAATAACCAGACTGTCCCACAAATCTGGTAGAGAACACAACAAACTGATGCACTTATCTTCATCTGAGATTTTAATATCAACAGATGAAAATTGACTTACCACAGTATTGAAGGCGTTCAAATGCTCTATCACCGAGTCTCCATCCTTCATCCTCAGGTTATACAGCTTTTTCCGCAGGAAAAACTTATTCACCAGAGACTTAAATTGGTACAAAGTCCCTAGCTTGTCCAACAAGGTCTTCGCCGTAGCTTCCTCAGATACATTCAACAATACTGAATCTGAGACACACAATCGTATTATGCTCTTAGCCTTCCAATCCAGTTTCTTCCAGTCTTCATCTGACATTACTGTTGGTTTAGTACCTGGATCTACCACAATCCACTGATCTTTATCCACCAGCAGATTCTCCATCTTGAGCTTCCATAACGCAAAACTCTGACCATTAAATTTCTCGATCTCTATCTTCCCGCTGCTCGCCATCTTCTTTCACCGCAAGAATCGATCCTGCAGATCTCCCACTGAACAGGGTCTACCACAGGCCCGAGCAAAAAACCCTCAGCGGCAAAGGCGTCCCCCTGAAGCTCAAACTACTTTGATACCAAATGTAGGTTTTAACCCTGAACAGAAATTATCTACTCACGAATCTTATAATAGAAGATAAAAAATAGTGAGAGCATAAAACATAAAACAGATAAACACAGAGATTTTCGCCTGGATCCCAAATCGGGACGACCAGCTTGATTTTTCATTATATTCCTTTTAGTATTACAACACATATATATACATGCCGAAGCATACATAAACCCCAATCCATAAACCCTGGATTAGAACATAACCGTAGTTCCCTTGACCGGATCTACAAAAATACCAGGGGCTGAAAACCATCATGCCCCAATACCATGTGCAAAACCATGCACAAAACCATGGACGCAGACTACCCACCGGAAATTAAGGACCAAAAATTTTCACTGGGGCGCTGCCCCGGACCCTGACAGGGGGGGCTACCGCCCCCCCCTATGACGCCCCCATTGCGCCCAGCACAAAGGGGGGGCTATCATCCCCCCGCGCGTGCTTAGTCGTGGAAAGAATATAACACATACCCAACATGAGCCACTTTATTTTATGTATCTCATGTATTAATGATGATGTTGGACATCATATGGTTGTCACTTCGTACTTCATGGTGGAAGGAGGACATCTAAGCATACAGTTGGAGGTCATTCTATATATTTTTGAAAGACAAATTTGGAACCAAACATGCATAAAACATTGCAGAAAATGGAGGAAGCCTTCCTTATGTGGATGACATTTGGAGGGGAATAGATGGATTTGCATCTACTTTTGGAGTTGCTTGAGGACAAGCAACATTTTGCTGGGAGGGACTGTAATATTCCCAAATTTTCACATCATATTTGGAATATTAGAGTTCTTGATTTTCTTAAAGAATTAAGTAAATAAAATGGTGTAGGGACCCATAAACCTCAAAGATGAAAAAAATCCACTTTTAATGTGTGTATGTGGATATTCTAGATCTAGATCTAAAATCATGGAGTAGTGGAGCAGCTCCATTAATGGAGATCATGTGTCATTTATGAGACAGATTATGGAGGATGAAACAATCAAATAAGATCATGGATCTTAAATATAAAATCATGAGGATCTTTGATAAGATCAACTGAGATCATAGTGCATTAAAAGAACATCATGAAGCATTTATGATAAGATAGTGGAGGAAGTGATGCACTTAATTCACATATGATGGAGAGGGTTGTTAGGTCTCTGTAATTTATTGGCAAGATTGGGAGAGTCCAATCACAGAGTTAACATCATTTCAACCAACTTTGGGATTCTAGGATCTAGCCTTCCTGAATCCGGAGAGGGATCTCTCCAATATGTACAAAGATGGATATTGTCTTTGAAAAGCTTAAGGTAATGATATTAGGCTAGTTATGAAGGCCAAGGTTTTGTTTGGTATTTTCGGATGATTGAACATAGTTTCTGTCTGAGGTAGAAAGATCTATATGTAAACATGTTCAACGGTGAGAAGTTGCAAGTAAAAGAGTAAGCTTTGATCAAGAAGGGGGATGATGGCAAGTTGTCAATCCATTGGGCTATGGAGTCATAAGAGGATTTAATTGAAACATTCAAGTTCAAGAATAATCTATGGGGCAAGTCATCTATGCCTAAGGATCTCTTTAGAGTTTGATTTATGGGATGGAGTGATACAAATAAGAAAGGGAAAAGACAGATGCAGAACAAAGAGCAGCCCAGGATCTGGTAAGTACTTTGAAACTAGCCAGCCTTTGACCAAGCACTTAAGAAAAACATAGAAGTAAACTAGGATCTGGTAAGTACTTTGAAACTATCCAGCCTTTGATACACTTCTAATAGAATACCAATAAAAACGATGGGAAACTTGATGGCAACCTTTGGAGTAGAAACTAGTGGGCTGGGCTCACCCTAATCCCCTCCTAGCTCTCCTTTACTTAGTTACATCCAAGACAATCACAAAGATAACACAGAATGGCCTAAGATCTGATAAGTACTTCGAAACTAGTCAGCTTTTAACACATCCTAAGGGAAACAATTGAATAGTTGAGCAAACAAGAAAGGGACTCAGGTATAACCTTTGATTTCCTCAATTCATTCCTTACACAACATATATTGAAAGTAACATCTAAAAATAACATTCAGCTGTGACGAAAAGATGAGGGAACGCCAGCATCTCTGTACTTAGACTGAATTAAATCATTTCTAAATAACACAATTAGAAGAAAACATTGAAATAAAGATTTCTCAGCCAGAGAAGGTTACTGGTATGCAGTAAGTCCTAACACTGTTCAAACTGTTCTTTACAGTGGAAAATGAAACGAATTGAAAACAGAAATAAAATGACAAGTTCACAGTGAGAATAACACCACCATCAACATAGACCAGAATCCCATAAAACAGCTTGTATTGATGCTTCAAACCGGTTACAATCTTCAGGTCCATTGTTTTAATCCATCTCTCTTCACAACCTAACCTATCAGCTACAAGCAAAGCTCCAAGAGCCGATAAAACCACTCTCTACAGTCAAGAGTTTTCAGCTCAGTTACATAGAATGTTTCAGCAATTACATTAACAACCAACTAATCCAACCCCTCACTCATCTTCTACTGAAGTATTTATAGAAGGATGAGAAGGTGAGAGCTAACAAAAGATCTCTCGAAGCAATTAATATAGATTCAAGACTTCGTGGCCATTTGAGGGGCTCGATGAAGAAATTCACAGGTGGAACACTGTATTAACTGTTTTACATTTATGAATTAAGCTCAGCAGGAGCTTTATTTGACTTTGAGGCTGCAACGTGCGCGAGAGCAGCTGCGCAAGTATTACGGCTCATTAAATTTGGGGTAGAAATACTTCTTTGGGCATTAGAGGCGAATATCGATTTTCTTCAATAACTTCGGCCTCTATTTGAAAGGTTTGAGGCAACAGGTGGCTCTTTATAGTAGCTGAGGAATCAATTCGCCTCGGATGTACTTCGATGGAGGAGCTTTACGTGCGATGAAACACTTTAGGTTTTCCCTTTAAAGCATGTTTTAGATTAGGGGATTGAGCTTTTTTGGTACTGTCTTAGCCGTATCCCCATAAAAACAATCTTCAATCTTCATACGATATTGCTCACGTCTTCTTGTTTTTCTTTTCTTGCCTTGTGTGTTTGAATTAAAACAATGTCTTGTCGATGTGCAGGCCGCACTGGGCTTTTTAAAGGCATCAATGCCCATGAAGCATTGAGAAAACAATGGAGCAAAACCCCGCAGATGGTTCTCTTTAACAGCTCGAAGGCGTAGGAAACGTCTTTCCCAACCCTCGGCTTTCTTTCATTATACAATGGAAAACCATTAAAACACCTAGAAAACACAAAAATAGTTAAGAAATCCTGCGGAAATAGGTTTAAACTGCTTCAGATGGTGGGGGAGGAGCGTAGCCGTCGGATGAAGGCAACCAACAGTGGAGATTTGCGTAGACGAGGCGAAAAGGAGAGCGGGGAGATGAACAAGTCGGAGTAGTTTTGGACCGTCTGATCTGGACACGTGGACAGTCCAGATTTAATCGAAGGGTCTCAATCGGAGGTGGCAGAAAAGGGGATGCGATTGAAAATTTCAGTGCGATTGAAACATTTCGATTGAAACATTGCGATTGAAACATTCCGATTGGGACATTTCGATTGGGCGATAACCGTTCGATCTGCAGATCAGATCGACGGCCTAGATCCTTTGTTTTCTTGCACCGGCGAGACCCTTATACTTCGTAAGAAACCCATAAATTTCAATAAAAAGCAAGGTTTTGAGTGAAATGGGCGGAATATATATATGATAGGCTGGCACCCGATTGGGGGGCCACTGGGTGTATGGAGTGCCATGGGCCCGGGCTTTATATAACTAGGGCCAATTGTAATCAAAACATTCGGGCCCGGTCTTTTTGATCAACCCATTTTAAATTCTCCGATCGCGATTGCGCGATCGGTCTTTTTGATCAACCCATTTTATATTTAGCACGTGACTTCAAGCTTTTAAGTTAAAACTTTGGATAAGCGGGTTCTTGGGTTTTATAAAGGAAAAAGCAGAAAAGTAATGAAAATTTACAATGTTTTAAGCGCCGGAGGCGGGCTTACTAGATATATAAAATAAACAATGCGATCGGGTTTTATGCAGCAAGGCTAATCGCAATCGAAACTTTTGGAGTATGGCAAAGACTTGCGCCTTTGATTCTTTTCGATGCGATTAGCACTTCATGGGTTTGGCGCTTGGTTTTTATGATGAGGGCGTATTGGGGAAGTGGTTTGGTAACTCAGGCCAAGGGGCTTAGGTCCATAAAAAGACTTGTATTTTTATGATTTTTCACGGTTTTTTAATGGAAACAAAGGGTGCCGAAAGGGTTAAAAAGTGAGTTTTTAACCATCGGAAGGGTGATTTATGAAGGGAAGAAAGGAAAAGATGAATAATAGAGGAAAAAAATGGAAAAAAGGGAAAGGAAAAGAAGGTTAATTTCGAGTGGGAGAAAGGGAAAAGGGATGGCTTTGCAGCAGTTTCTTCTTTGTATTTCAGCAGAAATTTCAGAGTATGAGATGAGAATAGCAATGAGGATTTTGGACAAAAGGCAGAAGGCCTTCAAGGAGTCTTCAAAAGCCAACAATTTTTAGTGATGAAATTTGTTCTTTGAAGGCTCAAAACAGATTTAGCCACCTTTGGGTATAACAAAATATTATAGGTGGCTAACAGTGGCTCCACTTGGGGATGGTGCTTTGCTTGAAGGCATCAAGAATTCAGACTTGATTTCTCTGGGAGGTAGGCCTGTGCCTGATCCATTATTCCTTCTGGGATGCTGACCATGTGCCTCATCCAATGAATTTCTCTTCTTCTTTTTTGCTGAATGGTCTTGATTATCTCTGAAAAAATGATATTAGTTATGAAAAATGATGAGTTTCATCAATACAACCTTCTACCTACCCAATCCTACTGATCTAACATTTTTTCTTCAACAGAGTGCACTTGGATTGGCAAAATCTTAACAACATTTTATTCTTTTGAAAGCATAAAAAACTAATCTAATTCTACTCCTTATTTCTCCCTGAACTCAAATTAAACAGTTGAGTTTAGATGTTTCTCTACCTAATCTACCGTCTGTTGGGATTAAACTGTCCAACAGACTTTCATTCTCTAAATTCTAAAGCAGAAATTTAAAAACAGCCAAGTCAAGATTAAGTAGTTTGACTTGCTGTGATCTATGGCATAAAAACAACTTGCACATAGATTATTATTTGCAGAAAATTAAATCAAAATGGAAGGCTTAAGATCTGAAAGTTTCTCATTATGGCCTTCTTTTTCTTTACAGCTCTGTTTTAAATTTTGTTTTGAGCTGTCTCTTTCTTGATATCTGATTCAGATTTTGGGAAAATAAGAACCAGTTTTTCTCTTTTATGACTCAGAAAAATAAAACAGTTTTGAGTCATCTCTCTTTGGAAACTTTGGTTCAGATTTTGAACATATTTGAACCTTAATTTCTATCCTAATCTATCTACTGATAAGCCAAGATTAAACAGTTTGGCAAATAAAATTCACTACCCTATCAGCAGAAAATTGAAAGCTAATTAGTCAAGATTAAACAGTTTGACTAACTAGAAGTGTGTTTTGTAGGAGTGGCATTTAAGCTTGCACACTTTCAGATTTATTTCTCTTTTTTGGCATGGGGCTGTGCCTTTCTTGTTTTTCATTTCTGCCCTCTTTTCTTTCTTTCTTTGTTTTTGTATTTTTTGATTTTTCATAACTTTGAATGAAATGATGGATGAAATGTTTACAATGAAAAAGAAAAGAAAAAAGAAGGCCTAAAAACATATTATGAATCAAGAGAAGTAATGCTTGAGCATCCTGCCATTGACCGGACCCCCAAACAGATCTGTTCCATCCATCTCTTGTAAGAAGAATGCATTGTTTCCAGCAACTGAATGAATAGAGTAAGGGCCAGGCCATAGATTGTCAAATTTACCATGCTTTCCCTTGTATTCTCTCTTTGAGTCCCACTTTAAAACTTTGTCCCCAATCTTGAAATTGCTGGCCTTTGTTCTTCTGTCAAAAAGCTTCTTAATGCTGTCCTGTTTCTGCAATGTTTTGTTGTACACTTCCTCTCTGATTTGCTGAAGATGAACGGTCTGATTTATTCTTCTGATCATGTCATTATCTTCAGTCTACAATTCTTGAATTAACTTCATAAATGGTAAACCAAGGCTGTTAGGAAAAATTGCGTCTGTACCATACACAAGCTGGAAGGGTGACATACCAATAGATTTCTTCAAAGTTAATCTGTCAGCCCAAAGTGCATGGACTAGCTTTGTGTGCCAAGACTTTTTATTGTCCTCCAACAATTTCTTGATTATGTTCACTAAGCTTTTATTGGAAGATTCTGCAAGTCCATTACCTTGAGGGTAATAGGCTGTGGAGTGTCCCAACGTTATCTGATATTTATGACAGAAGTCAACCATTTTCTTTGATCCAAATGCTGCTGCATTATCTGTGATAATCTTGGTAGGGCAGCCAAATCTGGAAAGGATATTGGTTTCTATGAACTTTATAATAACTGAATCATTGGTTTGCCTACAAGGAATGGATTCTATCCACTTAGTGAAATAGTCTGTGGCAGTAAGGATCCATCTATGCTGGGCAGAAGATGAGGGATGGATTTCACCTATGAAGTCAAGACTCGACTGTTGAAATGGGGCTTCAACAGTGATTGGATGCAGAGGAAGGGGTAACAATTTTATTTTGCCTTCGAATAGTTGGCACTTATGACAAGTAGTGGTCATCTTGTGTACATCAGGAAAAAGAGTAGGCCAATAGAAACCAGCCCTCAAAATTTTGTTGGCTGTTGACTTCCAGTACAAATGGCCTCCACACTCTCCTTCATGAAATTCCTGCTTAACCTTCTCTGCATCAAACTCAGGCAAACATTTAAGCAATATACCACTAGAATTTTTCCAATAAAGACACCTATCTACAATGCAATAGTTTACTGCTTTCAGTTTTAAGAACCTTGCCTTTGTTTTCGACAAACCAGGAGGTGTATTTAAATTAAGAAAAACATAAACGATATCAGCATACCAAGGAGAATTCATAAAATGGTTTTCAATAATGGGAGTTGATAATTCTTCTTGGCTGTCAAAGCATTAATCATATTGATATCAAGAACTTCAAAATTGGATTCATCCATTAATCTAGCTAGACCTTGGCCTTTGATGAGTTTAGTGGGTTTTATCTCTAAATCATATTCGAGAATAACAACAATCCACTTACCTCTCTTACCATCTGGGTCCTGTGTTAGAATGTCTTTAACAACCGAATTAGGGACAAAGGCAATGATGTGTGAGTGAAGGATGTATACTCTGAAGTCTTTCAATGCTTTAACCAAAGCAAGAGCTTGCTTTTCCATAATATTATACTTCAAAGGGGCATCCCTCAATGCCTTGCTAAAGAATGCAATAGGTTGCTCTTGTCCTTGTGGATTTTTCTGTAAAAGGACAACAGCAATAGTATGTTCTGATGCAAATGAGAAGATATAAAAATCTTTTGAAAAATCAGGGCTTATAAGAACCGGTGTTTTGGTTAATGCTTGTTTCACCAGCTTAAAGGATGTCTTTGCTTCCAAGGTCCATTTTATCCCTTGCTCCTTCTTCAACATGTTTGTGATATTTCTAAGGAGCTCTGCCAAGTTAGGGATGAACCTTCTCAAAAAGTTAATCTTTCCAATGAAAGACCGCAACTCTTTGATATTTCGAGGATGAGAGATTTGCAATATAGCCTCAATCCTCTTTGGATCTATCTTTATACCCTCTTCTGAAATAATGTGTCCAAGAAGCTTACCTTCTTGGAGACCAAATAGTGTCTTCTTAGGGTTTAAAGATATTCCAAACATTCTGCACTTCTCGAAAACCTTTCTCAAATGTTCTAAGTGTTCTTCATCCATTTTTGAAAACACAGTTACATCATCGAGATAGATAATGATGAAGAAGCCCAATTCTTCCGAGAATGCTATGTCCATGGCTCTTTGAAAGGTTGCTCCAGCATTCATTAGACCAAAAGGCATTTTCACATACATGAAAGTGCCCCATGGTGTAGTAAACGCCGTCTTTAATTGATCATCAGGGTGGACTAAGACTTGGTTATACCCTGAAAAGCCATCTAGCAAAGAAATTCTTTTAGACCCCACCACCCTTTGCAAAATGTGATCCATCTTGGGTAAAGGGTAGTTGTCTTTCAATGAAGCTTTGTTTAAATTTCTGAAGTCTATACAAAGCCTGATTTCTCCAGTCTTCTTCCTAACAGACACCAAATTAGATACCCACTCAGAATATCTAATAGGGACAATAATACCAGCATCGTGCATCTTCATGATTTCCTTCTTAACCAATGGCAACTGGACAGGGTTTATTCTGCGCAGTTTCTGTTTGAATGGTTTTTGGTTTTTTTTAAGAGGAATTTTGTGCTGTATTATTTCAGTGTCATAGGATTTAAGATCTTCGTAACTCCATGCAAAAACATCAGAAAATTCTTTGAATAGCTCTATGTATTTGAGTTTAATGTGAGCTAGCAAAGTTTTGGGACAGTTTGATCATTTTAGGTTTTTCCTCACTGCCTATATTGCACTCCTCTACTTCAGTCTCTACAGGCTCCAGTTTTGGTTTATTGGCCACATCATCAAAATCAAACAGTTCTTCTAGAAGGGCCAAACCCTTGGGCAAACTATCATCCTTAGAATGCAGAGTTTCCCATTCCTCTGTTTCATATTTTGCAGTTAATTCTGCTTGGTCTCTATGTTTGATAGTCGGAAGGTTAATGTCTATAGGCTCAGGAGACGTTTCTTCTTCCCCAAGGAAATTTTCTTCACTGCAGTCTGTATCGTAATCTGAATCTGAACTATGGAGCTCAAATTCATTTCTGAATTGCATGAAGTCTTCTATTTGTTTATCTCCGTCAAACACCTGCCAATATTTCTTGTTATCTGGGATAGCTGGTCTGAATTTTATCTGAGAGGTGTCATCATACAGTATTGGGCAGGTTCTAGCAGCAAAGGCTAAATTGTGGGCTGCAATGTTTCTTTTCCTTGGGACAAAAATCAAGGTGGACTCCTCAAATGTTTTTAAAAGATCCATAACATCATTCCTGTAGGCCCTAAGTCTTGGGTGATTTGCATTATACTCCCCATTAACTTGCCTAATGATTAATTCGGAATCGCCATATACATTGATTCTCTTGGCACCTAGCTTTTTCAAGAGATGCAAGCCTAAGAGAAGGGATTCATACTCCGCTATGTTGTTGGAACACTGAAAGTTTAATTTACATGAAATACATTTTGTATGATTGTTTTCAGTGTTAGTGATCTAGACACCCGCACCAGCATTTGTTTTAGTGCACGAACCATCAAAATACATCGTCCAGAGAGGAACATTTTCAATTTTATTGTTTTGGTGTATCTCCTTTATATAATTTGATCCCTCCAGTTTTTCATCGGGTTGAGGATCGTCTTCTCGACTGTCAATTTTTGAGTTTAATGGATCGATGACTTGCAGTTCAAGACCTATGTTTAGTTTGCTAGGATTTTTAGACACACTAGACTGTTTCGGCAGTTCAGCGTTGTGGTCCTCTTCCTCCGTTTCAGCCCTTGATTCTGTTGAAATGATTTGTTCTGTAAGTGCTTCATCATTAAACATGATAAAAGAATCGAGGCTTGTGCTTACAGCGTACAAAGGAGAGTTTTGAGGATGGTCTTGACTTGTCACTGTGTACTGCATGTGGATTTCCCTGTAAAGTCTTCTAGTCTGATTAAAAATAGGGATAGTCGCATAGGTCATGTCCATCTGCATGGTTCCCTGTAGCTTAGCCCCCCAAGATCTTGACAAAAGCATTCCATACTATGGGGGGACATCAGCCACAACAACATCCATGACTAAACATTTGGCTGGAATCTGGGTTAAGTTAACATAGAGATCTTTTATCAATCCTAGACATTTAACTCTGCTTGAGTCAAAGGAGTACAAGTCTTTGTAAGGTCTGGTAATTTCAAGACCCAGGCTTTCCATTATAGCTTTTGGCATTAAATTATGGGAAGCACCCGAGTCATGCATAGCATTGTGCAGAATTTTGTCATGAATGTTTAAGCTCACATAAAAGGGAGGGACAGGACCCTCTTGGAACTTTCCTTCAATCTTTGGACCAAAAATAAGCTCTGGTTGGTCATCATTAAGATTGAGTGAATCTTCATTATCTTCTAAGTTCAAAGCTTTAAAAATTTTGGACCTATATACATGTTGGGCAGCTAACTCAGTCAAAGGAACAGAAATTTTGATCTTTGAGATTTCCTGTTCTAGGCTAAAAAGGTTTTGACTCTTTAAAACATCGATTTAAGCCTTGTTTACTGCCACTTTATCAGCAATAACAGCTTGCTGATTTGTTTTATCTACAGTTGGAACAGTTGTTTTACCAGGAGTACTAGCCGGGGTGTTAGTACTGCTAATGTTTGCACTCCGTTTTTCAATATTTTGAGTGTCTTTCTCTTTACCACTACTAGAATTAACAGCTACTGTTTTGTCTTTTTTTTTGATGGTTTTAGACTGGGTTGCAGTGCTGTTTTGAGAAGGTTTGTCAGAGGTTTTATTGTTGGGGGTTTGTTGATTAGATTTGCTTCTGAGTTCATATTCCTTTAAAGGTTCTATGACCGCGTTTTCCATGTTCTGATAATAATTTTCATTATCATTTATTTTGTCGTCGTAGGGTGTATAAAGACCTTGTTTATTATCATAATGAACCTCAAAGTCATCATCATCTACCCCAAATAAGTTTATATCATCCTCCTCTGTTATTTGTTCTGCTTGCTCAACCTCACTTAAAAAGTTTTGATGAAAGGGAGGGGTGATATGTTGATCATCTTCCTGGGGTCTGTTTGGAGGCTGATTTCTTCTAATATTCTGATTCTGGCTTTGGTTTCTGTTTTGAGGAGTGTTTTGATTTAAACTTGCTTGCGCTCTCTCTAGAATGCTCATTTTCTTCATCATTTCTTCCATCATACTTTCCATTTTTGAGCTTGAAGTGGAAGGGGTGGTTTCCTCTCTAAAAGATACTCTCTTTTCAGCTTTCATCCTCGCTCTCTTCTCCATAAGGTTAACTTCCACAGAAAGAGAACCTCTTTGCATATCTTCAAGGGTTGCAAAAACTCTTTCTCTGAGTGAATATGTCATGTCTGGATCAAACCCTTCAGGAAATTTGTTTAAAGCTGAGCCCTGAGGAGGTTTTAGTTCAGGGGAAAGTGCATTATAGACGTTGTTAAATCTGGTACAATAAGATTGTACACTTTCCCCGGGGTTCCTATGGAGATTGTTATAGTCAGCAAGGACTTGGAGAGGATTCTTTCTCACTTCCCATTTGTTTAAGAATGTTTGATGGAAGGCTTGGAGATCGTTAATACTATGGGGGGTTAAACCTTTAAACCATTTTCTTACTTCTCCCCCCAAACTTTGAGCAAATAGTCTCAACTTGACAGAATCATTATCAATTTCATTTCTGTCAAAGTAGTCATTCATCTTGTCCACATGTTGAGATGCTGTTATAGTATTACTAGCATCATATAATGGAATTTTGGATTGATAGTCCTATGGAAGATTGGCTAATGGTACAGGAAGGAATAAGGGAGCATACCATGCTGCCATGGCAGGAGGTGGAGGTGGATTTACAGAAAAGAAAGTGGGTTGAGTAGAAGTGGATGGACCAACAGTAGACTGCTGAGCTGATCTTGGATGAGAGACACCTAAATTGTGAAGGAAATGTAAATCAGGAGGTGTTGTTTCCCTGCTACCAGGATGTTCACTTGTTTCAGGAGATGAAAGTGAAAATTCAGAGTCTAACTGGATTATATCATCAAATGACCTAGTCCTAAATGGGTTCACTAAGCCAGTTTGTGATTGTTGCAGAGCTGAAAGGTTTTCAGGGACTGAATTAGCTCTTAGGGGTGATCTGAAAACAGTTGAAGATTGTATCTTAGGAGACTTCCTAAGGATTCTTTCCAGGTTGTCAACTATCTTAGGTGGATCTAGGTCAGGATGGGCTCTAGTGTGAATCTTTTTAGGAGCCACTATGCTAAGTTTTTAGACCCAAGTAAAACAAGAAAAGTTCAACCCGATATGACAATCTTTGAAAGGTCAACTAATCTGTTTTCTTATTTTTAATCCCACAGCCTTTTAACCAGGTTTAAAAGGGTATTTTAATAATGAGGGTTCTTCCCAGTGGAGTCTTAAGGTCTGTTGAGGATTGTGGAGTCACCAGGTGGAAATTCCAGAGTGTTTTCAAAGGAGTACACTGTCCACCACAGTGTTTGTGAAACATTTGTTTTCAAGGATATCTCAAAACACAACAAAATCTAACCAGAGATTTACTGGGAGGGCATTCACCAGATATGTCACCCCTAAAAGAGGATGAGACCCGGAGGCTACCTGGCCCTTTCCAGACTCTGTCTTAAGAGTATAGAGTAAAACCCATCAAGACGTAAACAAGATATCAAAAACTGGTGTTTTACTACCAATCTGAAATGTTTTTTGGTATTTTTTGAATTGTTTTATTTATGGTTTAGAAGAATGTCCTAACTTTGCCTCAAAACTTAGCTACGGTTATGAAGCAAAGGCAGTCTATCCTTATGGCTAAGCTAGCTGATTTTCCAAGGTTAGATAAAAACTTAAAATAATCCTAGGGTTGACCTAGTTTGTCACTGATTCAAACAAGCTCCATCATGATTACCATTTCTTGGTAGTGCTTGAAAAGGCTACTTTTTACTCTGGTTAATAAAGCAGATGCTCTATGAACCAAATCTCTGACGTCGTATGATTATCTTTAAATGAAAATGATTCTGGGTTCGATATCTCCCCAGCGGAGTCGCCAGAAATGTTAGGTTCTGGTGGCTCAAGCTGGTTAATAAAGCAAGTGCTCGAATAGATTTGAACGTAAAAGCCTCTGAGTTTTTTCCCCAGCGGAGTCGCCAGAAATGTTAGGTTCTAGTGGCTCAAGCTGGTTAATAAAGCAAGTGCTCGAATAGATTTGAACGTAAAAGCCTCTGAGTTTTTTCCCCAGTGGAGTCGCCAGAAATGTTAGGTCTCTGTAATTTATTGGCAAGATTGGGAGAGTCCAATCACAGAGTTAACATCATTTCAACCAACTTTGGGATTCTAGGATCTAGCCCTCCTGAATCCGGAGAGGGATCTCTCCAATATGTAAAAAGATGGATATTGTCTTTGAAAAGCTTAAGGTAATGATATTAGGCTAGTTATGAAGGCCAAGGTTTTGTTTGGTCTTTTCGGATGATTGAACATAGTTGCTGTCTGAGGCAGAAAGATCTATATGTAAACAGGTTCAACGGTGAGAAGTTGCAAGTAAAAGAGTAAGCTTTGATCAAGAAGGGGGATGATGGCAAGTTGTCAATCCATTGGGCTATGGAGTCATAAGAGAATTTAATTGAAACATTCAGGTTCAAGAATGATCTATGGGGCAAGTCATCTATGCCTAAGGATCTCTTTAGAGTTTGATTTATGGGATGGAGTGATACAAATAAGAAAGGGAAAAGACAGATGCAGAACAAAGAGCAGCCCAGGATCTGGTAAGTACTTTGAAACTAGCCAGCCTTTGACCAAGCACTTAAGAAAAACATAGAAGCGAACTAGGATCTGGTAAGTACTTTGAAACTATCCAACCTTTGATACACTTCTAATAGAATACAAATAAAAACGAAGGGAAACTTGAAGGCAACCTTTGGAGTAGAAACTAGTGGGCTGGGCTCACCCTAATCCTCTCCTAGCTCTCCTTTACTTAGTTACATCCAAGACAATCACAAAGATAACACAGAATGGCCTAAGATCTGATAAGTACTTCGAAACTAGTCAGCTTTTAACACATCCTAAGGGAAACAATCGAATAGTTGAGCAAACAAGAAAGGGACTCAGGGCTAACCTTTTATTTCCTCGATTCATTCCTTACACAACATATATTGAAAGTAACATCTAAAAATAACATTCAGCTGTGACGAAAAGATGAGGGAATGCCAGCATCTCTGTACTTAGATTGAATTCAATCATTTCTAGATAACACATAAGAAGAAAACATTGAAATAAAGATTTCTCAGCCAGAGAAGGTTACTGGTGTACAGTAAGTCCTAACACTGTTCAAACTGTTCTTTACAGTGGAAACTGAAACGAATTGAAAACGGAAATAAAATGACAAGTTCACAGTGAGAATAACATCACCATCAGCATAGACCAGGATCCCGTAAATCAGCTTGTATTGATGCTTCAAACCGATTACAATCTTCAGGTCCAATGTTTTAATCCATCGCTCTTCACAACCTAACCTATCTGCTACAAGAAAATCTCCAAGAGCCGATGAAACCACTATTTACAGTCAAGAGTTTTCAGCTCAGTTACATAGAATGTTTCAGCAATTACATTAACAACCAACTAATCCAACCCCTCACTCATCTTCTACTGAAGTATTTATAGAAGAATGAGGAGGTGAGAGCTAACAAAAGATCTCTCGAAGCAATTAATACAGATTCAAGACTTCGTGGCCATTTGAGGGGCTCGATGAAGAAATTCACAGGTGGAACACTGTATTAACTATTTTACATTTATGAATTAAGCTCAGCAGGAGCTTTATTTGACTTTGAGGCTCTGCGTACTGTGGGGAGCAACTCTGCAAATATTCTGTCATTAAATTTGGGGCAGAAATAACTTCTTTGGCTGTTCCGAGGTGAATATCTGATTTTCTTCAATAACTTCGGCCTCTGTTTGAAAGGTTTGAGGCGACAGGTGGCTCGGTGGTAGCTGAGGAATCAATTTGCCTCAGATGTGGCGGTGGAGGCTTTCTGTCTGATGAAACACTTTAGGTTTTTCCTTTAAACTATGTTTTAGATTGGGGATTAGGCTTTTGATAACGGTCTTAGCCGTAATCCCCATAAAAACCGTCTTCAATCTTCATCTGTTGTGCTCTGTCTTCAAACTGATACTCTTTAACTGTTTTTGAATTAAAATAGTGTCTTGTCGATGTGCAGGCTGCGCTGGGCTTTTAAAAGGCATCAATGCCCATGAAGCATTGAGAAAACAATGGAGCAAAACCCCGCAGATGGTTCTCTTTAACAGCTCAAAGGCGTAGGAAACGTCTTTCCCAACCCTCGGCTTTCTTTCATTAAACAATTGAAAACCATTAAAACGCCTGCAAAACACAAAAATAGTTAAGAAATCCTGCGAAAATAGGTTTAAACTGCTTCAGATGGCGGGGGAGGAGCGAAGCCGTCGGATGAAGGCAACCAACGGTGGAGATTTGCGTAGACGAGGCGAAAAGGAGAGCGGGGAGATGAACAAGTCGGAGTAGTTTTGGACCGTCTGATCTGGACATGTGGACGGTCCAGATTCAATCGAAGGGTCTCAATCGGAGGTGGCAGAAAAGGGGATGCGATTGAAAATTTCAGTGCGATTGAAACATTTCGATTGAAATATTCCGATTGAAACATTCCGATTGAAACATTTCGATTGGAACATTTCGTTTGGGCGATAACCGTTCGATTGGGTCTAGATCGACGGTCTAGATCCTTTGTTTTCTTGCACCGGCGGGACCCTTATACTTCGTAAGAAACCCATAAATTTCAATAAAAAGCAAGGTTTTGAGTGAAATGGGCGGAATATATATATGATAGGCTGGCGCCTGATTGCGGGGCCACTGGGTGTATGGAGTACCATGGGCCCGGGCTTTATATAACTAGGGCCAATCGTAATCGAAACATTCGGGCCCGGTCTTTTTGATCAACCCATTTTAAATTCTCCGATCGCGATTGCGCGATCGGTATTTTTGATCAACCCATTTTATTTAAACATGTGATTTTGGCATTTTAAAACAAACTTTGGAATAATGGGTTTTTGGGTTTACAAAGGAAAAATGGGTCGGAAACGAAATATTCACAAGGTTTAAGCGCCGAGGGCGGGCTCAGGGTTATATGAAAATAATAATATGATCGGGGGGTTTATGACAAAGGGGTTGATCGTAATCGATATTTTTGAAATGGCTCACAAACATGCACATTTGAATCTTTTCGATGCGATTAGCGCTTCATGGGTTTGGCGCTTGGTTTTTATGATGAGGGCATATTGGGGAAGTGGTTTGGACTTAGCCCAAGGGGCTTAAGTCTATAAAAAGACTTGTATTTTTATGATTTTTCACGGTTTTTTAATGGAAACAAAGGGTGCCGAAAGGGTTAAAAAGTGAGTTTTTAACCATGGGAAGGGTGATTTATGAAGGGAAGAAAGGAAAAGATGAATAATAGAGGAAAAAAATGGGAAAAAGGGAAAGGAAAAGAAGGTTAATTTCGAGTGGGATAAAGGGAAAAGGGATGGCTTTGCAGCAGTTTCTTCTTTGTATTTCAGCAGAAATTTCAGAGTATGAGATGAGAACAGCAATGAGGATTTTGGAAAAAAGGCAGAAGGCCTTCAAGGAGTCTTCAAAAGCCAACAATTTTTAGTGATGAAATTTGTTCTTTGAAGGCTCAAAACATATTTAGCCACCTTTGGGTATAACAAAATATTATAGGTGGCTAACAAGGGTGATCACCCCATGTGAACGTGATGCAAGACATGAAGCCACAATGCAATCAAACATGAAGACTATGTACACATGTACAGCGCAGTTTTGGAGTGGGCCCAGGCTATGGAAGGCTCAGGCATATAATGAAGGTGAAGGCACAATGGAAGGCATGATTTGGATTATTCATTTCTTGATCTGTTTAGATCTAGATTTTTCTTAGGACATCTATATGCAGGCTTGGGCTGTTTAGAAGAGTTTGCAGTGCTATTTAGCATAGGGTTTTCCTGATCAGTAATCCCACCTCTTTCATTGAGTAGCTCTTGGAAGAGGATTGTTCTTCATTCCTTATCAGGAATTGGTGCCATCTTCAGGAGGTTGTTTCTAGCATTCAGCTAGGAAATGAGTGGAGGATTCATTATACCACTTTGTTCTTCACATCCAGCCTTTCAGGAGCAACAGATATACATATTCCATTCAAGCCATTGGGTTTTACCTCCATGTAGCAGTAGTATCTTCAAGGATTGCGCAGTCCAATCCTGTAGATCTATTGGAGGAAGCAAGTTTCTAGTATTTTAGCTGGAAATCCTGTGAAGGATCATCTCCTCATATTGGATCTATTGTTTATTTAATTTAGGAGTTGATTTGACACATCCAGCAGTAGGATATTGAGCCTCCCTCTTTGACAACATAGTTTTCTGAAGCTATTGTTCATTCAGTAGCTATTTTCAGTGGAGAATATTGGAGGAGCTAGATCTTGAGCTTTTAGCACAAGGATCTAGTGAAAGGGTTAGCCCTTCTTGCATAGATCTGATAGTGCACCATTGCAGCCATCATATCATTAGATCTAGCTTTAGATCTGCATTCCCAGAAATATATATATGAATCCCTAAGAGGGTGGTTTTCATAGACTTACAGATCTAATAAACCCTTTCTGGGTTATCTTCGAAATCCATCATTGAGCCCAGATCTATAATTTCAACCTCATTTGACCTCCCATTCTTCCTAGATCTGAATTTCTATATTTCATGTAATTTTAGTCCCAACAGTTGCAACAGGGACAATGCATTTTACCTTCCAACATATCAGCAGTTACGTAGTCCCTCTTGGGAAATCATTGCAGGGTCATTCTAGGCCACCCTTGTGGCTTGAGTGTATCATATTTTGAGCACTATTGTACTTTCTTTTTCACCTCCAATATAATAAAATGGCTCAACTATTTCTGTGCATTCTGATGTGTATATAGATTTATTTTTTACTTTTCTGCATTTCTTATATTGTGTTTCAGTATTACTGCATTCTCCCTTTTGGGACATTACAGGGAGGGAAAATTTGAAATTTTTCTATAAAATCCAGCCATGGGAAGAGAAACATGAGAACACATTGTTATGCTGGACAAATTTCTTGAGAGAAAATCAATTTTTGTTATCCAAAAGCAATAGGATTGGAAGGATTCAGTTGTTGGCCATCCAACACCTAAATCCAAGAGAAAAGAAGTTCACTAGGTGTCTATCAATCTACCATTCGTAGAGAGGGGAGAGAAGCTTGCTGAAATCTTGAGGGGGAAGAGACCCCCTTGTCTTGGAAATTATAGCTCTGTAGCTCTAAGGAGTGATTTAGCATCCTATTCTCTTAAACCATCAACACTGATCAAAGGGAGAGAGCTCTCCATTTGAGTTATTGGTGTGTTTTCTCGATTGAGCTTGTTATTGTACATGTTATTTTGTTTTTATTTCTTCATTGATGTAGAATGCTATGTTTATACTTAATTTACTACATTATTTTGTTCCACTAATGATTTAACGAAGCAATTGACCTGTGACTAGCTTGTGGGAAAGCAACCTCCCTATTAAGCATAGTGTATTTCATCTGTTCATGCGTCGAATATACAGCAGGAATGGAGAGTCCACTAGATTATTTATATGGAGATAATGGCTATTGTTTCAGGTCCTGTCTCCTACTCATGCTTGCTGCAAGAGAACTGTTGCTTCCTCTCAACACTTTTCAGTCACCCTCAGTGAGAAATTTGGCTTAGAGAAAGAAGACTTTTTCAGTCCCTTTAGTCTGCACACGTTAAGCCCAGACAGACATGTGATCTTCATGCCTGTGTGAAGACAAGTCGCATGGTAGGCAGTGAGCTCATTTTTAACTGCTTTTTCTCAAAAAAATTCAGTTGTAAGGTGTTGGCAACCCATAAGGGATTTTCCATCACTGTGCTTTTGTATTTCATGACTGGTTAGAACACTTTTTTTTGGAGTTTAACTTAGAAAATAATTTTTTTTAATGTTAGTTTTTTATCATTGAAAATCACACATAGTTTAATTAGGGAATGTAAGTGGCCTTCAATCCACAAATGCTATCTGAAAAAATGATTCGCTGGTTAAATATACCAAACACATGGAATATTTAATGGAAAATTAAGTGGCCCATACATCCACACATCTTTAGCTAATTTCTTTTTTTTCAATTTTTTTTATTAGTTTAGTTCAATTTAGGCATTAGGTTTCAGGACCATGACCAAATTATCGAAAATAAGGAAAGTAATATATGCCACCCTTGCACCTCACGGTGAGCTTGGGTTTGCATATGAAAGCTTTCTTAAGATAGTTTTCCATCTCCCTATATTGCAAAGCTTAGTCTAACTAGGCAAGGTATAAGCGGTCCATAATCCACACATTGTTTATTTTTTCAAGTAACAATCACACATAGCATTATTTGAGAAGGATTGTAAAGGATCACCACATATCCACATCTCATAAAACTTGTGATTGTACACTCCAAAGCACACAAGAAGCAGTGGTAAGCATTGGACCAAAAAGCAACTAGTTTGTTGCGACCTTTGTCCTCTTCTTACAGTTACTTCACCAAGGAACACCTTAAGAAAAATAAGACTCTCTAAAAATAACCACTAATTGAACTCACTAAATTCTCCACACAGGGGCCACAAAATAAATTATAGATCAGGTTAGCACAATCGGGGGTAGGCATCCAATAATCCATTGTGGTAATTCTACATGTTGAAACATATATGTATCCACCCATGGAACAGAATACCCAAGTGTTACAAAGACCTGTTTTAGAGGGGGTTAAGCTTAGGCCTAATGCGTGTGGTACTTTTTTGGGCTACCTAACCCATATAGTTCTTGGTACTAGTAGCTAAATACCAACAAGCTGAAGACTCAAATGCTCACGTGGGATGATGGTAGTTTAGTGGTAAAATCTAGGGAATCCTTCCCTATAGGTATGGGTGAATGCAGCATTAGATCCTCTTACCTTTACCTTGGTTGATTCTTCACTTGCTGGAAGGCATCGCTAATTCTTTCAGGATGTTAGCCATAGTACCCATTAGTAGACATATTTGTAAGGCCTAGTTACATTTGTGAGTGTGAAGTCGATTAGGTCTTTTTTGGCTTTTGAGTATCATATGCAAAAAAACTAAACCATATTTTTTGCTTGCTTTATCACATAACATTAATCTAAAGGAAAACTTACCTTTTATTTTTTCTCTTTGTTTGATGTATGTGAACATATTTTATTAGACAATATTCTTTCTTCTCTTAGTAAACCAAAAATATTTCCAATATTAATCTAGTCAAAACCATAATGGACCCAATGGGACCTCGTCGATCTAGGCATTTTTTGGACCTCCCCCCATTACAGACTTGAGTGTTAGGTATTTCGCCATTTAGGCATTAAAGAAGACACACTACCAGCATTATCAATTCATCCTTTATTGGGGCATATTTAGTTGGAAACCCCCAAGGGTCACCTAACACCACACAAGTGGAAACCCCAGTAGGGTCACCAAACTCAACTCCTCCCATAACCCCCAGAGGGAAGAGGAGTGCTACCCCTTCGGCGAGTTAGCAGAACACACAACAGGGTACATCACAGGGAAATATTCCCTAGACACCCCCCATACATCATTACACTTAGGAACATGTGTTTCCATAGTACACAATGGAATTCAATACTCAGGTACCCTCTTTAGCATCATTAAACCTTCCATATCTATCAAATCTAGCTAATCACCCCATTGCACGTAGCCCTAGTTGGCCCCCGATGCCCATGAATCTCCCCTCGGACATACGAAAATTCGAGGGGAAGCAAGAAAAAGACCCTCGAAATCATATTATGGCTTTCCACCTATGGTGTTATTCCAATAGTATTATTGATGATACTATTGACTTAAACAATTTCAACGCACCCTAATTGGGCCTACTGTGGAAACACTACTTGATGGGTAAAGAGAATATTTTGCATACCAATCATTTTTCCTTGCTTAGCTTAGTGCCTTTGAGCCAAAATTGAAGGTAGTCAACACTTCCCCTCTTGGATTCTCTTGTCCTCCTATCAAGAATTGTATCTTCCTTGAGCTCATCCAAAAATTCTAGTGATAAATCTGTAGTTGAACATCACTTCCTTGATCACCGATTAAAGTTGGATCATACAAATGTAATTTTTCAACATTAACAACTGAATACATTTTCATATATGAAGGCAAGTCAAATTGAAATGCATTATTTCCAACTTGCTATATGATCTTAAATGGACCGTAGAAAATGGGTTTGAGCTTTCTACCTTCCCCTTGCATTGTTTCTTTACTAGTTTGCAACCATACCTCATCTCCCTCTTGAAACTTGTGATTAACTCTATGTTTGTAATGCCGCTCTTTGTATTTTCTTTGACTTTTCTCAATTTTTTCTTGAACTTGTTGATGTATAATCTAAATTTTCTCAATGAACTTTTGAGCCTTGTCAATATCACTATGGCCATCAATTGCAACATCCTTCCCAAAGATGAAGTCTAATGGTGATTTTTGAAAATACCCAAAGCATACTTCAAAAGGTGATGTACGAGTTGAAGAGTGATTTTCCCAGTTGTAAGTGTGTTTAATGTAATTTAGTTTCTCATCCCATAACTTAGGATTTTTGTTGCAATATCCTCTCAATAGATGCACAACAGCTCTGTTCACCACCTCGATTTTTCCATCTGTTTGCAGATGAAAAGAAGTAATATTTTTCAGCTTTCTGTTCATCATCTTCCATAGTTGGACCAAAAATTCCCAATGAACCTGGAATCCATGTCACTAACAATAGAAGTTGGAAATCCAAAATGAACCCAAACATGTTGAAAATAAAGTTCAACAGTTTGTTCATCAGTAATGGTTTTCTTACGTGGCGTAAGTATACACATTTTACTGAATCTATCCAAAACTACATAAAGATAGTCATGTTGTCTTCTTAACACAGGTAGACCTCCAACAAAGTCCATGGAGATACTCTCCCATGGCCTTGATGGTACCGATAGTGGCATGTACAACCCAAGCTTCCTATTACTAGGCTTACTTGTTGCAAAAATAGAACAACCTCTTATAAAACGTGACATACTATCTATCATGCTCAAAATTCAAAGCTACAGGATTGGGTTGAAACCAGGATCTAGGAGGGGTGAATTTCTTCATCATGCATCCTGTGTAAATTATATGTGGTGACCTATTTCTCTCTTTTAAAATGTTGTTCAATGTTATTTGTGCTTATTTCATGCTTCTAATTCACTAAAAGCATCTACAATTCATGGTTAAAATCCTCAATCTTTAAGAAAACCAATGAGATGAGTATGCACATGTTTATAAACTGAAAATACACTTAACACAAAAAACCTAATACAGTCCTTTCAAAGAAGATTGGTATCAGAGCTAGAGTTTATTCTCTGGTGTTGTACCGTGCAAAGAATTTTTTAATTGTTTGAAATTTTTAGATGCTTACAAGGCTCAAGCTCAAAAGAGGAGAAGGAAAATGGGTGGGAGGTCTTAAGAAGAGCCAAAGCAAAGGGGAGAAATATTTCCACAATCTCCACCACCTATTTCACCTCCTAAAGAAGTAGAAGCTACATTAAGAATGTCTCATAGAGAAGGAGAAATCCATGAAGAATTTGATCCCATGGAGGAAGAAAGAGTGTTCAGGAAAGAATTTCTTGACATGACTGAGATGGTTAGAATCCTTTATTAAGACAGGAGTGAGATACTGGAAGGAGAAGGGTCCAAACTTCACAAGGAAGGATAGGGATCTTTAGGAGGTCACAATGTTGAAGATAATTCAAAGAATGGAAATGGAGGAAATGGAGGCAATGGAGAACCATCATCCTCACCCTCATCATCATCATCCTCTACTTCTTCTTCAGTACATCATCCACACAAGTCAAAGAACACTGGTAAAAGTCCTTTTTTAAAACTTGATGTAAAGTTTGAATTGCCAATGTTTAATGGTTAAGTCAATGCATAAAATCTTGATAATTGGATTAGGAAATTGGAGGTCTATTTGATAATCCATAACCTTCAATATGATGATACCAAAATCCAGTTATCCTCATTAAGAATGGAAGGTGCAACACTTGTTTGGTGGGAAGCCAAGACAAAGGAGGGGATCAATAAATATCTTAAGATTATTCTATCATGGTCAAATTTCATTACTTCTATAAAACAATAGTTTTATCCATTAGCTCATATGTAGAAAGCCATAATGAACTGGTAGAACTTTAGGAAATTGATGGGATAAAATGTGCAAGAATACATCGAAGAATTTAGGAGAAGAGCTCTCTTACTAGGGGTATATTTGTAGAGCCAAGATAATTTTCTCAAGTACATAGGAGGCTTAAATATCTACCTTAAACATACTATTATCATGTTTAACCCCACCAGTCTAGATGAAGCATTTGTTCAAGCCACACGTCTAGAAGCTAGAGGGGAAAAAATTTCCAAAGAGGGTAGAAAGAAAAATTTTAAGGGTAAAAAAAAAGAGAAGACCTCAAAAGGTAAAAGCAAAAAGAATGCATTTGTTAAGAAAGAGGGAGAAAAATTGGTTTTTAAACATTGTTCAAAATAAGGCCATGATGAAACTCATCGTTGGAAATTACATCGTGAAATGAGGACTAAGAAACCCAATAACAAAGGGAAACAGAAAAATGCAGCTACAAATCAACATGATTAGGGAGATTATTCAAGTGATGAATCTAAGATTACATCCATGTCATTGAAGAAAATGAAAGGAAAATAAATTGAAACTAAACCCAATACTAGTACATCAAACTGTCACATGCATGCTCCAAATGAAGAAGAAAGAATAGAACTATTTCATGTGAGGGTCATATCCAAACATGCCAATATTGACACATTGTTTGACAGTGGGTCACAAGAAAACTTAATCTTTAAATACTTTGTTAAGAAACTTAACCTTGATACCATACCACATCCAAAATGATATCCATTAGGTTGGATTTTTAAGGACGCAAATTTACAGGTTTCAAAGGAATATATATTGTGGTTTGAAATCACTGCAAATTTTGTTGACAGAGTTGAATTAGATGTGGTTCCACTTGATATAACAGGTATTGTGTTGGGGATTCCTTAATTGTATGACAAGAAATATATCTTCTATCTCCATGAGAATAAATATCATTTATTTAAAGAAGGCGAGGATTTCATTGTTAGAGCACATTGCAAGAAGACAAACATTGCTATGGTTAATGTTGGACAGTTAAAGAGGCTGGTAAATTCAAGTAAAAATTTTTTTCTTCTAATGTTTAAGCCTAAAGATGATGTTAATCATGAATCATTTGAGGGATGTGATCCTAATTTGGAATCATATTTATATGATGTAGTTAATTTAAATCATGAGATGTTTCAGGATCCAACAGGATTGCCTCCAAAAAGAGAGATTCAACATGAGATTCAGTTGCAACAAGATTGTCCTCTTCCAAACATTCGTATGCATTGCATGTCGATAATGGAGAATGATAAAATAAAGAGGCAAATCACATAGATGTTGGACAAAGGAATCATAAGGCCAAGAACCTCGCCATGTAGTTCACCCATAGTGATACCAAAGAATGATGGGACTTGGTGCATGTGTGTAGATTTTTGAGCTTTGAACAAGATTACAGTAAAGAATCATTACCCACTCCTAAGAATAGAAGATTTTCTTGATCAGCTAAAAGAAGAAATTTTTTTCACTAAGTTAGATTTATGAAGTGGATATCGTCAAGTAATAATTGCAAAAAGTGATATATGGAAAACTGCATTCAAAACCAAACAAGGACAGTTTGAGTGGTTAGTTATGCCATTTGGTTTGCGTAATGCACCGGTAAATTTCATGTGTGTTATGGATAGTGTTTTGTATCCATTCGTTGATGACTTTGTGATTGTGTACTTATATGACATATTGATTTTTAGCAAAACAAGAGAAGAACATGTCTTGCATGTGAATAGAGTGCTTGATGTTTTGAAGAAAGAGAAATTGTTTCTTAAGATGTCAAAGTGTGAGTTGGAAAGACTTCTTTGGTCTATTTGCGATATATTTTAGGAGTAGGAGAGTTGAGAATTGATCCTTATAAAGTGGAAGCCATTGTGAATTTTCCCACACCCAAAACAGTAACCCACGTAAGAAGTTTCTTAGGTGCAGCTCAGTATTGGAGAAATTTTATTTCTAACTTTTCTTCCATCGTAGCTCCTATGCATGCAGTGAAAAGTGTGAAGAAAGGCTTCCAATGGGGAGGCAAATAAAAACAAGCTTTCGAAGCTTTAAAAGACAAGATCAGTTCAGCTCTAGTCCTTGCATTACCAAATTTGAGATAGCCATTCGAGATTCAAACTGATGCTAGTGATTATGCCATGGGCGTAGTTCTTTTTTAGCATGGTAAGCCTATCGCTTTTCATTTTGAAACATTTAATGGTGTTGTGAAAAATTATCCTACATATGACAAATAACTATATGTGTTGGTGCAAAGTGTCAAGAAGTGGAAACACTACTTGATGGGTAAAGAGACTATTGTGCATATCGATCACCAATCATTACAGTACTTGCAGTCGCAAACAAAATTGCAGCAATCAAGACATTTTAGGTGGATGGGAATTCTTCAACAGTTTCGCTTGGTTACAAGGTACAAGAAAGGTATTTTTAGTAAATTTGCTGATATTCTTTCAAGACCAATCATTAGTGCATCTACTTTACTCAAAAATGATTTTATTGTACATGAGAGTTACATAGAACAATATGCACATGACATTGATTTTCAAGATGTGTATGCTAGTTTGAGTGAAGGGAATCAAGTTGAAGAAAAAGATTATCACATGCATAACAATTTGTTGTTTCATTTTGGAAAGCTGTGTATACCATAAGGAGAGAGGGTAAGTGTCACAAGTGAAGCTCATTCATCTCTTATCGTTGGACACTTTGGGATAATCAAAACAGTGGCGCATCTACAAAGGTATTTCTATTGTTTGAATGGTTGTATGTTGTTTTTAGGACCAATTAAAGGGTGCCACATGGCTAGCCTTGAGGCTACCACGTGTCCCCCTAATGGTGTATGGTCTGCAGGGCCCGACCCCATGACCTCCCATAGAGCATGCACACACCACACCGCATGAGTTACACATTATAACTTAACCTTATATTCTGCGGGTTTATTATAAAGTTTAATGTGTTGGCGTTTTGGGGTTGGGGACCTCCGACGATCCCAACCTGCCAATGGTCCTGCGATGGTGTTCACATTGCAAACAAGATATGTCAACCTCTGACAGTTTATGTCGACCGCCAGCTAACTAAACGCAGAATCTATAACCATATGTGTTATGTTGTCACATGGCAACAATTAGTTTCTAGCATTAACTCTATGCGGATAAGTTTAAAACCTCTGACAATTACGGTTAGTCCCACGGATTGGGGTTGGCATGTGGCCACCCCAACCATTATGTTTAATGCAATAGTTTATTCAGCGGTTAGTTTGGAGGGTGTGCCCAAAGTGGCAGAATTTACCAATTTAACTCCAGTTAAGTGGAGTCCTCCACTTTTAGTGGATTTTTTCTAGGTGTAACTGGGAAAAAGAGTAGGAGACTCAATTTTCACCCATTCAGAGTGAATGAAGAGTCATTTTAGACTAACTAGAGCATTATGGAGCCATTAGTGTAGTGAAAACAACTATTAAAGGCATGTAACTACATGTATTTGCAAAATTTTGAGCATAATAAAAGATGGACATGCCATTGGGAACTGAACCAGTAGATGTAGCCCAAGAGGGGTGAACTACTTCATCATGCCTGCTGTGTAAATTATATGTGGTGACCTTTTTCTCTATTTTACACTACTTTTTAGTGTTATTTGTGCTTATTTCATGCATCTAATTCACTAAAATAATCTACAATTCATGGTTAAAATCCTCAATCCTTAAGCAAACTAATGAGACAAGTATGCACATGTTTATAAACTGAAAAGACCCTTAGTGTAATATTCCCAAGTGGGAAAATCAGAAGTATAAGCACCAAAAATGCATTTTTCAGAAATATATGTTATAACAGTCAATAACAGCCCATGGATCCATTATTTTATGCATAATAGAAACCAAATATGCAAGGAGATCAAAAACAAATCACTATTACTTAGTTAAACAGGCCTCCCATGCCCAAAACAGCCCAAAAACATTATAAACCCATGAATAATGCAAAACAGAAATAATGAAGTAAGTGAAAGTGTAGTATAATGAGGGTTTATACTCCAAAAATAGAGAGACAAATGGATCTGCTAATATAATACTCAAGAGAGCTTAAAAACTGAGATCTAGTCTCTTCTACACAAATCCAAGATAACCCAGCAAGGGTTTCTTGATAAACATGAGATACAAGAAGTATATGTTGCAGAAATATGATTGAATCATGCTATATGGCTGAAGAACTACATGAATATGGCTGATAAGAAAAATAAATGGCTTTAGATCCTCCTTACTAGTTTCCATGAAAAAGGTTGATCCTTCCTTTCGGAAACTAGCTCATAAAACAGGGGTTTTAACCCTTCCACTACAACACCATGAAAAATAACAAAGCTTCTCCAAAGGACTGTGTTGTGGCCATAGGTGACTACTTGGCCTAATACCAGATGGTGGAAATGAATTCTAGAATGATCCTCTCAAATTTCTTCAAAAAGTCCTCCAAGGAAGAGTGGGGAATTCCTGCATGAGAAAACCCTTGTACTAAACAGTATAGAAAACATAGCTAAACAGCTGAAGCATGCAAGAAGTCATTAGAATCAATAATAAAATCATATTATCCATAACCCATATGGCTTCTATACGCTCCATTATATACTTTATGAGCTTCCTCACCATGGATCCCACCCATTTATAAGGTTACTTCCATGGAAAGGCTCCTCCTCCAAAATTACGTTGTCTCCATTAGTTCCACTCTTCCATTTATAGTGCTATTTCATTTGGTCAACCTTGACTTAGTCTCCATGCATTTTATCCCTTCACACCAAAGGTTTCTTTATTTTGACTATCTAAACTGATCCACATTCACACTGAGTTGTTCCTATTGATGATTCACTCCCTCCATATTAGTGTTGTTGACTTGGTCAAACTTGACCTTGTCCCCATGCATTAGCCCCTGTTCACACATCAGAGTGCTTTTATCCAGTTATGAATATGATCCTTTTTCACATTAAGAGGGATTTTATACCTACTAAAGATATTGACCGGCCTCCTTACCCATTTATTCATCTAACTATATGTCAAGATAAAAATTAATATTTCAATTAGCTGAATGCTAGTTTAGAATATTACTATCCTCCCCTCCCAAATGTTGCTTGTCCTCAAGCAGCTGCAAGGTTAGAATTGAAGAGCCTCCTCTCCTCCTCCTGTAGAATACTCATATGATAAATTCCTCCAAGGAACAAGATGTTGTCTCATCAATAAATCTCCAAGTTGCCTGTCCCAAGTATGCAAGTTAGATTTTGGTGACCACCCCAAATAGCTATCATCATGTAGAAGTAAAAAACCCATGGAGGCAACAATGAGTTGTCTAGAGGCCCTCTTGAGGCATGGAATCTGATATATGTTGGGAACTATCATTCCCATGTGAATCTTCCATCCCTAAGCTATCATCCTTACAAAATGAGCCACCCTTCAAAATGGTAACTCATGAAAAATCTCCTCCACCTTTAGCTCCTGCAATGTAGGTGGGCTGCATAACTAAACATGGTAGAAAAAATGGCCTACCCCACACTGTCTCTTTCTCCACTTATGATAAGTGTAGAGTAGCTTCTGATTTTGGGCTGCAATAATGTTTCCCTCAAGAAGCAAGAAGAAGACTGGATCTTCAAATATTCTCTCTCGAGTCATAGATCATGTTGGCCCAAACCATCCCATGCAAAATGAATGGTACATCATCACCATATGGTATCCAAATCATAAAAATGTTGAAGGATATGTGCAAGTTTGAATGACACCAATGGTTTCTCTAGTGGATAAAATGCAGTTTTACCAACTGTTGTTTTGGAAGATCATGTGGCAAGTTGTCTCCCAACAAGTTGCTAGTTGCGCATGTTTTCTCATCTACTAAGAGGTAGTAACTTTCTTTACATATCAGCTGAGCATAATACGAATAACACCATACTTTCCCAAGGCCATGTAAATGAAATTTATATCCATCAAAAATGTTGGTCCTAGAATGACCATGAAACCCAAAGATAATATTGCCCCCTTGTGGAGCAAGGCATTGTACATAGATGGTGAGAAGATGCAAATACTTTATGAAATGATCAATAAGTACAGAAATACATTTTGTACCATGCATAGTGAGTAGGTTGAAGTTGATTTCCATAGATGAGCCCTCCCACGAGGAACCTCTCATAAAATTTTGCAAAATAATGGATGCATACTCCCCTAGGAACACTCCATCAATAGATACATACTCCCAAGTGACAGCGCTGTTGGCCCTAGTGATAAGGCTCTTGCCATTCCATGACTCCATTATTTGTCATGCCATATGCGAAAGTCATCCACCATCATGCTGCTATGTGTGGGAGATATCTTCCTATGTGGAAGTACCTCCTGATCCTCCAATGTTGAAGACTAGACTCTTTGCACTTTGATTGTGCCATCCCTTTCTCCTAAAATATCATGCCAAGTATGGGAGAAATTCTTCCCATATTCCTACAAGAGTAGCCAATGAAATAATAGCTATTGTTTCCCCCTCACACCTCCATCATGCAAATCATGAGGTGAAAATATGATGATTGACATGGAGAATTTCATATCAACATAATGCAACCAAACTCCTTGCTCCATATGATGCAAGTGCCAAGCCAAGTTACACCTACCAACATACCCTTAAAAGAAGGATATGTCACATGATGGCCAAACTCTTTCAAGAGTAGCCAACGCAGCCATGCATCCTTCTACCCTGTGTCATAAATATGAAGGTGACTCACCTACCTCTTGCTTACCATCCACACCCCTTCATCCAAGTGTGTGTGTCTCCTACCCTGCTCCATCTTGGTACTCCTCCAATGGAGAACACCATCCTCCCATATCATATTTCTACCCTTGCATTTCATGGGATGTTGAAATGAAATCTGTTGAAGATCCCCAAGTGGAGACCACTCATCAATGACCATGTTGAAGGCAAGGTCTTCTCATTGAGTTGTGAAATGCTCATAAAGAAAGATCCATCACAATAATGAAATATAAAATGCTTCTCATTAATAATCTGGCCATCCAATGTCACCCAAGAAAATTGGTCATTAGAATGTTCCAATAATAGTTGGGCCTCCAACTCATCACTGCTGCTCAATGGCAGTGTTGCTGATCTCCATAATGGCATATTTGTTGTCTCATTCTCATGCTCAATGCTAAACATATAGTTCTGCATTGGATTGTTTAGGACAATTCTCATCCTGTCCTCCAGAAATCTGTACCCCAACCCCAGGAGTTATGTGCATCTCAATAATGAATAATCAGGATGATTTTTTATCCCCTCCTTGAACAACTCAAGGCTGCACAACATAGTGAAAATTTTCTGCACCAAATCAGCAATATGCTTTGAACCTTGGTCATGCAACGACATATTCCAACAACCCTCCATAAGATGTGTTGAAATACCAGAAAGTGGAAACATATGCATACCTTGGTAAATCATGGGAACATCTTGTATTGCTACAAGGGTTCCTTCCTCCAGTGTGATGGTTTCACCAACTACTGATGATGATGGTTGATCTTCCATAGCTGTATCAGCACTGGTACAAGTATCCTTAAGTGGTGGTGAAGCCTTCTTCTCCTCTAATTTCTTCTTGTCAAATTTCCTGATCAACCTTTGAGTAAAATCTACAAATGTAGTCACTCTTGCATGACTCAAATGTCTGAACCAACAAATGTTTGCTTCACCCTCAAGGTGCAGCACTGCAATCTCAAAAGCTTCTTTTTTGATCACTGGATGTATCAAGAAGAATGCATCCAACTTCATTCCCCAAGCCCTTGTTGTACATGTGGATGACCCATCAAAGCATTAGGGGAATTTTTAGGTCTAAAATGGACCTCCTAAGGAAACTATAAAATAATAGAGGAAATAATAAAGTAAGATTTGATGACATCATCAAATTTTAGAGGGAAAAAAGAAAAAACTACTTTTTCAACTCATATTTTCAACTTATCTCCCAATTTCTTTACTCAAATTTCGAGTGGGAGTACTCGTTGGATGCAAAATTTAATTCCAAATCCAAGGAGTACTCATGTTGCATACTTTTGATGGACCCTGCTACACGACAAAATGAGAAATACATAAAAAAATGTGATTACAATCACGTTTTTCATGTATTTTGCATTATTCATGTAGCAGGGTCCATCGAAAGCATGCAACATGGGTACTACTTGGATGAGGAATTAAATTTTTCATCCAACGAGTACTCCCACTCGAAATTTGAGTAAAAACTTTGGGAGATAAGTTGAAAAAGTAGTTTTATTATTTTATTATTTTTTAATCATTTTACCCTTTTATTTAAAAAATGGTGAATCATCCCCCATCGTTGACATCATTATCTTGAATCCTATTCATTGTTGTAAATTTTATTTTTGTCGTACATTTTTCTTAGGAGGCCCATTTTAGACCTCAAAATTCCCCTAATGGTAGGTAATAGAAATCTAGTGCGCTTTATTTTCCTATTACTGCAAGGTCTCCTTTCTTCTTCAAGATGAATGAACTATGGGCGAGTTAGAGTCTCCTTGAAAGCTCTAGGTTGAGACTTATATTCTGCCAAGTATCTGCTTAGGATCTCATGTTCCAAGTGTCCTCCATCTCCATGCCTCATGTCTTCTCCCTCAAAAGAGAAGGGCATAGTGTATTGCTTTGGAGTTCTATGCAACACTGGTTCTCTCTTCTGATGATAGGAAGTACATGGGACTTCCCCTTCTTGAAACCCTCTAGGTCTCATTTTATCTCTCCTCTGTCATCTGCTTAACCTCCTTGGAGAGGTTCTTCATAGATATGAAAATTTATGAGACAAATCTCATTCCCTCCATAATTTCAAATATCTTCTTCTTCTTCTTATAGCATATTGGCTGAAACTCACAGGCTGAGCCAACATTATGCTCTGATACCACTATAATATTCCCAAGTGGCAAAATCAGTAATATAAGCACCAAAAATGCATTTTTCAGAAATATATGTTATAACAGTCAATAACAACCCATGTATCCATTATTTTATGCATAATAACAACCAAATATGCAAGGAGATCAGAAACAAATCACTATTACTTAGTTAAACATGCCTCCCATGCCTAAAACAACCCAAAACCACTACAACCCCATGACCACTGCAACACAGAAATAATGAAGCATGTGACATCAAAGTTTAATGATGGTTTATACTCCAAAAATAGAGAGAGAAATGGATATGCTGATATATTACTCAAGAGAGCTTAAAAACTGAGATCTAGTCTCTTCTACACAAATCCAAGATAACCCGGCAAGGGTTTCTTGATAAACATGACATACAAGAAGTATATGATGTAGATATATGACTGAATCATGCTGTATGGCTAAAGCACTACATCAATATGGCTGATAAGACAAAGAATTGGCTTTATCTCCTCCTTACTAGCTTTCGGGAAAAGGGCTAATCCTCCCTCTGGGAAACTAGCTCATAAAATAGGGGTTTTAACCCTTCCACTACAACACCATGAAAAATAATGTAGTTTCTCCAATGGACTGTGTTGTGGTTGTAGGTGACTTCTTGGCCTAATACTAGATGGTGGAAATGAAGTCCAGAATGCTCCTCTCATGTTTCTTCAACAAGTCCTCCAAGGAAGAGTGGGGAATTACTGCATGAGAAAACCCTTGTACTAAACAGTACATCAAACTTAGCTAAACAGATAGAGCATGCAAGAATTCATCAAAATAAATCATAAAATCATATTATCCATAACCCATATGGCTACCATTCGCTCCATTATATACTTTATGAGCTTCCTCACCATGGGTCCCACCCATTTATGAGGTTACTTCCATGCAAAGGCTCCTCCTCAAAAATTATGCTGTCTCCATTAGTTCCACTCTTCCATTTACAGCGTTGTTTGTTTTGGTCAACCTTGACTTATTCTCCATGCATTGTCTCCTTTCACACCCAAGGTGGCTTTATTCTGACTATCTAAACTGATCCACATTCACACTGGGTTGTTTCTATTGATGATTCACTCCCTCCATATTAGTTATGTTGACTTGGTCAAACTTTACCTTGTCCCCATGCATTAGCCCATGTTCACACATGAGAGTGCTTTTATCCAGTTATGAATATGATCCCTTTTCACATTAAGAGGGATTTTATGCCTAATAAAGAGATTTATGGGCCTCCTTACCCATTTATTCATCTAACTAGATGTCAAGAGAAAAATTAATATTCCAATTAGTTGCATGCTAATTTAGGAATATTACACTTAGCACAACAAAACTAATACAGTCATTTTAGATAAGTGGAGCAGCCTTCTACTTCACATGGAACATTTAGTGCCCTCTCTACTGTTTTTCTCACTTATTTTCAGCTACCCATCCACCATGATTCGGATATGGAATTTTTGACTTATTTTAGGCAAACGCCCATCTCCATGAATGGCGGTGACGTCATAGTTTGTGAAAAGCCAAACTCAACGATAGAGTTTTAATGGACTTGTTTTTGAAAAATATCATAGTAGAGATCTCAAAAGATGTGGTGAAACAAGGACCTACCTCTGAGGAGGACGCCATTTGAAAATCCCAGCAGCTCGCGCTCTTCTATACCTAGTTAGGATATATCTATAATGTCCTTCCAATGCCCTGCGACTACAAACTTATAGATAATTTCCAGGCGTGTAAAATACCATAGACGGATTGATTGGGTCATACCCAATGTCACCTAGGTAGAATTATCCAAAACCCAGGTTACTCGTATGATTCTATCTAGAACATGACGCAACCCAGCTACCACCAAATTCAATCCGCACCTCTGCAGAATATGAAAAATAGGGTTTCATCATACCACCAACAACAGGGAAGCTCATACCTTCCCTCGCAGGGAACCCAATACTCGGTTAGGAATGCTGATGGAAGAGATTCCCCCCAGAAATCATACACCAACTAGGGATAGTGAAACCAGTATTCTCCTTTCCCCACACATAATCCACCACCAGAGAGAAATGCATTGGTGAAATTAGTGAAATCATCTAATGCTCAACAGTGCCATTCCTATGACGAGGAGAACTGTAATAATCCCCTAACGTTGCAAGAAAAAATCCTAAGAATAAAAAAAGGGGGGACTCTGGATAGAGGGGCAATAGCCAGCAACACCCCCCATGATCTAATTCTGGGGGTAGCCCCAATCTAAATAAAAAATAGGAGCCGAACAAAAACTCCCAAGGGTAAAACAAGAGGTCTAGTCTAAGGAAAACCTATTCTTGTGCCATATGTAGTGAGTATGGCTATTACACCAAGCACAAAGCAAACCATTGTAATGTAGGAGCCCTTCCCCCACCAAGGAGTGATTAACACCCAACAACAACAACCACCCAAAAATGACACCGAGAGGGGCAACCATGAAATTTACAAGACTGGTGAAGTAATTCTCTTCTAGACAAGGAATAGGAACTATGACGCCCCCCAGACACTAACCCATTAGGTATGAGCATAAGTGCACCTACTGCATTGTTAACCATATATAAAGTACCTATTGAGCCCATTCCAAAGATGGTTAAGGGGCCAACTAGGCACGTAGGACACTACCGAAATGCTGCCCATATCTAAAACATAGTGGATGATTTAGAAAAATCACTCGCTGCCATGTCAGCCTTAGAAGTCTGAAAATCAAGCCTAAAATAGCGAAAATACTTACCTTTTTCACTAGTCGCAGTCGACCCCTCTGATTCGCACCTAATCCCTTTTGACCTAGATAGATCCACCCCCAGGATTACTTCTCTGGTTGCCTTCCGAATACTGGTGTCAGTCAAAAATATCACCATACACCGATGGATCATTGAAAAAGGAGAAACTACATGCATCATGTCCAATTCTGCTTCATATCACTTGGGATCACCTGAACTGAAACCATCTGATACCATCATTAGAGCATACGCTGGTCGACATTCAGCTCTTATTGGGTTATATCATAATGTACCTATAAACATGGCTAGAAAGACAATACTTATAGAAATTGAAGTCTTGGATGCACAGCTTGACTAAAATATACTCCTCAGCCAGAGTTTAATGTATTCCATGACATCCATAGCATCCTTTTTCTTTCGTGTGATGATTTTATCTCGTGAAGATCGGATCATCACCATTGACCAACTTATATACTATGATAAAAAACCCATAATGACTCTCGATGTCGTTCTACCTTATGTATACACAACTATGGAATCAATCATGTGGTACCAACAATTTGGCCCTGGTCAGTTCAAACCATCATCAATCCTAGGATCATTCCTAGGATACCCCCCTATCATACCAAAGGTAGTCCCAGAAGTCACAGAAGCACTAGTGTGCATGATGTTATCATCAAAAACTGAGACCATCTTATAGATTGAGACTAGTAGTATGGAACTGAAGCCACTGACAAGGATTTCCTACCCTACGCCATCGCTCAAACCCCTTTTTTACACCCCCCACCTCTTTTTGTGTCAAAGAAATTTTTGGGAAGTATTACATTGCCAAACATGGCTTTTGCAATACCTGTTTGGTATTTGGTCCCACCGTTCTTGCTTGGAAGTCCTAGCATCACTTCTACAGGGATAATCCCTATCTTAGGAGGTTACACTAGTTAATGAAACTCCTATAGTAGCAGCAACTAAAGTGACCAAGAAAACCAACAAAAAAGGGAAGAAAATCAAAAACCCTAACATACCTAGGGAATTGCAACCTTGTGCATTATGTTTTATTGTAGGCCATCCTACCAATATTTGTTTGGAGTTAGATGAATTAAAACCTCATCTAAGCACTGAAAGAAATGTCATGGCCTCAAGTTCCCATAAAAAGGAACAGACCACGAAAAATCAAGGGAAAGAATTGTGCACCAACCACGCATGCACCATATGTGACCGTTGTGGGCATTACACCAACCACTGCCCAGAGATGCCATGATATAGGGATTCCCTACAAGCCCTAGAGAAATTATACCATCATTATCCCTCAAATCCACTCATGCAGATGGATGAGGGAGAGCCTAGAGCCATACTATACCTACGAGAGGAGCCTACATCCTCCTCATAAACAGTGACCCCAATAGACAAAAGACGACAAATGGAGGCCACTCAGCCAACCCCAGTTTGTGCATTATGGCACGAGGTTGACCACTTAGTCACACAGTGTCCCGAATTAAGGATGTTCACCCGTGGGTACCAAAACCATCACGTTGCCCATATAAACTTAGCTCAACATCAATGACATACGTTATAGATCTACTAAAGAAACCATCACGTGTGTCGTTTTCCCCACATCGATCAGTTCTGTTCCATGTTAGATTTCATGCAATGATTCATCATTCAGAATTATGACTTAGACAACTCAAACAGAGAGTCCATAAACAACACCAGCTTTCTCAGGATAGAAACAACAAGGACCATATTATATGTGCTCGAGGAGAGGCAGTCACCTGAATTACCACCTCCCCCTCATTATTGCCCTCAAGCTCCTATCCAGCTTTACGCACTCTCTCATGAGCATGATCACTTTATTGCTAACTATGCATCCCTTGAACTATATTAGAGATGGTATCCTGTCAACCCCGTATACTATGAAAGCTTACGAGAAGTCAAGTATTCATGTCAGGTGTGTTCATGCAATCACCCGGCTCGTCGTTGTCATCATATCCCATGATTTCACTCTGCGTTAAATAATTTACTTCAGGCCATAGTACAACTCGCATCAATAGACAAATCAAATTCAAAATCCTTGGAATGTTTGACAACAAAATAAAATGTGACAAACATCTCCATTTTCTTCGTGTTAGTAGAAAAATGTCCAATAAAGGGGCACACCATCACTCCCAACTGCCCTCCACGGATAAGACCAACCTACACATTATGCAACGCATGTAACCCCTTGGTCACCCAAAGCTTGAATCTAGAATCATTCCACAAATGGTATCCAATCACTCTAGCAGTCCAAAGGGAAAGAAGTACCAAGGAAATATAGTCTTTTCTGATTTGTCAAGGCAACCATTATACTTGACGTTGTACTTATATCTCCCAAGTACGCCATTTTTAGACACCATACGCTCGTTGGATGCCAAATACTCAGATATAACTGGTCTAAAGCAAAGACAACCTAACACCAGGAAACCTGCCCCGAGGCAGCCTACCCCTCATCATTACCAAAACAATAGGAAGGCTAAGATAACTCATCATCTTAGTAGGGCCCAAAACTAGCTAAGGACGACATGTGGGTTGTACGATAGAAATGACCACCGAATCAATCAATGTAAGGAACTCAAGAACCTTACTAACAGTCTTCACATGGTCACCCCCATCCCACAGATACATATCTCCAATCAAGAGAATATTACACACTACTACTACAGAATCTGCTCACAATTCCACCATACGATGGATTGTGAGTACCTACCAAGGCTACAAGTGGCAAGGGAAGCTTTGAGTCTGAACTCCCCAAAAGAGCTCAGCCAACAAAAACCAAAAAACTTGGAGATGAAAGAA